>CM022951.1:36695804-37252382 GCA_012931725.1 Litsea cubeba
AACAACCGCAAAATCAGAACGTCCGTCCACCACAACAGAATCGGAATGTGCAGCAAGGAAGGCAGAATCAGAACCAGAATAGACCGCGTCAGCAAGGCCGCCTCAATCACCTCAACCAAGTGGACGCTGAGGCAGCAGGAGATGTTGTGGAAGGTAAACTCTTAATTTGTGAAGTAGAAGCTAAAGTGTTATTTGATCCGGGATCTACCCACTCTTTCATATCCCCTGTGTTTGCTAAAATGATTAGTGTGCCTGCTAGAGAGTTAGAATTTGTTTTGACAGTTACAACTCTGATAGGAAAATAAGTTGTGTGTAATACATTTTACCCTAGCTGTTCAGTGAAGATAGGAGATGTCATATTCCCTGCAGACCTTATTATCTTAGTTATGCATGACTTCGATGTCATTTTAGGCATGGATTGGTTAGCGGGACATCATGCCTCCATCGATTGCTATAGCAAGACCATTGCTTTTAGATTGGATGGGATATCCTCCGGGGTGAAATTTCAGGGAGATAAAAGGGTTTCTCCGGCTAAGTTTATTTTAGCTCTTTCTGCAGTTAAGTTGTTGATAACAGGATGTGAAGGATTCATTGCATTTATCACGAAGGATGAACAGTCCCAAGGGGTAGAGAACAACCCGGTAGTGTGCGAATTTCCCGATGTTTTTCCGGAAGAAATTCCAGGTTTACCACCTGTCAGAGAAGTTGAATTCACAATAGAATTGATGCCAGGGACTTCTCCGATCTCTATTGCTCCTTACAGGATGGCTCCTGCAGAGTTGGGTGAGCTAAAATTACAGTTACAAGAGTTCCTAGAAAAAGGCTTTGTTAGACCAAGTGTTTCGCCATGGGGAGCCCCGTGCTATTTGTCAAGAAGAAGGATGGAAGCTTGAGGATGTGTATAGACTACAGAAAATTGAACCAAGTGACCATCAAGAACAAGTATCCTTTGCCAAGGATAGACGAGGTATTTGACCAATTGCAAGGAGCAGAATTCTTCTCAAAGATAGATTTGAGGTCCGGATATCATCAGTTGAGAGTTAGAGAATCAGACATTCCGAAGATAGCTTTCCGGACTAGATACGGGCGCTATGAACTTTTGGTGATGCCCTTTGGACTGACGAATGCACCAGCGGTATTTATGGCCCTTATGAACAAGATCTTTGTACCCTATTTAGATCAGTTCACAGTCGTCTTTATTGATGACATACTAGTGTATTCCAAGTCAAGAGAAGACCATGAGCAGCACTTGAGATGACTTCATTGCAATTGCTGAGAGATAATCAATTGTATGAGAAGCTTGGGAAATGCGAGTTTTGGCTAGAGCAAGTCACCTTTTTGGGTCACATCATCTCTAGAGAAGGACTAGCAGTTGATCCAGCAAAGATAGAAGCGGTCATCAATTGGGAGAAGCCGAGGAATGTGACTGAGATTAGGAGTTTTCTGGGTTTAGCAGGGTACTATAGAAGATTTGTACAAGGATTTTCATCCATTGCAGCACCTTTGACCAAGTTGACCCGAAAGAATGTGTCGTTCGTATGGTCAGAGAAATGTGAAGCTAGTTTTTGAAGAATTGAAGAAGAGGTTAACTTCAGCGCCTGTCCTCACCTTACCTTCAGGGAGTGGCGGTTTTGTTATTTATACTGATGCTTCAGGTGTAGGACTTCGATGTGTTTTGATGCAAAATGGGAATGTTATAGCATATGGCTCGAGGCAATTGAAGGAACATGAGAAGAAATATGTGACACACGATTTGGAATTGGCAGTGATAGTGTTCGCATTAAAGATGTGGAGACATTATTTATAAGGAGAAAAATTTGAAGTTCATTCGGATCATCGTAGTCTCCAATATTTGTTCTCTCAGAAAGAACTAAACATGAGACAAAGAAGATGGATGGAGTACATCAAAGACTATGATTTCCCAATCATCTATCAGCCGGGAAAGGTTAACGTAGTGGCCGATGCATTGAGCAGAAAATCAGTTTGCTTGGCCAGTTTGCAAGGGTTTTATAACTTTCAGCAATTCGAAGAGTTGAGGGTGGATTTCAAACCCTTGAAGGAAGGAGTTATGTTGGCAAATATGACAGTGTCTGAGCCTGTCTTTATTCAGAAAATCAAGGACAGTCAGATGCAAGATCCGGACTTGGCTAAAATTGTGGAGCACATCTCATAACGCCCAGATCTTCAAATCATGGATGGAGTTTTGTACTTCCGTGGCAGGCTATGTGTTCCAAAGAGAGATAATTTGAAGAATGATATTATGGTAGAAGCTCACAATACGAGGTATTCTGTACACCCGGGAAGCACGAAGATGTACCAAAATTTGAAGAATCGTTTTTGGTTGAAAAATATGAAGAGAGAGATAGCAGCCTTCGTATCCAGATGAATGACTTGTCAATTGGTGAAGGCAAAACATCAGAAATCGCCTGGTCTTTTGCAGCCATTAGCAATTTCAGAGTGGAAATGAGAACACTTGACCATGGATTTTATCTCGGGTCTACCGACTACAAGCAGAGGGAACAATGCTATTTGGATCATAGTAGATCGGTTAACGAAGTCGGCACACTTTATTCCTTTGAAGACTGGGAAGAAAATGCATATGTTGGCTTTAGCACAAGCCTTCGTGAAGGAAATATTCAGTCGCCATGGTCAGCCGGTCTCCATTACTTCAGATCGAGATAGTAGATTCGCTTCGAGATTTTGGAAGACCTTACATGAATCGATGGGAACGAAGCTTCAATTCAGCATAGCATATCACCCGCAAACTGATGGTCAATCGGAGAGAACTATTCAGACCCTTGAAGACATGCTTAGGGCTTGTGTACTTGACTTCAAGAATCAATGGGATGAGAATTTACCTCTCTGTGAGTTTACCTACAACAACAGTTACCATTCAAGCATAGGGATGGCTCCTTTCGAAGCGTTGTATGGCAGGAAGTGTAGGACCCCAGTATGTTGGGAAGAAGTCGGAGAACGCAGTTTTCATGGTCCTTCTTTGGTTGAAGAAACAAGTAACAAAGTCAGAATTATTCATGAATGATTGAAGATTTCGAGAAGCAGACAGAAGAGTTATGCTGACGTTCGAAGGAAGGATCTACAATTCCAAGTTGGAGACAAAGTATTTTTAAAGGTATCTCCGATCAGAGGAACACTGAGATTTGGACAGAGGGGCAAATTATCTAAGAGATTCATTGGGCCGTACGAGATCCTAAGTCGTATCAGGGAAGTAGCATATAGATTAGCCTTGCCTCCAGAGCTTTCGGGTGTACACAATGTGTTTCACGTGTCAATGCTAAGGAAGTATGTCTCGGACCCTTCACACGTGCTACATCACGAACCGTTGGATGTTCGAGAAGATGCCACCTACATTGAGAAACCGGCAGAGATTATTGACACTAAAGAGCAAGAGCTGAGAAACAAAACAATTCAGTGGGTAAAGATTCGTTGGGAGAATCATGGTCCAGAAGAGGCCACTTGGGAACTTCGTGATCAGGTCCAGAAGAAATACCCACAGCTATTTCCAGAGGTTAGTGATCATTTGAAGGACCAAATGTGATTTTTAGGGGTGGAGGACGTCAGACCCCGACCCAGGTTTGGAATATTTAATTATATTTTAATCATAATTAATTGATAAGTGGGGTTAGTGGACGATTAGCTTAAATTTCTAAGCTAGATTAGAATGTTTAAATAGCTTTGGGAAGTTTCGAGAGTCGTTGACTTAGCCCTGACGCGGGCCGGGGCGCCCGTGTATTGTGTGTGAAACTTGGGGGTTTAACCTTGATCTTTGTAAAATCCCAATTTTTATTTATTTTGACTCGTTTCATTTAATTTATCAACTTTCATGTTTTGACCGTTCTAATTTAATGATCAGAAATCACGTTTTTCGAGAAAAAGGGCAAAATTGACCTTTCACACAAAATCTGTACCCAAATTTTAGAAATTTTAGAAATTGACAAAAATATACTTTTTGGAGAATATAAATTTTGTTGATCATTTTTGTCTTCTTCGTCGTTTACATTTGGGGCCCGTAAATACCATTTTCAGCCTTATGAAGATTGGGACCCACAAACCCATCTTATAAGAGAATAGTTCTCTTCTCCCTTTCATTCTATCCTCTTCCTGCAATGTTGTGAGCCAAGGGTTTTTCCCCTCTCCCAGCAACTCTCTCTCTCTTCTTGTGTGCTTCCCTCTTGAGTGCTAAAGAAAGGATTGATCTCCTAGGCTTCTTCCTCCCTCTTCAAGCTTTCCAAAGATGTACTTTTCAAAGGATTTGGACTAGGATAAAGCTTTCTTTCAAGCTTCTCTTCATTGTTTGAGCTCTTCAAGGTTAGCAATGGTTTTCCAATCCTGAAATCTTGGTTTTCCTCAACATTTAGAGTGTTTTCATCACACATGCAAGAGTTTTCCCTTGAGATTTACAAATGATTGATTTTAGAGTTCTCCTTGGGAAACTTTTGGGGGGTTTTTGTAGATTGGGAGCTTGAGGCCCTAGAGAGTTGTTTGAAGAGTGTCTTATCTCTCCTTTGATTTGAGGCAAGTTGATATTATAATTTATATGAAGATTGCATATAATGAACATGACTTCTTAGCATATCCATTACCTTTGTTCTATCTTCTTATGATTTATGGAATTTTCTTTGGGAAGATTTACCTATGGCTTATGATAAATTATGTTGATGATTTTGTAGGCAATATTGTGGAACTTTGTTCTAAGATTTTCATCATTTTGTTTCAGCCTTCTCTATGTCAAAGTTTTTGTGTTCAAAGAATGGAGAAAATCTTTGATTAGAGTGTTTTGTATGGATGATTGGAATGATTAATTGAATGATGATTTGATGAGTTGAGGAGGTCAAGAAAGGGTCCAAATGGTTATGAAAATGTGTATGAAAGAAGGGGAAAGAAAAAGGAATTGAAAAGAGTTGCAAAATGGGGAAGAAAACCAGCTGAGCCGGACTGGATAGAGCCCAGTCCGCTCGAGCAACCCAGTGGGCCGCTCGAGCGGACCAGGTTCTGCCTGGTCCGACTGGTTCGCTCGAGCGACCCAGCTTCTGGATGGGCTTCGCTCGAGCGGACCTTGGGTCACTCGAGCGAGCCCAGTCCAACAGTTTGGCTTGTTTCAAGGTCTGTTTTGGGCCTATTTTAAGGTCTGTTTTGGGCCATTTAAAGACTGTTTTGGGCCCATTTTAGAACTGTTTTGGGCCCGGTTCAAGGTCTGTTTTGGGCTTGGTCTAAGGCCAGATTTGGGCATGTTTCAAAGAGGTTCTAAATCAGTTTTAAGGGGAATTGTTGGCCTGTTTTCCAGGTTCATTTCAAGCCTATGTTCAAGTCCAATTCAGCCCAATCTACCTTTTATATTTGAAGCCCATTCAGCTCTTTTAAAATCATGAGATCATTATGTGAATTAGTTGAATTATGAATAGAATCATTTGGGGAATCTTTCAAGTCCCAATGCACACTTCATCCCTTCTCATTGTCAAGGATCTTCTGTGGAACCAAGTTACTTTTAATTAATGACAATAGGGGGGGTTAAATGTGCATCAAGACGACCCGCGATAGACTGTTGAATCATCATACACTAAATCCATTCCATGTTAGAAAGTTTTTTACGAGTCCGTTTATAAAGCAATTTGAATGTTTTGGGTGTTTTACCACATTTATGAACATTGATAAGACTACTCATCCTATTTTGCTCGGATTTGTCAGTATGTGGGATATGCATTTGTTCGGAGTAGTTTTCTTATCGATTTTGGGAAATATGTCTTTATGAATGGTGATGGAACAGCGCATTCTGCCCGGTTCTACCAGGGTCGGCGGGCATGGGAGTCTGTTTGGGTACGACCCTTTCGTTACCGGGGGGGCAGAGGCGTGCATCAATAATTTTTTGTGTGGGTGTGCCAGATTTTCTATTTTACTTGGAATTACAAGTGGTGATCCGGAGATCGACCTTCGCAAGTAAAAAGGAAATCAACTTCTTTAAAGTTTTCCATTGCACATATATTTAAGAAAAGAGACATTTTCTTAATTTTCCGTGAAAGGCGATTTTTTGGTATTTATAGCCGATTTTGGCATTTATAGCCGATTTACAATTCTTATCAATAATGAAAGACAAGAGTTGTGATTTTTGTCTCTTTAAGAAAAATACAAACTACAATGAAAAGCAAGAAAAGGAGGATCTAACTTCTCAGGAGATTGTGGGGGACTCGTACAAATTGACGGTCGCAAGCCATGTGTGGACTTCGCCATCATCTATGCAGATGAGAATAGAGGATGCTCTTGATTCGCTTGGCTTGGCTATAACCTCATATTTTTAGAGGACAAAGACCAAGAGGAGGTCCTATGTCCAATAAAAAGCTAAGTAGACGGGCTGAAAAGCCACGTCTGAGCCATTGGAGGCGGAAGGAGAAGGCAAGGACCTTGGGGGGGGGGGGGGGTACCCCCCAAGGGACTTTTGTCACCTTATAGCGGTGGTCGGTGTAGAACTCCGCAGAGTTTTCTTTCTTTGATGCCTTTTTCTGTCTGAATTTCTGGATTTTCTGCAGTTTGTCGTGCTCTTTTCTGTGCTGTCCTTTCTTCTTGGAGTGCTCTCCTATTTATAGGCTTTTTGGTACCCAAACTTCCTCTCACCGGACGCCATCCTACTTTCCAAGGCCTTTTCCAGATGACAGCTTCACATTAAGCTCCTTCTTGGAAAGCCCCCGATATGCCGAAAAGCTCTCCGCGAACCACTTCGCGACAACACAGGATGAGAGATCATGGCTGTAGTGTCTTTAGCACTATAGAAAGCCCATGCATTTCTCCCGTCCTGTAAACCTCCAAAGCGCTTCACCATGCTTGAAGGCGCTCCAACAATGCCTTGAGAAAAGCCCAACTGCAAAGCAAAACGAGAAGGTACATACGGCTGGATGTCTACGAAAAGATGTCTGCGGTACACCATCGTTCCGACGCGTATGCTGAAAAGCCACTCCTTCTCTGCGTTTGTCAAGGAGTAATGCCTTCCCGACCCCGCCCTGGTAGAGTCTCGGAAGGCACCAAAATCAAAAGCCTTCTTCTGCAACTCTGGAGAAAGCTTCATTGAAGACTGCCCCATCTCGACGTCCCTGAACCGTTGGATCCTCATGCAGGCAAACAAAAGTGATTCGGACACGACTTTGCCCTTAGCCAGCCGAATCATCATCCTGTGCAGCACCCAGCCGGTGGAAGACAGGACAGTGGTACACATACCATGAATAAAAGATGTGGGCTGAAAATACCCTGTTCATGGGAAGCCCAAGCCGAACCAAAAAAGCAACAGCCTCCAGTTCGGTGCACAGGTAGGAGTAAAAAGCTGGCACCAAAGCAAGCTGCTCTCCAAACGCCATCTGACAAGCCGGAAAAATACAATGTGGCCTGATATGCGTTCCATCTCCTCCAGCAAAAATAGCCTCACCAAGCCAATAAGTGAGGTAAACAACAAGATCTCTCCGCAGTGCAATGTCAGGACATATGGCGTTTGTACTCGCACAAAAATCTCTCAATTCTTCTTGCATAGCCAAGACCTTCATCGAACTTGGATCCTGAGCCCTGGCTTCCTGGGTCGCACTATCAGAAAACTCCCTGCTATCAAAAAAGTTGGGGAACGAAGTGCCAGAACTCTTCCAACTGCTGGATCTAACTTTCAAGCCCTCCTTCTCCTTCAAAAAATCATAGAAGGCGACGAGCTAAAAGTACAGAAGCCTGAACTCCTCAGACTGCTCCTCAAGGACGCTGTCGATCGGCATAAACTCCTCATAGAGTTTGCCAAGGATGGCCAATCCTGTAATGGCGCTCAGCTCCTTCAAAGAGAAACCAATCTCACCATTCGTCACAACGAAGGTATTGGTTTGTGGAACGAATGACTCCAGCATAGCCATGAAGGCCTCGTCGGAAAAGATCACGGTCTCCCTAAAGGCACGGACCGCATCAAAAGTCCCGGCTTCCTTCAAAACGGCGCCACCAATCAGCAGGACGCAATCAGTCCACGACTTCCACTCAGAGTCAGCACTGAAACGGCCACGAAGTCGAAAAGACTTCACCCAATTACTGCCGTCACCGCTGAAAATGCCAAGGCCCACCGGTCTCAAATCGACCGACGGATAATCAGAGCCCTGGTAGCCGCTGGCTGGCATCAATATGTCCATGTCAGTAGGCGACTTCTCCGCATATCCAGGAGAACCGCCAACAAAAACCCCGGTCTTGATTACATTTGTCATTCTCACCCAGCTTGGAGGATCTTCCCTTTTAGAGCACGTGGGGGCAAGGCTCATGATCGAGACGGTGCGATCAAACGTCGACCGGGTGGCAATAGTCTTCTTCTCACCATCTGCTGTGAAAGAGAACTAAAAACATCTCCTCTGGTATGTCATGTCATCAGGGACGACATCACCAAAGAAGAAGGTAGGGTTCGGTAAAACACTCTGATCTTCCATCACCCATGGACGACTGCTTACCATGATCTTATAAAATTCCTCTCCCTTGAGAGCGATCAGTTGCTACCTCATCTCATATTTATTAAGAGAGTTGCACTCTTCTAGGTTTCTCTCAACATACTGGACCTTCTCCCCGGCCTGCTGAACGGCCGGATTAGAAGATCTCGCAGATCGACGAGATACGCTTGTAGCAGGCTCTTTACCCTTGTTCGTTGTAGAGGAACCACCTGCAAAGGTTGGAAAAGAAAAAGATCAACCATCAAAATGACAAAATTTCGCTAAAAAAAATCTGGCGAAATTTTGACATGATGACGGGGCAATTCCGAAAAAAAGGAACTATCCCGAAAGAAATAGAAAGCTTGAATATGGGCTCAACATTGCTGCGAGCTCTGAAACTCTAAACTTTCGAAACCTCAAAGTCTCCATAAAATCAGGAAGAACTCAACATCGCTGCGAGCTCCAAATTCCCAAATTTGCAAAAACTTTTAGGTATGCTATCACATCATGCTACAAATTCAATTTACAATAGAATGCATGCATAAACATCTAGGTTTGCCAAAAAAAAAGGGGCATTATCATGATGAGCAAAAGAAAAAGGAAAAAAAAAGGAACTTTCTCAAAAAAAAAAGGGAGAAAGAAAAGAAGAAAAAGAAAACTTTCTCAAAAAAAAAAGAAGAAAGGATCAGCAAAAAAAAAAAAGAGAAAAAGGGGCTGGACCACAGGCCTCGTGGCCGTACGGCCAGATCCGTACGGATCTGTCCGTACGGCCCACAAAAAAAAAGTGCAAAAAAAAATGAAAGCACGAAAAAAAAAGAAGAAAAAACGTGTAAGAAAAAAGAAAAAAAAACACATGAAAAAAAAGAAAAGAAAAGAAAGAAACAAAAAAAAAAGAACTTTTTTTCTACATTGGAGTTTTCTTGAAAAAGGAAACTTACTTGAAGCCATTGATGGAGAAGAAGAAAAGTCTTGAAGATCTTGAAGAAGAAGAACTCTTGGTCTTGAAGCCCTCTTGGGATTGTTGCAAAAGAAAGCAATAAGAGCAAGAAATCCAACCTCCTCCTTGCTTTTATAGAAGAGAGCAAACCAAAGAAGGAAAGAAGAAAGAGGTAAGTGTTACTAATTAGTAACCTTACCAAAAGAAAGAAATTAGAAAGATTCTTTCCCAAAAGAAAGATATCTTGAGGGATTCTCTCCCAAAAAGAAATCAATGAGAGATTTTCTCCCAAAAGATAGGAGATTTGAGATATTCTCTCCCAAAGAAAGATATCTTGAGATATTCTCTCCCAAAATAAAGGGAATATGAGAGATTCAAGTAAAGATATTCTTAGATATTCTCAATCCAAAAAGTGATATTGTTGGATATTCTTTAAAAAAATGACACCATATGAGATCTAAGCCATTTCAAAAGCTTAAGGTCCCATGGGTTAGCCCATATGAGCAAGGTTTGACCACCTTGGCACTTAAAAAAAAAAATTTGGGCTTTTAGTCAAAGATAAATCCCTCTTACCAAGAGCATACAAAAATGGTTTCATGCATCTTTTGAGTTGATTGGACCATATAAAAAAGAATTCCAAGCCCCATGAGCTTCCAAAAATCAAACCATCCAGCCTCATATACCAAATTGAGCCAAAATCTTGAAATTGACATTCCGCAAAAAACCAAACCAAATCCTGGTCCCCTAACTTGCCACATACAGCTTGTTAGGTCACAAGACCAAAACCAAAAATCAAAACTTGATCCCCTAACTTGCCACATACAGCCTGTTAGGTCACAAGACCAAAACCAAAATTGACCCCCCAACATTCCACATATAGCTTGTTGGGTCACATGGTCAAAACCAAACCCGACCCCCTAACCTGCTACATACAGCCTGTTAGGTCACAAGGTCAAAACCCAAATCCACATCCCTGATGTCATCTTCAAAACTTTGCATCGAGATGGTACGTGATCCCTTTCACTACCATAAGATTCCCCTGGAAGCTCAAAAGGCTACAAATACCAAAAGAAAGACTGCTCAAAGACTCTTGGTCAAGTCATACGCTCCCCTTCACAAAATCTCTTCGAGGCACATCGACTACAAAAGTTAAGCAACTCATTGCTACACCTCGAGGGGGCATTTGTTGACACCAAAAATGTCACTTTGCTTCTTCAAGAGCCAGAAAACTGCATGAAGTCGCAACCTGCCATAAATAGGCAATGCTACTTCTAAAAAATCAAATCTTATCAGAATCAAACAAAAAACAGCAAGATCCTTTAAGACAGCCAAAAGAGGAGTACACAAGAAGTTTCGGGCCATTTCAAAATCATTTGGCCTAACTTTGCTTCTCCGGCAGCTGAAAAGGAGCTCCCGGAGGCGAAAGCATCGGAGACACCAAATCTTCGATCAGAGCCGATGGATGGTCTCAAAATACATCCAAAAGGCTCCACGTCAAGTTCTGAGTCAAATCGACAACGTTTGACCCTACATCAAACCTCGAACAGCTAAATCAAGCCTCTCGGCGGCGAGAACCTCCGAGGCCGTCACTCATCAGATAGAGCACATGGACGGCTTCAAAATGCTTACAAAGGGCTACACGTCAAATTTCAGGTCATTTCGACAACATTTGACCAGACTTTGACGCTCGGAAGCCAAATCAGGCCTCTCTGCGGCGAAGCTCCTTGGGACCATGGTTTCCAAGACAGAGCCTGTGGATCATCTTAAAATGACTCCGATAGATTTCCTGTCAAATTTCAAGTCAATCGGACATCGGTTGACCGCACATCAAGCCGCGACATCTTCATCGCGACAAAAACAAGTCTACTAGTAATAGGAACCCAAACGGCTTTAAAACTCAAACAAAAGCCTATGTTGGTCTTATTTATTGCTCAGGAGGCTTCACCCCAAATTTCAGGTCATTCCGACATCGTTTGACCCAGTTTCAGCTTCTGACGGAAAATCGGCAGCTCTGCGCGACAAAGTCTTCGGCTTTCTCGAAAAATTAGAAACTTTGCAAAAAAAAATGCAAGGATACTCATCAGGTTTTCAACAGGGAAATCATGCCAATAAATGATAAAAAATGTCAAGGAAAAAATACAGAAGAAAAAAGAATCAAAAAACAACAAAAACAGACGCAAAACGGGACAAAATCAACATTTTGTTCGCCGGTGACCCTGGAGCTCGAGATCGCCGGTTGGGCCCCGGAAACTTCATTTTTCGCTGTTTTTTTGCGATTCGAAGCATCCGACCTCTGGTATTTTCCAAAATTCATACTTTTGAGACACCAAATCCTCTAACATCTGTCAAAATCACGGGTCGATCATCAAGAGTATCGAAATCAACATTGATCGCCAACCGGTCAACCAAGAAAGTGTGCTTTCTACCCGACCGATCAATAAATCGACAGGACAGATGGCACCGACCCGGTGTTGGCAACCAATACCAAAAGTTACGTGGTCATCCGATGTCGATCTACATGAAGATCCATCGTTGATCATCGCCAGAAGAATCCCAAAAGACGCGGCACGGCCCGCGACTCTTCTACTGCTCGGCGACCACTTAATGTGATTAATTGACTAGCTTTATTGTAGTCATTAATCCATTTCTTTGGACGGCCCAATCAGAAGCAAGCATCCGGGAGTTACAAGTCAATTGATTCATGGCATTCAACCCATGAAACTCCTCCCATCATGGCGATTAAAGGCGATTAAATGCCCTCAATCTCCTCCGGCCAATCAGAAGCCAAGAAAAAGGAGTTACAAAATAAAGGAATTAAATCCTGTAACTCCTCCCATTATGTGGCTTAATGACACGCGCACCTAGGCAGCAGTGCCAGGTCGCCAACCGAGATCAAGGTCGCTCCCGACCTCGGTCACTCCTGACCTTGGCACCGTGTCCTGGCCTCGGTCACGCATCTCGGTAAAAAGTGCCAAATGGCTAGCCGAGACAGACACTGACAATCGAAGTTCTATGGAAGCTCAACCACGTCATAGGACGTGTGATAAGACAAGGGCATACATAAGTAGGGCTGATAAGCTATCTTGCCGCCCATAGTCCCTGATATTTCGGAGTCCACAGCTCCCAATGCGCCAGAGTAAGGCCCGATGGGACAGGATGGGCTATGATGGGACTGTTATCTAATGATGAATGGGCTGATGAGGTCACGTCATGGGGCCCACCATCCACAGTCGGTTCCATCTTCTAAAAATAGAGGATCCAATTCCAAATACAAGATACACGCTGTGCATAACTTGCAACATGCATAACACACAACTCTCTTACTATTCATCTCCATCCTACTGTTGAGTTGTTGAACTAACTTAGGCATTATAGAGCCTTGCGCTGACTACAGCCAGGGTCTTTGACTGCTCTGCTCTTCTCATTGCAGGATCCAGACATCTCTCCACCTTCTAAGAGGCTTATTATCCAGCCTAATCCATCATTCCAAGTCCGTAATTTTTAGGCACTTACAATTGGCGCCATCTGTGGGAAAACTAAAAATTTTTCCAAACACCATGCCTCCGAGAGCTAAGAAGGGCAGAGAATCTTCAAAGAAATTACTACAGCCACCGATACTCCCACCGGGATTTACACCAGTATTCCCACCTGAGTTGGCTTTGGACCCTCGCCAGAGGAGGTCCGGCGTAGAAGGCGTGGGAAGTGTCCATACTCGGTCAGTTTTATCTTTAAGAGGGGAAATAACACCTTCCCAACAAGATAACCCTCGGCCAAGGCCTTCCTGGAAAAATAATCTTCTACCAGAGCGTCCCCCATGGGATAATGAAAAACATCCCGCTAATGGCAACGACGATGGTGACTCTCTCCTCGAGGGTATCATGGCCCTAAACCTTGTTAACCAAAAGATAGACAAGTTGATTTGTCAACTCCAGTAGCAACTCCAAACGAAAACGAGGACTGTGACTCAACCCCTAGAAGCAAACAAGCTCTGTCAGCCAACTAGGATTTGAGGCAAATCCTGGATAAAAAGAGGCACGACCTAGCTCACGACGAGGGTTCAAGCAATGACAATTCAAAGAGAAGGTCGAGTTAGATACCAGAAGACAGTGAAGACCTGAGGGAGTGGCTTGATTAACAAATCAAGCAGACATTTCAGAAGAACATGGAGGTGATCGGCCTCCGCCGAGACCGGTTAGATGCTTACGGCTCCAATGATTTCGGTGCATCTCATTTCTCTCAGGAGATCAGAGACTTTGCTCTCCCTGATATATTCAGCATCCTGAGGTTTACTCTATACAACTGGACCTCGGACCCGGTAACACATCTCCGGCACTTTACTCATAAGATGTCGGTTTGGGGAGATGAGGGTC
Organism: Litsea cubeba; assembly: GCA_012931725.1. NCBI lineage: Eukaryota > Viridiplantae > Streptophyta > Magnoliopsida > Laurales > Lauraceae > Litsea > Litsea cubeba. The sequence goes on from CM022951.1 coordinate 36,709,553, forward strand.
ACCTAAACTGTAGAGTTTTCTCCTCCAGTCTGGGAGACCTTCCCCTAAGGTGGTTCTGTGCACTTCTAAAAGATTCAATTTCGAACTGGCGGCAGCTACGAAACTTCTTCGTGGTGAAGTTCCAAGCACACAGAATCATCCCCAAAATAGATGAGGACGTAATGGCTATCAGAATGAGGCAGACTGAGAATATCACTCGTTTCGCCAAGAGGTTCTGGATGATTTACAGCCAGGATGAAGACTCCTCTGACGAGGTGGTGATCAAATCTTTCAAACAAGCTCTGCTGCCTGGCAATGAGCTTCAAAAAAACTGGTCCAGTACCCTGTGGCCACGATGAAAGCATTAATGGCCCGGGTAAACCAATACGTCGAGCAAGAGGAAGACGAGCTCCGAGCTCAAGAGTACTTCGATTTCTCTCATGAAGGCCAAGCTTCCAAAAGGAAAAGAAGACGACTCGAAGGGAGGAGGTAAACCAAAATCGGGCCTCCATGAGCTCGGTAAAGGTTTCGTTTCCCACCTTTGGAGGTGGCAAGAAGTTCAAGTAGGCTCACCGAGCCAGAGAAGGGCAGTCAGCCGCCACTGCATATAAGGCTCTCAATACGATCTTGAAAGAGCCAATCTATAGGCTCCTCGGCAAGAACAAGAAGTAGCCATACTTCCAGTGGCCACAGCCCATGAATGGTGACCCTTCCACTTGCGATCAGAGCAAATTTTGCGCCTATCACAAACAAAATGGGCACAAAACTGAAGACTGCATGTCCCTGAAGTCCCATCTTGAGAAGCTCGTCAAGGACGGGCACTTAAAGGATTACGTCAAGGAAAGGGACAGACACGTAAATCGAGCACAGTGCAGAAACGACGATGAACAAGATAGTGATGAGTCGGAAAGACTGATAAATGTCATACACCTGGTTCCCCCTCCAAAAGGGAGTAACCAAGCTCGGGTCGAGGACAGGAGGGCTTCGATGGCAAGCAGGTGATGACAGCCGAGCTGGAGCCAGCTGCCAAGAAGGCTCGGAAGGAAAGACCCAAGATTTGGTTCTCAGATGAGGACCTGGAATGTGTCCAGGTCCCCCACAATGATCCATTAATCGCCACCCTAAAGTTGAAAAACTACAGGGTGCAAAGGATTCTCGTGGACCTCGACAGCTCTTTAGAGATCCTATACTTCGACTGTTTCAAGAAGATGGGTCTCGGAGAAGATCTATAAGAAGCACGCACCCCCCTGGTGGGTTTTAGCTCTAAACCTGTATACCCCAAGGGGAAGATCTCCCTCAGTGTCCAAGTTGAAGGCGCCACTTTGATGGCCGACTTCCTGGCTGTGGATGCACTGTCCCCCTACCTGGTTGCACAACATGGAAGCTATGCCTTCCACCCATCACCAAAAACTCAAGTTCCTATTGGAGAAGGAGAATGACAGAGTTGAGGAGGTCAAGGTCAGAGGTGACCAGTAGATGGCAAAATAATGCCTGATGGCCATTGTACCTAGTGAGGAGGAGCCAAAGCAGGTGCATATGGCCGAGCTGGATAATGTTGGCCGAGATCCAGAGCAGAAAAGCATCGAAGATCTGACCGAGATCAGGATCGACCACAACGATCTTGAAAGGTACTTTCTGCTCGGAATCCAGCACACCGAGCTCGAGAGGTCTGAGCTCCTGAACTTCTTGTTACAGAACAAACAGGTTTTCACTTGGACCCCATATGAAATGCATGGCGTCGATCCCGAGGTCAAGATTCACAAGCTGAATATGGACCCGAAGCACAAACCATATAGTCCAGAAGGCTCGTAGGACAGGAATCCCACAAACTGAAGCCGTGATCGAGGAGGTCGAGAAGCTGCTGGAAGCCAAGGAAATAAGAGAAGTCCCTTATCCGGACTGGTTGGCCAACACGATGGTGGTCAAGAAAAAGACAGGGAAGTGGAGAGTCTACGTCGACTTCACCGACCTCAACAAAGCATGTCCAAAAAAGACTGTTTTCCGTTCCCATAAATCAACCAGATGATCGACGCCACTGCTGGTCACGACAGGATGCGTTTCCTCGATGCCTACCGAGGTTACCATCAGATCCCGATGCATTAGCCTGACGAAGAAAAGACCGCGTTCATAACACCTAGAGGCATCTACTGCTACAAAGTAATGCCCTTTGGGTTAAAAAACGCGAATGCGACTTACTAGAGGCTGGTAACACAAAGCAGTGGAGGTCTAGATTGACGACATGGTTGTTAAGTCTAAAAGGTCACAGGACCACTTGGCAGACCTAAGTTAAGCTTTTGATGTCCTCAAGCGATTCCAGCTCAAGCCGAATGCCTTTAAGTGTGCATTTGGTGTCTGCTCCGGCAAATTCCTGGGAAGCTTGGTCACAAGAAGAGGGATTGAAGCAAATCCAGATCAGATCTCGGCGATCCAGGGCATCCAGAGTCCAGCAATGGCAAAGCAGGTCTAGAGGCTCACGAGCATGGCTGCCGCGCTTAACCGCTTCATCAGCCGAGCTTCGGACAAATGCCGACCTTTCTTCCAGCTTTTGAAGAAAAGCCTGAAATTCTAATGGACTCCAGAGTACGACCAAGCTCTACAGGAGCTCAAAGCCTAACTCGCTTCACCACCCTTTCTTTCAACTCTGAAATAGAGAGAAGTGCTCTACTTGTAGCCGACAGTCTCAGATCATGTAGTGAGCACAGTGCTCATCAGAGAGGAAGACAGGCAACAATAGCCCATCTACTATTCGAGCAAGATCCTTCTTGATGCCGAGACCAGGTACCTGCCAATGGAGAAACTTGCATTAGTGCTCTTCAGTGCTTCTCGCAAACTCTCCCACTACTTCCAAACCTACACGATAATAGTTGTCACTGAGCATCAGCTCAAGTCCTTTTTCAAAAAGGCGGACTTCTCTGGAAGAGTATCAAAATGGGCTGTCAAACTGGGACAATATGATATCCAGTATCAACCCAGAACGACAATCAAAGCCTAAGTTTTAGCTGACTTCATCGTGGAGTTCATCTCTCCGAGTTCGGCACCGAGCCCACTCGACACCGAACTAGGGGCAAAGGGAATGAGGACGAAGTCACCGAGACCGAGATGCAAAGAACGATCTTGGAAGCAGTTCCTTGATTCAGCATGGAAGGTCTTCATCGACGGATCCTCAACCTCCAAGAGGGCTGGCGCTGGCATAGTCCTCCAATCTCCAGAAGGACTGGTCATCGAACAAGCCCTAACACTTGATTTCAAAGCTTCTAACAACGAAGCAGAGTATGAAGCACTGATTGCAGGGCTCAACGACATTAAAATCCCCGGGGCACAGCAGCTGGTAGTCTTCAGCGACTCACAGTTGGTTATGAGCCAGCAAAGTGGAGACTAACAAGCTCACGACGAAAGAATGGCAACCTACCTAGTCCTTGAAAAAAAGCTCCTCTCTCAATTCGAAAAAGTTGAAGTCAAGCAGGTCGGCAGAGAATCCAATTCCCATGCCGACGCTCTCGCCAACCTAGCCTCCACCGTTGAGGCCGAGAGAAAAAGAATCGTTGAGGTGGAATCATTGGAGAAGCCAAGCATAGAACTTCACCCACCTCGACAAATTCTATGTGTTGATCTAGGTCCGAGATGGATGGACCCAATCATCTCATACCTCAGGGAGGATTAACTCCCTGAAGGAAAAATTGAAGCACACAAGATCAGGCTGAAAGCAGCTCGATTTTGGATTTCTCCAGAAGGTAAGCTCTATAGGAAATCGTTTACTGGCCCCCTGCCTTCTGTGTGTTCACCAGAGTAGAGTTGAAGACTTCCTCTACGAAATTCACGAAGGAATCTGCGGCAGCCATTTCGGAGGTCGGTCACTAGTATACCGGGCTATCAGCCAAGGCTACAGGTGGCCATACATGCAGAAAGACGCTCAGCTATATGCTAAGAAGTGCCAGAAGATCCAGAAATTCTCACACTCCCTTCATCAGCCAGCGCACGATCTCAGCCCACTCTCCAGCCCATGGCCCTTCGCCTAATGGGGTTTGGACATTGTAGGATCACTTCACCGAGCTCCAGCAAATAAGAGGTGGCTGATAGTAGCCACTAATTACTTCACCAAATGGGTAGAAGCAGAACTACTGTCTTCCATCAACGAACACGACTACAAGAACTTCATGCGGAAGAACATCATCACGAGGTTTGGCATCCCACGAGCTTCGGTCTCGGACAATGGGACCTAGTTCGATTCCAACCTCTTCAAGAACTTCTGCCAGGAGCTCGGCATCAGAAACTACTACTCCACTCCAGCCTACCCTCAAAGCAATGGCCATGCCGAAATCTCGAACAAGGTGGTGCTCGACGGACTCAAAAAAAGGCTAGACCGAGCTAAAGAAAGATGGGTAGAAGAGCTCCCGAGTGTCCTGTTGGCATATAAGACCACTCCGAGACGATCCACTTCGGCAACACCCTTCTCCTTAGCCTACGGAATGGAAGCGGATCAACTCGAGGTCGGCCTTTCGACTTTGAGATCTGAACTCTTCGATCAAGGTCAAAACGAAGTGAACCTAGCCCGAGAGCTAGACCTAGCCGAGGAGCGAAGAGAAGCAGCAGCCATCCACCTAGCCGCCTACCAGCAATAGTTGGCCAGGGGCTACAACTAGAGGGTCAGAGAAATAAAGTTCTCAGTTGGAGAGTTGGTCTTGAAAAAGACACTTCCAGCAAACAAAGATCCAAACCAAGGGAAGCTAGCACCAAACTGACATGGCCCGTTCAAGATGATCTCAGTTGGCGGACAATCAGCATATAGACTTGAGGACATCGATGGTAAATAGCTACCACGACCATTGAATGCGACGCACCTCAAGAAATTCTACTTCTGAAATTTATTCAAACTTTGAAGGTCAATAAAAGCTTGTCTTTGTTCTTCGCTGGTCCCAAGTTTCACTAAGTAGAAGATCTCGGTGGCAGTATCACTCACCAGCTCAACAACAGTGCTTTAGGTCATCTTAGCTTTGGTAACAGTACTGGCTAAGCATGACTCAACTCTCTCCAGCTCGACAGTAATATCACTCTCCAATTCAGCCACATACGCATCTCGGTAAGAGTACCAGATCGCTGACCAACGAGACTACACCTCTGGTGACGAACTAGCTGGTCATGACTCAGTCAAAGCAGCTCAGCAAGAGTGCCAACATGACTACCCTGGCCTCGGTAAAAATACCAGCCGGGCATGTCTTGATCTCGGCATTACGCAACTCAGCAAGAGTGCTACTTAACTACCCTGGCTTCGGTAAGAGTACCGGCCAGGCATGTCTCGACAATGCCAGATCACTGCCAACGAGATTACCTTGGCTCCGGAAAGAGTTCTAGTTGGGCATATCTCGATGGTGCCTTCGGTGACTACTTCGGTTTCAGAACCAAGTGTTTTATCACCAAGGCAAAAATGTTGTATCTTGTATCCAATTTGCTCCCGTTTGAGCTCGGTCAATGAACTAAGCTACACTACGGACAAACTCGGTATCCATCACTGCCCGGTTACGACAGCGAGGTCGGATACTATGGCCCTCCAATTGTGGAACTAAGATCAGATGCCTAATTTGGTCTTCCAATTATGGCACTGAGGTCAGGTACTTTGGTCTTTCGGTTATGAAACCTAAATCAGATGCCTACCTCCGGTCGAGGAGCTAAGGTCAAAATGCTAATCAATGGTTACAGAACCAAGTCCAGACACTTATGATTTTCGAAAAATGTTTGAAGACGAGCATGGAGAAAGAGAGAACATCTGGACACAAGAATAAAAGAAAACTCCAATTGTATTGCCAAATTTATTTTTCAGTACATTGGAACAAGGAAATACAATTATAGAGGAAAAATAAAAAATCTTCAGGAGGCAGTAGTCTCGGCATGAACCTCGGGGGCTTCGAACCCAGCTGGAGGAGGAACCTCTGGAGCAGCAGGGGCAAGGCTCGGCTGGGGCACTAAGACTAGGAACTTAGGTGGATTTTCGTAGGCCGGGTGATCCCATTTCCCAAGTCTTATCTCTCATTGAGATGACTTGTTCCACATAATCAGTCGTCGCCTGCTTCACCCCATCTTAAAAAGTAGCTTCAGACTCGGTCTTGAGTTTGGCCTCAGCCTTTCTAGCTCAGCCACTCTCTCATCCTAGGCTTGAAGCTTGGCCTCAAGATCATTCTTCAGCTTTTCCATGGAGGCCTCAAGCTCGGCTGATCTTTTCTTCTCAGCCTTAGCTTCGAGCCTCAACTTCTGATTCTCCTCCTTGGCCTTGTTGAGACTGATCTTCAAGTCGTTCTTTATTTCCTCCGTCTTTTGGGCCTTCTCAATACTGGCGTCCAAAGCCGCCTGAAGACCTTTTCTTCTCTGCCTCCAGTTTATTGATCGTAGGGCCTTGATCTTGGGGCCTGTTTAAGGCAACCATGCATTTCTGCGCCGTCTGTCAAAGAAACAAGCATTAGTAAAATGATGACCGAGAAGAAATACTTAGGCAAAAAGTTAAAAAAAAAAGGTTTGAACAAAACTCACTGAGAAGGATGATTTAATCGCTGGCAGCATCAGCTTCTTATCATCATAGCCCTCCAGTATGGCCATATCCTGGGGCAGGGCGCAGGCTCACCCAAGCGCCCTAAGGACGAGAGGGTCAGCCTTGTGGAGAATGTGGTCCTCCACTGTCATAGGCCTCCCTTCCTCCAGCAAAAAATCCGGCCTCCAGATCGCCGGACAGGCAGACTCCAGTGCCACATTTGAGCTCGGACACTCCTCGACAAGACCCTCGATCCTTTGCCTCTTCCTTGAACGAGACTTCCCCTGTGTAGTTTCGGTAGATAGTTGCCGAACTTCCTGACTCGATGGCAAAGTAGAAGCCGGAGCAGGTGTGACTATCTCGACCGAGACGGAGCTCGGATGGGTCGCGGAAGGACTGGAAGCATCAACAGCAGCGGGGGTCGAGGCTCCCTCAAAAGCTCGACCCCCAAACACCAAAGCACTCAGATCCATGGTCTTCAAAATTTGGCGTGGCGGCATTTCTTCTTCCCTCTCTACCGATCTTGGAGAAGATTAATAGGAGTCGACTATCTCCCGCAGTCTCCTTGTCCGCGGCGAGTCCTCAACGGACGTAGTAGGCTCAGCACCAGAAGTAGCCCGACGCTCTTCTTCGGTCTCGGGCTCCACGGTCTCAGCTACTTCCAAAAGATCAAGCACTTGGCGCGGGTTGGCCCTCCTCTTAAAGTACGATTTGTACTTAGGCTCGTACCCCAGCAGCGACCAGGCCGATATGCCCTCATGACCTTCGTACTTCTTGACAAACCGGAACCAGGATTCTTTCCTAGCCCAGGCGATCTACCTCGCCTTCCTCTCGCGAACGCCTGCACGGCAAACAGAAAAACCTTAGCTCGGCAGAATAAAGAAAAATATATACAAAAGAAAAGGAAACAGAGGAGCAGTGTTTACTCGGAGGAGTCCCGAGGCGGCGAGGAATCCTGTATGCTCTCTGTACCAGGGGCTCATCCTCTCCAAACTCCCAGCCGCCCTTGACAAACAGGCGATCGTCCCCAGCATATCTGTTCAAATCCTCCAGGGCATAGACAAAGGCCTCCCGGTGCAGCTTAACTCGGAGGTAATAATTGTCTCTAGACTTACACAAGTCATAGACATCCTCGATGTCATGGACACCGAGGTCGATACCTAAGATACGATTGAGCTTGACAATGCCCATGAAGATTTTGAAGCCGTTTGGCATCAACTGATAAGGGCAGAGGTTCCAGCTCCTAAAGCAAATCCTAAGCAAGGGATGGACAGGGAATCGGACTCCACCCTCTACGATAGAGACCAGGGGAAATGGCATCTAGCCGTTGGAAAAGGTGCAGCCATCTTAAGACTTGGGTCATCTAACCTAACCTGAACATCGTCAAGTATTTTGTATTTGGCCCTGAACTGGGCTATTGCCCCCTCGGTTTCTAACCATTGCCCATAAATCCCCATTTTTGAGAAATTGGAAGAATGAAAGGGAAAAAATTAAGAAGCCCTAACTGCATAAAAAGAACAAGGCAGAGAAGAAGGACTTACGAAAAAGAGATTGGGACTGGATTTGCAGAGGTCAGACTAACAGAGGTTCGATCTTAGCAGCATATCTCTTCAAGAGAGTTCTCTTCTTCTTCTTCTCAGGCGAAAGCAAAAGTAAAGGCAGAGAAGCCCTAGCACTCTGTTTTTATAATGGAGAAATGGCCCCCTTTCGAAATTCACGATGCACGTGCCAGGCGTCGCTTCGGGTACCGTACGCATCGCTTCGGATACTGCACGCGCATGTCTTTTCTAAACGATTGGATAACCAACTAGATGGTGACACGTGGTACCGTCGGTACGTCTTCCACATCGATCAGAGGGTATCATTTATTTACGTCGGGCGGGTGAAGCGACATCGGATAGAGATGAAGCGTCAAGAACCGAGACTGGGATGAGATTCAAATTCAAAAGATTTCCCCAGCTCGGGTTGAAAGAAACTTTCTCGGCAACACGGTCCTCTACCGTCTACCCAAGAAGATTCTCCCATCATATAGCTTCCGACCTCAAAGAGTTAAGAAATTCAAAGAGCTCGAAAACTAGGGAGTAATTGTGTGGGGATATTTCCAAAGATACCGAGATTACATTAGCTTCGGTAAATGTACCAGCTAATCATGTCTCGACCTCGGCCACGCGCACCTAGGTAGCAATGTCAGGTCACCAATCGAGATCAAGGTCGCTCCCGACCTCGGTCACTCCTGACCTCGGTACAATGTCCTGGCCTCGGTCACGCATCTCGGTAAAAAGTGTCAGATGGCTAGCCGAGACAGACACTGACAGCCGAAGTTCTATGAAAGCTCAACCACATCATGGGACGTGTGATAAGACAAGGGCATATGCAAGTAGGGCTGATAAGCCATCTTGCCGCTCATAGTCCCTGATATTTCAGCGTCCACAGCACCCAATGCGCCAGAGTAAGGCCCGATGGGACAGGATGGGCTATGATGGGACTGTTATTTAATGAAGAATGGGCTGATAAAGTCATGTCACGGGGCTCACCATCCACAGTCGGTTCCATCTTCTATAAATAGAGGATCCAATTCCAAACACAAGGTACACGTTGTGCATAACTTGCAACACGCATAACACACAACTCTCTTACTATTAATCTCGATCCTACTGTTGAGTTGTTGAACTAACTTAGGCATCAGAGAACCTTGCGCTGACTACAGCCAGGGTCTTTGACAGCTCTGTTCCTCTTCTCCTTGTAGATCCCAGACATCTCTCCACCTTTCAAGAGGCTATTATTATCTAGCCTAATCCATCATTCCAAGTCCGTAATTTTAGGCACTTACAGATGTTATTGCTTAGATTGATGAAATTGTAGGATGGGTTTGGACTGGTTTTATACTTGGAATGACTGCATATCAGCTTCATGGAACTTGAAATGGATTGGATCCATTTCATTGCAGTTACAGAACCTGGGTTCGGTAACTATAGTGTATGCGGTCGACCGGCCAAGGGGCCCGGTCGACGGGTAACATTGAGTCAGGTTCTCTGGAGCCTGACAAATTTACTGTTCCCATTTCTTACTTACACATGCCCGATCGACTGGGCATGAAGGATGTTGACCTGCGGGTCGACCGGACCTTCTTTGTGGGAGGACGACCAGCCAAGGGCGGGGTCAACCGGGGAAACTGCCCGGTACCTTTTTTAAGGGCCCTTTGACCCTTTTTTGGTTGGACTTAGGTGGAACTTCGGCTATCTTTTTGGACTCTTTTGACTATGTGTGAAGATGTTTTGAGCAGACGTCCTTCAAGGTTAATGCAGTTGTATCGGGTTACAACCTATCTCAATCTTGAACGGTACGGGACAACGGGATACCCCCCTTTATATCTATGCACGAAGATTGTTTGTTTGGGTATCGCGAACCCTATTCCTTTCGTTGACTGAGTATGGTTGTACAATGCATCGGGTTTAACATTGTACCTAGGATTGGATTGTTCATCGCTTCTGATTCAGAACTGTACGTCTGGTACTGATCTACATGTTATGTACATGTTCTTTAGCTTCGTTTACTTTATTTTGGTTTGGGATCACTTGATGAACCTAGGTGTTGAACTTAGGATCCCCTTTAATGTTCCGCTTGTTTTGATGATTGATAGAAGTGTTGAGGCTAGGTGGCTTTGATTGTAAAAGCTTGATGAGGACTACTTATGGTATTGATATTTGATGGTATTGATAATTAAAGAAGCTTGCTTGTTCTGTCTTGATCTTGATTTGATAAATGGCAAGTAGTCTCTCTTTTGGTTAATAAATCTTATTCACGCAAGAAAACCTAGCCCCTCATTATTATTTGTCTAGGAATCCTTGTGTCAGGCACCACTCAGCTGTATATTGCCCAATACAGATGGGGCACCATCTGTGTGAGGACTTTGATGAACGTTTGCCCAGTACGACTTGTTACTTGATGGATATTGCTTGTTTGCCGGGTCATTAACGTGCCTTGTTGCTGAGTTTACACTCATGCCTTGTTGCCAGGTTGTTATCCCATGCCTTATTGCCAGGCTTTAATCCTGTGCCTTGTTCCCAGGTATATCTTGTGCCTTGGTTTCCCCACCACAACTCAATGTGAGTATGGGAGGGCAATACTATCCCATGGTAATTAGCATATGTGGACCGCCTATCTTACTAGATGTTTATGTTAGATTGATTATGATTCGAATGCTATGCATTTCTTACGATCAGAATGCTATGCATGTCCTATGATCTTGTCTATCGTTTACTCTGATTCGTTCTCTGCCTACCGACCATCGTGTTTGATGCTACTCTTGGTGCATAGGTACCGGGTACATTTACCTTTGGGAAAGTTGAGGCATTACCTCAGGCAGTTTAGCCTGATGGTGAGTACGAGTTATGTGTCGACGGTATTGTCATCGTGACCAGCACACGAGTGCCTTCATACTTTGGTTAGTTTGTATTTATTCTCTTTTGACTTAGGTTTTGATAGAAGTCATTAATTAATATACTTTTGTTATCTTTTGCTAAACTTAAACTATAGAAAAGAAAGATGTGCATACTCCAGAATGTTATATTGTACCATTTGTTAATCATGATGTTTCGCTGTGTTTTATGGCTACCGAGGAAATATTTATACCTCACCGCGGACTTCGATCCTATGGGACACGATTAAGGCTGTGTTGTTATCTATGTTGAAAAATTTTAATTAGCCCTAATCTCACGCATTAACCCCGATTTCACTTTTGGGGGTGTGACAGAAAGTGTCAGCACTCATCCCTAGGAGTTCTGTGAGTTCAAGTAGGAAGGCATGTTAAGATAAGAACCATTGAAATCCAAACCACTTATCTTCCAGTTGGGAGCCAATTGGTCATGACATTGTCCCACTAGGGGAAAGGTTCTAGATTAGCATACATGAAGGCCGGTATCTTATAAAAAGGGGAAAGCATCCTCGTTGAGAAAACCGAAACTCAATGGCAAAAAAATACCATGTTCATACTGCTATTAATTAGAATGAGTGGATTGCATATTTTGAGTACAACAAATCTTACAATGTGGTTTATACTAGGATAACTTTCAGTCTTGCTGCCACTTATTCATGGATAATGGGTGACATGACCTTCTAAAGATTTTTTTTTATCTACCCGCTTATGAATGAGAGAGCTATTTCATTGTTAAATGAAATGATCATGCACTATAGAGTTTAATGACATGATGTTTCCACCAGTATTTCTGGGTTTTCAAAACACTTTCGCAACTCCATTTGATAAATTGGATGATTAATGAAAGTCCGGGATCTTAACCCTAGAGGGGGGGGGGTAAATAGGGTGATCTGTACTTAATGACTAATTCTGCCCAATTTTAATTTCTTTAAAATAAACTGGTCACATGTGATGATTATGACAATAGATGCGGAAGAGAAACAAATCAATCACCACAACCCAATCACCATAACACAAGGATTTATAGTGGTTCGGCCTCAATGCCTACATCCACTACCGGCTTGTGTATCCAACACCCCACCGGATTTCCACTATTATGCTTTTCAAAAGGCTAAGCAATAACCTCTACAATATGCTTTCCAAGGATAAGCAATAACCTTACAATGATGTTTTTCTAGGCTATACAACAACCCTTACACTATGCTTTTATATGGCTAAGCAATAACCTTACAAGCAAATGATTACTCTCAAAGAAAGTGTCTTGACAAAACACTCTAAGAGATTACAATTAAGCTCAAATGAAATTGCCTCTAAATAGGCGAATATGAAAATGAAAAGCTAACTCACACAACACTATAAGTAATGCGAAGATGAATGCTCATGAAGTGTGTGAGTGAATACTTCAATCAAGTTGAAAATGAAGGCTCAATCAATTTATGCTAAAAGCATTTAAAAGTTTAATGCACATAAAAAGGTATGATTGAAGTAATCTGCAAATCACATGTACCAAATACAAACTTGTAGAAGATATGAAAAACAAGGGTTCACAAGTTGTATGAAATAATTTAGTCTAAACATGTGATGCATGTGCAATGTTGTTTTCAAAACCAAATTAATTCAACAAAGGTTTAAATGTATGAAATCAACAAGGAAAGATTCAAAACAAGTTAATGAATCATGACATAAAAGAAATCAAAGATTTTGGCAATGCATGATTAACAAAGTTTATAAAACAAACTTGTTTTAAATCAAGGTGAAGAATCCTATGACTTAAATCAAAGATTAAGGAAGTAGAGGATTCAACACATCATAGTTTATATGCTTAAAAATATTTACCAATAGTTTAGACAAAGCATAAAACATATAAGCAAGGAAATTAAAGCTTACTAGAGTTTAAATTCTTGAGATCAAGCTTTAGCTTTTCCTTTGGACCACACAAGCTTCCTTAGTTCATTCCCTTTGCTTAGGCATCAAAAACATCAACAAAGGCCTCTATTCTCATCATCTTTTCTCTTGGAATGAACTTGCTTTTTATAGAAAAAGTGGTCCAACGGATGCCTGTCGGTCAACCGATAACTAGCCGTCGGTTGACCGATGGCTCAACGGTCATATGCAACGGTCATATCTTTTAAAGTTCACCTGACCCTTTTGCATTCGTCGGTTGACCGTCCTTCATCGGTTGACCGATGAGGAACCGACAGCCGAGCCGATAGCACACTGATCATGAAAAAAGGTACCGTCTGTTTTTGGAACCGATGAGTCTCGGTCTGAGATTTTATGCACTATCGGTGGACCGATGTGAACCGATAGGCTGACCGATGGGAACCGATGGAGTTATCGGTTCACCTTGGTTCACTTGTGGGTCGACCGATGGGGACCGATGTCTTGACCGACAGACTGGTCAGGTCAATTTTCTGAATATCTGAAGTTTTGAGAAATGAACTTTTTGAAATGATTTAAAAACTCAGATTTGAAGGGTGTCCTTTTGCATTGTAAACATGATTAAAATCAAGGTTCAAATAAACCAAAACAAAGTTTTAAATCAAAACATGAGTAGGTTGTGTTAAAAGATGATTTTCAAGAAGAAATATGTGGAATGAAAATGAACCTTATGATATGACTGTTATGCAAATGCAAGACATCAAATTGCAAATACTTAGGGTCTAACAATCTCCCCCTTTGCAATTTGATGGCAAATAACACTCAACCACTCATTAAAACTATCAGCTCATCACCATTTGTCCAATCCACTTCTTCTTACTTCAGCTCCCCCAATGTTCTTGCTCTCCCCCATAGTTCATAATCTGCTCCTTCTTTTTTTTTTTTTTTTTAATGTCCTTGCTCTCCCCCATTGTTCTAGCAATGGTGTCCTTGCTTCAACTCCTCTTTTTCTTCTTTAGTCTTCATCTCCCACTTAGTCTTTATGTTTCTTCTTCTTCTCCCCCATTGACATCAAATTGCTAAATAGTCTGCAAACAATACTCATGCAAACATATACCTTTCTCATAGCATAATTTTGATATCTTCAATGTGAAGGTAAGAAACAAGAAAAATATTTATGTAGATGGCACATGGATCAAAAGATGTCATTCAATATATAAAGATTTAAAAGTCTTACACTTTAACCAATGACATAGACATAAACATAACCATCCATTAACTGAAAATAGAAGTTTAAATGACAAAGTCTAAACTGATTATCCAGCCTTTTTCCCAATACAAAAGCACACCACCAATAATACACCAATTGAATCACAAAATGTGGTGATAGGAAAAGTTAGTTCCTAATCAGAATCTGGAGATGGAGGTGATGGAGATGGTGATCCAGCAACGTCATCCCTTCTGCAGCTTTTTGAGATCTTGGAGAGGTATTTGAACATTTTGTTGATTGTCTTGGATTGCTTCTTCTGTTTCCTCTTTAAGTAAGCTATATCTCTCTCCACATTTGCTTGCCAGTCAGAGGATGTGCCAGGGGAAGAAGGACCAGCAGTATGCCTTGAAGATGATGCACGAGCAGGAGGAGCTGGAGATCTTGGTATCTCCTGTCTCAAGGGAGGCTCTTGTGCTAGGGGAGGATCTTCTGCTATGGGGATTTGAGGATTTGGGATGAGATTCATTTGATTCAGATTGGTTACTGAGAATGGAGCTTTGAAAATGGAGCTTTCTCCAGTAGGTATAGGAATACGAAACTGAAGAGCAATCTGAGTCATCAAGTACCCATACGGAATGGCATTCTTTTGTGCCAATGAGTTTCGAAATTTGATAATTGTATGGCAAATGAGAGAGGGTAGACAGATGGGAGTGCCAGTTACTACCTTAGACCGGATACTAACCATGAAAGCTGTAAGCTCAGTCCTATTTCCACCTCTAGGATACACATTGTAAGTGAAAAGATTGTGAATAATCCTATTGATTGGAGTTAGGGAACTAATGGTTAGATGGTGTTTCTTTTGATCCCATTGACAGTTGAAGCCACATATGTCAATGGTGGCTTTGATCCTCTCATCCTCCGAAGGTGTATCAGTCACATATGTTACTCCCGTAGGAGTACAAGGAATCCCCATTATCAGTCCTATTCTTTGAGGTGTGAATACTTCATCTCTATCCATAAAGGAAATGGTAAAAGAACAAGCATTGATAGAGTCATTTGTGCTTGTGATAGATGCATACAAGAATTTAACTATTGAAGGGTATGCAATATCACCCCAAAGAAGTATCCTCTCCCAACCCACTTGACCAAGCACATTGCTCAAGTTGAAACCCATGGAAGTAATCTTTTCCACGATTGTCCTCCTTTCCACTACAACATTCCTCCTTTGAAGACTTTGTAAGATATTTGAGTCAAGTCTCAAATTGGTTGAAGGAGGAGGGGGTGACGGAGATGAGCTTTCATTCCCACTATCTTCTATAGGTCTGCTAGAAGAGGCTGTGGCCTTTCCCATCTTTATAGGGCGCCTAGGAGTAGCCTTCTTGGTTCTAGGAGGCATTTTCACAGATACTTGGTGTGCACAGTGGGGATATGATAGAAAGATTTGAAATTTTAGAGAATGATTGTGGATTAAGATTTAGGAAGATTGAATTCAATGTTACCTGAATCAACCTTGGAGGGGAACAAGGACAGATGATCAAATCTGAATAAGACACATGTGGTTGGGTTTCTCAAAATGGAGCACAACAGCTTGGAGAGACCGACCACGTTTTTGAGAGCTTGGGAGGCTTGGCTGAAGCTCAGTAGTTCTCTTAGGATCTTGGAGAAGTTTGCACAGAGTGTCTTCACGTTTTGGAGAGGGAATCAGTCACGCACAGCAGCCAAGAAGATGAACAGTGCAGGCTTCTGACATTGAAATCAGATTCGGAGGATGCCCAATCGATGCTTGCTAATGATCAATGTTTGAAAATGAATGAGGATCTCACTCTTGGAGAAGGAGAACCAGCAGACACAGCAACCTAGGGCTTTGGAGACGAAGCAGGAAGAAACAGAACAGAAAGGAAGATTTCTGCGCGCAGGGTTTTTAACCGAGGCACTGCTTCATCGGTCCACCGATGACTTAAGTATCGGTCGACCGATAGATGTAGAAAAGTGGGCTAATCCACTGAATTAGCCTTCTTAGCTAATGATCATTGCTTAGTGTGTTTTATGATTGATTTAACTTATGAAGAACAATTTTTAGATCATCAAAATTTTAGATTTAAATTGATCAAACACATGCATTTTCATATCAAGTACCTTTTGGGTTCAAAAATGCGTTTTCAAAAATTAATTTACAGACAATTTGAAATTCTAAACATATAGAGAATACCCAGAAAGATTGGACCATATAGACTTAGGACCAACTAGACATGTAACTTAAGAGAGTGAGTTGGTCCAATCTAATTACTAGGCCTTAGTATTTTTCTAATAGCCTAACCTTAGGTATCCATCTAAGGTTTTGAGCCTTTGAGCCTATGGTTGAGATTTCACCAACTATAGGAGATAAATATAGGTTTCTTTTAGACTTGACATCATATCTTTGAGTTTTGACAACTTTATACTTAGATTGATGATTAGTCTTTGGTAGTTGGTGTTCAACTTTCTTTTTGTTCTTCTCATTTCTTTTAGCTTTTCCTCCCTCTTTTTGTCTTTTGAATTTTAATTTTAATCTTTCAACCTTTTTCAAAAGTTCTTTCATTTCCAAGGTTAATGGAGGGAAGGTGTGAGGTTTCTTATTGATAGATTTGTTTTGACCAATTTTTGCTTGTTTAGTCCTTTTAAAATCTATCTCTGAAGACTCTTGTTGAAATGGTTTGACTTGTTTGAACTTTCTAGAATCTTCCTTTGATTTAGATGCCTTAACCATCATAGAATTAGATTTTCCATTTTTAGGTTCATAGATGGATTTGGACAAATGACTTTTTCTTAATTTGCACTCAAATTTGAAATGCCCTTCATTACCACAATAATGACATTTTGTTTTGGGCAAAGTAGAGTGAGTGCTAGAGATTGAGGACTCACCTTTCACAAATGTGTTGGTGAAATTTGGGTCATGTGTAATATACTTATTGAATCCAAGACCCGTCCTATCTCTTTGTGATTTACCCAATCTAAATAATTTTTCAAATTTCTCTTCTCCTTGGGTAAATTTGCACTCATACTTTTGTTTGTGAGTTTCAAGTTGAGTGACTTGATTTTTAAGAATTGAATTTTCAAGTTTAACTTTTGTAAGTTCAATTCCAATTCCATTAAACTTGTTTACCTTTTCATAAGCAAGTTTTAATTCAAGTTCGAGTTTATTGACATTAGATCCAAGTTGTAAAGTTTTTATATTACTTTGAGTATTGGATAAATTTTCTTTGGTGGTTATTAACTTGGATTCAAGGTTGACAATGTCTTCAACTTGATTTTTTATATGATCACTTAGAGTTGAATTTTCTTTGGTAAGTCCATCACAACTTATCTTAGATACATTTAATTCATCTTGAAGATTTAACAAATTATCTTTAGAAATTTTTAATTTGGATTCTAAATGGATAATGTTCTCATCTTGTCTTTTTAATGTATTTCTTAGATTTATATTTTCTTTATTTAACTCATTATGACTAAATTTTATTTCATTTAGTTCATCTTGAGCATTTGATAGGTTGTGCAAAGTGATCATGAACTTAGAGTCTAGGCATTGAATTACTTCTTCTTTCTCTCTAAGTTCATCTTTTGAAGTGTCAATTTCCTTGTTTAATCTTTTAGATTCTTCTTTTAAACTTTTGTTGTTCTTATCAAGCTTTAGGAACAATGTATATAGTTCATTATAAGCATGTTGAAGGTCATCTTCATATTCATTTTCTTCTTCTTTTAACTCATCTTGGGATTCATTAATTTCAATGTTTGTATCTCCAATAGATGGAAGAGATGGTGGTCTAGAAGAATCTACAAGGGAATGCACAACATTTAACATAGTGAACTCCATTTTTATGATTTTCATGAAAGCACAACACTAGGGTTTTAACTCTAGGTTTTTACACCTAATCAAGAGTTCCAAACACTTGATCCTAAATATAGAGCAACCTTGCTCTGATACCAATTGAAAGTCCGGGATCTTAACCCTAGAGGGGGGGGGGGTGAATAGGGTGATCTGTACTTAATGACTAATTCTGCCCAATTTTAATTTCTTTAAAATAAACTAGTCACATGTGATGATTATGACAATAGATGCGGAAGAGAAACAAATCAATCACCACAACCCAATCACCATAACACAAGGATTTATAGTGGTTCGGCCTCAATGCCTACATCCACTACCGGCTTGTGTATCCAACACCCCACCGGATTTCCACTATTATGATTTTCAAAAGGCTAAGCAATAACCTCTACAATATGCTTTCCAAGGATAAGCAATAACCTTACAATGATGTTTTTCTAGGCTATACAACAACCCTTACACTATGCTTTTATATGGCTAAGCAATAACCTTACAAGCAAATGATTACTCTCAAAGAAAGTGTCTTGACAAAACACTCTAAGAGATTACAATTAAGCTCAAATGAAATTGCCTCTAAATAGGCGAATATGAAAATGAAAAGCTAACTCACACAACACTATAAGTAATGCGAAGATGAATGCTCATGAAGTGTGTGAGTGAATACTTCAATCAAGTTGAAAATGAAGGCTCAATCAATTTATGCTAAAAGCATTTAAAAGTTTAATGCACATAAAAAGGTATGATTGAAGTAATCTGCAAATCACATGTACCAAATACAAACTTGTAGAAGATATGAAAAACAAGGGTTCACAAGTTGTATGAAATAATTTAGTCTAAACATGTGATGCATGTGCAATGTTGTTTTCAAAACCAAATTAATTCAACAAAGGTTTAAATGTATGAAATCAACAAGGAAAGATTCAAAACAAGTTAATGAATCATGACATAAAAGAAATCAAAGATTTTGGCAATGCATGATTAACAAAGTTTATAAAACAAACTTGTTTTAAATCAAGGTGAAGAATCCTATGACTTAAATCAAAGATTAAGGAAGTAGAGGATTCAACACATCATAGTTTATATGCTTAAAAATATTTACCAATAGTTTAGACAAAGCATAAAACATATAAGCAAGGAAATTAAAGCTTACTAGAGTTTAAATTCTTGAGATCAAGCTTTAGCTTTTCCTTTGGACCACACAAGCTTCCTTAGTTCATTCCCTTTGCTTAGGCATCAAAAACATCAACAAAGGCCTCTATTCTCATCATCTTTTCTCTTGGAATGAACTTGCTTTTTATAGAAAAAGTGGTCCAACGGATGCCTGTCGGTCAACCGATAACTAGCCGTCGGTTGACCGATGGCTCAACGGTCATATGCAACGGTCATATCTTTTAAAGTTCACCTGACCCTTTTGCATTCGTCGGTTGACCGTCCTTCATCGGTTGACCGATGAGGAACCGACAGCCGAGCCGATAGCACACTGATCATGAAAAAAGGTACCGTCTGTTTTTGGAACCGATGAGTCTCGGTCTGAGATTTTATGCACTATCGGTGGACCGATGTGAACCGATAGGCTGACCGATGGGAACCGATGGAGTTATCGGTTCACCTTGGTTCACTTGTGGGTCGACCGATGGGGACCGATGTCTTGACCGACAGACTGGTCAGGTCAATTTTCTGAATATCTGAAGTTTTGAGAAATGAACTTTTTGAAATGATTTAAAAACTCAGATTTGAAGGGTGTCCTTTTGCATTGTAAACATGATTAAAATCAAGGTTCAAATCAACCAAAACAAAGTTTTAAATCAAAACATGAGTAGGTTGTGTTAAAAGATGATTTTCAAGAAGAAATATGTGGAATGAAAATGAACCTTATGATATGACTGTTATGCAAATGCAAGACATCAAATTGCAAATACTTAGGGTCTAACAATTAAGACCTAACATGGTCATAATTTATAGCTATCATCAATAAAAGAAAAAGAAGGGAGAAAATAATTTGTGCAACAGGTGCCACTGTCTAATCATTTGAGTATGTTGTCCCACAATCTAAGGGTGTTGTATATATGAAAATATAAATTTTGAAGATGTAATATTACCTTCCTCTTGGCTTTTCCTCAATCTTCTTCTTCGTCTCAAAATAAAAATTCCAAAAACAGATATTAAGCACACAATTCCAATAGGAACTGCAATTTCAACTATCAAACCAGCCTTGTGGTCACGTCCCCAAAATAAGAATTGGGAAAAAACGTGAAAATTAAAATTTTAAATTCAAATTCCTGTGTTTAATACAACACAAGCTTCCAAAAGTGGACCCACATAAAGTTTCAACCTGTGGTGAGTCAAAATAAATTTCATCAAATGCAATGGAAGCTTTATTCAATTGGTATTCAAAGTTCATAAATAAAATCCAACACAAAAATCAAATAAACATTAATAGTTAATGTGGAAGAATAAATCCAAAAATTACTAAGGAATGGTTATCATTAAAAGAAAGTTCATCTAAAGTATTACTAAGATGACGTTCTCTCTAATGCAGGCTCAGACGGCTCCGAAACCGTCTCCGGCATCCCACTCGGGTTCGTCAGTTGGCTCAAACGTTTGAAACGTTTGATCCTCCTCCGTTTCCTCGGTAAAGTAGGGCTCGGTACCTATGCACCAAATATTACAAAGTAAATAGCAAGTACATAATCATAATTCGAAATTAAATACCATTACGAGAAGAATAAAGACAAGTGTGATCATATAGAAGTAAAAGTGAAGATATACGCGAATGAACGTATGACATAAATCCAAATAAAACAAATGAAGCAATAAGATTCACACGGAGACAAGTGTCCCCGTTGTGGGTGGTCAACCCTACATAATCGGGAAAGCCCGTCCATAACGTCGGTGGTCATAAACCGATCAATAAACAAATATCAGGATAACCTGTTCACATTCATAGCGGATTATAAGTGATCCGAACACATCGGTGATCAACCGTCCATATACGATCTGCAGTCGTTCATAAATGACCCACATAAAGGAAAACATATATGCGTAATAGACCCGAATAATAATGCTCCGACACAAGAGTCCTAAGTCATAGTAAAGTGCTGGCCATTCCACATTCCATATCATAATCAAATCGTTATACAAAATTTGCCAAGCCACTTTATAGTCCATAACACAATAGGGTATGCATCTAAAGGAATACATATCCTAAACCAACATATATATGTGCATGCGAAGGTCAAATAATAATCACAAGCCAATCCTAAGGTCAAACATAAGGTCTCATGCCCAACAACCACATGAATCTTTAATAGATAAAAGATCAATGCATCCCTTCTCCATCAATGGTGCATAGACCCAATTAAGGGTTTTCCAATAAAGATGGATTGAACTCAAATCTACTAGGATTTCCCCGAGGTTATATGAAGCACTAAACCCCATGTTAGTAAGATACCACGTGCCCAGTCGGTATTTACTCAGGTCCGAAGATCTAATTAATAAGGTATAAAATTATAATACTAACCCATGAAAATCAAAGATACCATTTAAAAATTAATTTGTATTTATAAATCAACTAAGGCCCTTTCTTCAAATTTCCATAAATAAAAAGGATCAATGTAAATAATTTCACCACATTAAAAGTCACATGGGATGATGTCATCCCATGTCATCACTTTATCCACTTTATTCCCATTCTTATCAGGTAACAGGTCATCACTTTATCTACTTTATCTCCTTCCTATACAAACTGTCAAAGCCATAGAAAACACAGAACCGATTCTAAACAAAAATGCTCCACGCCTGACAACATGAAGCTTAGAATAGTGACCCCACCATCTCCAATCCCAGGATCACCCTCACAACAATGGTCGCGCAACCATGTATATACGGATGTGTGGACTAGATTTGTGATAAAATCAGCCAGTGGACCCCACCACTGCCGGATATCCAAAATAAAACCTTATTTGATGATTGACGCCCCAAACTGTGTAAACCCTTAGATGAGTGGTCAGATGGGACCCAATCCCCACAGGTCTACCGCCGTTAGGTTCACCCCTGGGTCCCCTATCAGATGTGGGGACCCGATCTGCAAGTGGTGGCCCACCTGGGTCCCATGATCAAAATCACAAATCAGCCCCAAACATGATTTGTGTGATGATTCCGGTTCAGGTATGATGTACACAGGTCTGGAGAGTTTGGGTTGCATCCAACTCCAACCAGCCACCTAAGTATTACCCCATTATAGAATTATATATGTAAAAGGAGATTTCTCATAATCATAAAACCATATTAGCACGTAAAAAGGGCAGCAAAGGTTTCTACATGCCAATCAAGGAGAAAACAAGTATTAAATATATAAATCATGATTAGGTACTTGCCTTTCACCGGGGTTTGAAGAAAAACAATAGATCCTAACCAATACCCAATCCGAGATAACCGGGGCGCTCGATCACAATCCTATCGCCAATCTGACATAAGAGATGGGAAAGAAATGCCCAGATCTATTATAACCTTATCCAAAACCTAACATTGGAAAGAAGAAGAAGATAACCCAAGAGTATAGATTTACTTCTCAAATGGCTTGAGGAGATGATTACCTGAGATTAGAAAGTCGAACCAAGAATGATGGTATCTTCAGATCTTGATTCCGATGGTTGGATCCTTAAGTTGCAGTGGCTTGGGAAGTTGAAAAGATGAAGAAGACGAAGAATGATCGGGAGACGTTGCAGAGATAAATGGGAAGAGATAAAGACTTGCGATTAAAGGGATTAGGTTAAGAGAGTATTAGGCTTAAGTCATTGGGTCGGGTCAAACTGCGGGTCAGGTCATCTACCCATTAACCCAACTCACCAATCCACGCATCTAATCTAACGTGTGCCCCACTTAATCCTAACCACTTAAATAACTAATACATTTCAATTAAAATAATAATAATAATAATAATAATATCTAATAAATATATAATAAATATATAATAGGGTGGGACCGGGATCTTACATTCTCCCCCCTTAGGACATTTGGTCCTCCAAATAAAAATCATACCTCTGGAAGAAGACACGGATACAACTTCCTCACTTGGTCCTGAAGTTCCCAAGTGGCTTCTCGAGGACTATGGTGCTCCCACTGGACTTTCACCCAATGTATTGTCCGAGTCCTGAGAATTTGCTCCTTTGTGTCGATGATCTAAGACGGTCGCTCCACATAAGTAACATCTGGCTACAATTCCAATGGCTCATAGTGCAACACGTGCAACGGGTCCTTCATATACTTTTTCAACATTGAAACATGAAAAACATTATGCACCGCTGACAACTCTGCTGGTAAAGCCAATCTATAGGCAACTTCTCCAATTCTTTCCAAGATCTCAAATGGACCGATAAATCTCCGAGATAACTTCCCTTTTTGCCCAAATCGCAATGTTCCTCGCGTCGGTGACACCTTTAAAAACCCATGCTCACCAATCTCAAACTGAAGATCTCTTCTCTTCATGTCTGCATAACTCTTTTGCCGGCTTCTAGCAATTTTCAACCGGTCATGGATTTGCTTCACTTGTTCACTAGTATCACTAACAATAGATGGGCCATGAAAACTTCTGACACCAATTTCCTCCCAACAAATTGGGGTTCTGCATTTACGGCCATACAACGCTTCGAATGGTGCCATACCGATACTGGAGTGATAACTATTATTGTATGCAAACTCGCATAATGGGAGACTCTTCTGCCAGTCCTTCCCAAACTCAAGGACGCAAGCTCGCAACATATCCTCCAGTGTCTGATTAGTCCTTTCAGTTTGACCGTCGGTCTGAGGATGATACGCTGTACTGAAATTCAACTTCGTGCCCAAAGCTGCCTGAAGTTCTGTCCAAAATCTGCCCAAAAATCTAGGATCTTCGTCTGGTACGATCGATAGAGGAACTCCATGAATTATGACAACCTTCTCCATATACATTCGAGCTAATTCATCTCGAGGTGTCTTCATGTTCATTGGTAAGAAATGTGCCACCTTTGTCAATCTGTCTACTATCACCCAGATACTATCTTTGTTATGCATCGAAGGCAACCCAGAGATAAAATCCTTTGTTATGTGTTCCCATTTCCAATCGGGCACTTCCAATTGCTTTAAAAGTCCTGGGGGCTGCTTCCATTCTGCCTTTACTTGCTGACACACTAAGCATCTTGCTGTAAATCCTGCTACTTCCTTCTTCATGTTATTCCACCAATAATGATTACGCAGGTTCTGGTACATCTTTGTACTACCCGGATGAATAGTATAACGGGAATGATGCGCCTCCGTCATGATCTCATTCTTCAACTCTTCCATGTTTGGCACACATAATCGATCTTGAAAGTACAACACACCCTCCACTATTCTGAAATCTGGTCTACTGTCAATTTGTTCAATTACTCGAGCTAGATCAGGATCCTCTACCTGTCTGCTTTTGATCCTGTTCAAGATCTCTGATTCCCAAACAAACGTGTGAGCCAACATAACCTTGTCATCAATTGGATGTAAAGTCACTCCCAAATCGAGGAAAATTTCTGCCCAAGACCATTCTGCTCTCAAACATGCATTATTTGCTACTCTTCGACTCAATGCATCAGCCACTACATTGGCTTTCCCGGGATGATATTTGATTGGAAAGTCAAAATCCTTAATGTATTCCATCCACCGGGTCTGTCTCATGTTCAATTCAGGCTGAGTAAACAAATATTGGAGTCTTCTATGGTCTGAATGAATTTCAAACTTCTCACCATACAAGTAATGACGCCACATCTTCAATGCCATGACTACTGCTGCAAGTTCCAAATCATGAGTTGCATACTTTTTCTCATGCTCTTTCAATTGTCTAGAGCCATAAGCCACTACCTTCCCATCCTGCATAAGCACACAACCCAATCCAACCTTCGAAGCATCTGTGTAAATGACAAATCTACCATTGTCCGTAGGCAATGTGAGTACTGGAGCGGTAGTCAACCTATTCTTTAACTCCTGAAAACTTGCTTCACATTCGTCAGTCCACACGAAAGGCACATCTTTTCGTGTTAATCTGGTCAATGGAGCAGCAATGGATGAAAATCCTCTCACAAATCTCCTGTAGTAACCTGTTAAACCCAAGAAACTACGAATCTCTATTATAGACATGGGTCTCTGCCACTTGACCACTGCCTCAATCTTTCCTGGATCTACCGCCAATCCTTCCTTGCTGATGATGTGACCCAAGAAAATGACTTGCTCAAGCCAAAATTCACACTTACTCAACTTGGCATAGAGTTGATGATCTCTCAAAGTCTGCAATGCTGATCTCAAATGCTGCTCGTGATCTTCTCGAGACCGAGAATACACTAATACGTCGTCTATAAAAACAACGATGAACTGGTCGAGAAATGGAGTAAATATCTTATTCATCAAGGCCATAAATACTCCTGGAGCATTAGTTAGCCCAAATGGCATTACCAAAAACTCGTAGTGGCCATATCTGGTCCTGAATGCTGTCTTCTGAATATCCTGATCTCAAACTCTGAGCTGGTGGTATCCTGATCTCAAGTCTATCTTTGAGAAATATTCAGCTCCCTGAAGCTGGTCAAACAACTCATCGATCCTGGGAAGAGGGTATTTGTTCTTGATTGTGACCTGATTGAGTTGTCTATAATCAATACACATCCTCATGGAACCATCCTTCTTCTTCACAAACAGGACCGGTGCACCCCAAGGTGATACACTTGGTCTCACAAATCCCTTGTCCAACAAATCCTGCAATTGGGTTTTCAACTCTCTGAGTTCTGCTGGAGCCATTCTATATGGAGCTTTAGAAATAGAAGCTGTCCCTGGTACCAATTCAATTGAGAAATCTATCTCTCTGGCTGGAGGTAAGCCTGGAATCTCATCGGGGAAAACATCCGGAAACTCACAGACCACTGGAATATCCTCCACCCCTTTGGACTGTTTATCCTCAGTGATAAACGCCAAGTATCCTTCGCATCCAGATTTCAACAATCTTTCTGCTTTCAGTGCCGAGATCCGGCATGTCTGAATCGATCTCCTTTGCCCAACGAATTCAACAGTGTCTGAATGCAGTGACAACTTGATGGTTTTGTTAAAACAGTCCATCACTGCTCTATAGGTCGCTAGCCAATCCATACCAAGTATGACATCGAAATCCTTCATCGTTAAAAGAATCAGGTCTGCAGGTAAAATGAAATCTCTGACCTGAACTCAGGTACTCAGAAAATATTGGTGACAACGGACCTGCGTGCCCACTGGGGTACCCACTACTAAAGCAACATCTAATCTCACTACAGCCTCATTGATATGTCTAGCAAAATCATGAGAAACAAATGAATGTGTAGAGCCAGGGTCAAAAATGGCCTTAGCTTCTACCTCAGAGATTAGAACAATACCTTCCACCACTTCTGCAGAAGCATCTGCATCCTCATGTGTAACTGCATACACTTTGCCCATCTGATAGGCTTGGTTCTGCTGCCCTTGGACTGGCCTTGGTGCTCTTGGTTGACCCACTGGTTGTTGCCTGTGTTGCTGAAATGGCCTCTGTTGTCCCTGAACTGGCCTCTGTTGACCTAGCACTGGCCTCTGCTGCTGTGGCGCTGCACCCCTATATTGCTGATACTGAGGAGCTGGTGCCCTGTACATCTGCTGCTGTGGGGCCCGATAAATCTGCTGTGGTCCCTGCGGAGGTGCTGTCCTCCAAGTCTGCTGCGTAGGAGCACGAGAAGCTGCTAGCTGGGATTTTGGCAACTGATTACCGCCATTGGGATAATTACGAACTTGATGTCCGATTTGCCCACAATGAAAACATGCCCCAGTCTCCTTGTAGCACTGCTCAGTCGGATGATTCTTCCCACACCCTCCACACAGTTGTCTCTGACCACCTGATGGTTGTCCTTGAAACTTCAGTTTCTTCAGGTTGCCTTGGCTAGAAGACTGCCTTGACTGATGCTGCAGAAATTGGGCCTGCTATTCTGCTGATTTCTTCCTTAGTGCACCTTCAGCCCAATATGCACTTTTCACAGTCTCCTGAAATGTAGGGCGTTGATTGTCTCCAATCATCATGTAAATATCAGCTGATAACGCATCAAGAAAACGCCTGATTTTCTCTTCCTCCGGAACAACTAGTGTGGGTGCATACTTAGCCAATCTTGTGAACTGCTGTTCATATTGCTGCACTGACATATCCCCTTGCACTAAGTTCTGAAAATCCCGCTTCCACTGGTCCTTGACATATTTGGGTATGAACTTGTCCATAAACTCCTTGGTGAATGTTTCCCATGAATGTTCTTCAGCCACTACATCTGCTTGCACTACTATCTTCACAGAATTCCACCATTGAAGAGCTATCCCTCTAAACATGTAGGCTGCCAAGTTAACTCGCTGCTTTTGAGTACAGCGGAAAACTGCAAAGATCTGCTCCAACAGCTCTATGAAGTCGTCTACTGCCATTGGATCTTCTGACCCATGAAATTCAGGAGGAACCCTCTTCCTAAATTTCTCATAGATGTCATTAGGATCCACTTCCCGAGGAGGCATGACCACTTGTACTGGCTGAGCTGCTCTGTTAGTCAATGCTATGATCTGAGCCTGGAATGCTGCCCTATCATGATCTGCTTGTGCCCTCTCAGCAGCCCTATCTTCCCTTTCTTGTTGTTTCTCTGCAGCTCGTTCTGCCTCAGCTGCTTTTTGCTGCTCATTTTGCGTGGTCTGCGACTGCATAAAAGCTTGCAAGAGCTGATTGAAACGCTCGTCTGAGTTGTTAGATCCATTCCCAGGTTCCTTGTCCTGAGATCTTGTATTACGTTGGGCCATGACCTGCAATAAAATAATAATGGTTTAGTTTCTCAGAAACAAGCTAACAAACAATTCTATAGGCTTAAAAGTTATCACAATAAAGTCTATCTAACGGAAATCGCAATCCTCACCACGTCCTATTGTTTCTATCCATTTTTAATATTCGAAGATCGTGCTGGGCTCTGATACCAACTGTCATGTCCCCAAAATAAGAATTGGGGAAAAACGTGAAAATTAAAATTTTAAATTCAAATTCCTATGTTTAATACAACACAAGCTTCCAAAAGTGGACCCACATAAAGTTTCAACCTGTGGTGAGTCAAAATAAATTTCATCAAATGCAATGAAAGCTTTATTCAATTGGTATTCAAAGTTCATAAATAAAATCCAACACAAAAATCAAATAAACATTAATAGTTAATGTGGAAGAATAAATCCAACAATTACTAAGGAATGGTTATCATTAAAAGAAAGTTCATCTAAAGTATTACTAAGATGACGTTCTCTCTAATGCAGGCTCGGACGGCTCCGAAACCGTCTCCGGCATCCCACTCGGGTTCGTCAGTTGGCTCAAACGTTTGAAACGTTTGATCCTCCTCCGTTTCCTCGGTAAAGTAGGGCTCGGTACCTATGCACCAAATATTACAAAGTAAATAGCAAGTACATAATCATAATTCGAAATTAAATACCATTACGAGAAGAATAAAGACAAGTGTGATCATATAGAAGTAAAAGTGAAGATATACGCGAATGAACGTATGACATAAATCCAAATAAAACAAATGAAGCAATAAGATTCACACGGAGACAAGTGTCCCCGTTGTGGGTGGTCAACCCTATATAATCGGGAAAGCCCGTCCATAACGTCGGTGGTCATAAACCGATCAATAAACAAATATCAGGATAACCTGTTCACATTCATAGCGGATTATAAGTGATCCGAACACATCGGTGATCAACCGTCCATATACGATCTGCAGTCGTTCATAAATGACCCACATAAAGGAAAACATATATGCGTAATAGACCCGAATAATAATGCTCCGACACAAGAGTCCTAAGTCATAGTAAAGTGCTGGCCATTCCACATTCCATATCATAATCAAATCGTTATACAAAATTTGCCAAGCCACTTTATAGTCCATAACACACAATAGGGTATGCATCTAAAGAAATACATATCCTAAACCAACATATATGTGCATGCGAAGGTCAAATAATAATCACAAGCCAATCCTAAGGTCAAACATAAGGTCTCATGCCCAACAACCACATGAATCTTTAATAGATAAAAGATCAATGCATCCCTTCTCCATCAATGGTGCATAGACCCAATTAAGGGTTTTCCAATAAAGATGGATTGAACTCAAATCTACTAGGATTTCCCCGAGGTTATATGAAGCACTAAACCCCATGTTAGTAAGATACCACGTGCCCAGTCGGTATTTACTCAGGTCCGAAGATCTAATTAATAAGGTATAAAATTATAATACTAACCCATGAAAATCAAAGATACCATTTAAAAATTAATTTGTATTTATAAATCAACTAAGGCCCTTTCTTCAAATTTCCATAAATAAAAAGGATCAATGTAAATAATTTCACCACATTAAAAGTCACATGGGATGATGTCATCCCATGTCATCACTTTATCCACTTTATTCCCATTCTTATCAGGTAACAGGTCATCACTTTATCTACTTTATCTCCTTCCTATACAAACTGTCAAAGCCATAGAAAACACAGAACCGATTCTAAACAAAAATGCTCCACGCCTGACAACATGAAGCTTAGAATAGTGACCCCACCATCTCCAATCCCAGGATCACCCTCACAACAATGGTCGCGCAACCATGTATATACGGATGTGTGGACTAGATTTGTGATAAAATCAGCCAGTGGACCCCACCACTGCCGGATATCCAAAATAAAACCTTATTTGATGATTGACGCCCCAAACTGTGTAAACCCTTAGATGAGTGGTCAGATGGGACCCAATCCCCACAGGTCTACCGCCGTTAGGTTCACCCCTGGGTCCCCTATCAGATGTGGGGACCCGATCTGCAAGTGGTGGCCCACCTGGGTCCCATGATCAAAATCACAGATCAGCCCCAAACATGATTTGTGTGATGATTCCGGTTCAGGTATGATGTACACAGGTCTGGAGAGTTTGGGTTGCATCCAACTCCAACCAGCCACCTAAGTATTACCCCATTATAGAATTATAGATGTAAAAGGAGATTTCTCATAATCATAAAACCATATTATCACGTAAAAAGGGCAGCAAAGGTTTCTACATGCCAATCAAGGAGAAAACAAGTATTAAATATATAAATCATGATTAGGTACTTGCCTTTCACCGGGGTTTGAAGAAAAACAATAGATCCTAACCAATACCCAATCCGAGATAACCGGGGCGCTCGATCACAATCCTATCGCCAATCTGACATAAGAGATGGGAAAGAAATGCCCAGATCTATTATAACCTTATCCAAAACCTAACATTGGAAAGAAGAAGAAGATAACCCAAGAGTATAGATTTACTTCTCAAATGGCTTGAGGAGATGATTACCTGAGATTAGAAAGTCGAACCAAGAATGATGGTATCTTCAGATCTTGATTCCGATGGTTGGATCCTTAAGTTGCAGTGGCTTGGGAAGTTGAAAAGATGAAGAAGACGAAGAATGATCGGGAGACGTTGCAGAGATAAATGGGAAGAGATAAAGACTTGCGATTAAAGGGATTAGGTTAAGAGAGTATTAGGCTTAAGTCATTGGGTCGGGTCAAACTGCGGGTCAGGTCATCTACCCATTAACCCAACTCACCAATCCACGCATCTAATCTAACGTGTGCCCCACTTAATCCTAACCACTTAAATAACTAATACATTTCAATTAAAATAATAATAATAATAATAATAATAATATCTAATAAATATATAATAGGGTGGGACCGGGATCTTACACTTGTTCTTCTTTGAGGAAGTGGTTGTTGGTGGACGGTTACTAACAGTTGGGATGAAATCTGAAGAGGAACCACAATAATCAATTACCATTATCAAGACATAAAAAACCTATTGGACTTGACTATTGCATCCAATTGGTATTCATTTATATCATTTTTTAGAATATTACCTGGAGTGACACTAATGGCCGAAATGGATGGTCCATAGGTACCTTGAGAAGGTACACAACAAGTCCCTTTTCCAGCCCAAAACAGATGAATTTCCAGGTAGTTTTCAGATACTAGAGCATTGAATTCTCTCTCAACAGCTCTAAGTTGGACCCCTTCTGCTGCCTTTCCTATATCAAAATCCTTCAGCGCTACATTTCCCTAGAGATTAATTAATGTGTCAAAACAAGTAGAAATTACTGTCATGGTAAATTTATTAGCTGCATCAGAAGAAGTTCTTCTTGATTGGGGGTAGTTT
This sequence comes from Litsea cubeba, assembly GCA_012931725.1. Lineage (NCBI taxonomy): Eukaryota > Viridiplantae > Streptophyta > Magnoliopsida > Laurales > Lauraceae > Litsea > Litsea cubeba. The sequence continues at coordinate 36,740,668 of CM022951.1, forward strand.
GACACACATGCATCCAAATATAGTTAGTTACAGAAATAAATTTGTCTCATCATTTAACAATCATGAAACCTTTTATATTCCCGACTTAGTAGTTGGTTCACAGTCAGTATTCACTTAAACTGTTGATTTCTTCATCCCATTTAGATTTTTAGCAGATGTGAATTGAGGAATTGCAAAAAAGAAAAAAAAAAGGCGTTTTAACATCTGCTAAAAAACTAAATAGGATGAAAAATATTATTCTTTTTACATGATGCCCCACCCTTCCAGAGAAAAATATTCTCCATCCACCTTTGGATGCACCACTGCACCCCAAAAGGCAATGCATTTGTATATTTTGGTAAAATGTATTGCCTCTGGGAATCTGAACGAACATAAATTCCACCCACTTTTGGTGCAATTTTTTTTCTTTCATTTCTTCCTAAAATAAATTTCGTTACCAATAACAAGTTGGGTTGGATTATGAAACAAAAATATCCCTCATAATGCAGTTTCTGATCTCCTGCCACCCAAAGCATTCCATAACATTTGAACTATTTTCAATTGACAGTTCAGAATACTATCAGACCTCAGTTCTTGTTTGATGCTATATATATGAACATCGTAATTATTCTCAAATTTTCTTCAAATGACCTCTAATTTTTAGAGTTATTGCATAGGGACATCATAAGTTTTCTTTTCTTCCTCTGGATAGAAGAAACATTTGAGAAGAAGGGTGACACTCAACTATAGCTAATGCTTAAAATCTGAAGGGTGTACTGATATATGCAGTTTATGAAAAAACTAAGTAACACTAAAAAAATATGGAAAAGAATGTTGATATCTTCCAGAATATGAAGACTCAGACACATGTAACATCTAACAAACAAGAAAAATCATGGGTCTTCAAATGGATGGGGCCCAAAATCAAATTTAATTTGGATGCAGACACGCGCATTAGAGATAGGATATGAGTGGTCCTAAACAGAAACTTTAAGAAGCTCTACACTCTAACAACTCCATACAATATAATAACATAATAAAAATCATAGATACGAAGTATATTGAGATCACTTTTTTTTGTGAAAAATGTACATAAATTGCAATAGATACGTATCATCATCATCATTTCATCACACCGGTACTAGACAGTGCATGTAACGACCCAACCCAGGCCCGGTGCGATATTGTCCTCTTTGGCTCATGGGCTACTCGACCAGAGGACCTGGCCCAAGCGCATCCAATCTTGCCTCAAGGTATTAAAAGGCCTCACACCAAGTTAGGAAGGCATCATACATTTTAAGTCCCAGGTTTGGACACTCACATGAGCGATGTGGGATGTAACAATCCCCCACCCTCAGAGGAGAGCCGTCCTCGGCTCTGATACTATTTGTAACGACCTAACCCAGGCCCGGTACGATATTGTCCTCTTTGGCTCATGGGCTACTCGACTAGAGGACCTGGCCCAAGCGCATCCAATCTTGCCTCAAGGCTTTAAAAGGCCTCACACCAAGTTAGGAAGGCATCGTACATTTTAAGTCCCAGGTTTGGACACTCACATGAGCGATGTGGGATGTAACAATCCCCCAACCTCAGAGGAGAGCCGTCCTCGGCTCTGATACCATTTGTAACGACCCAACCTAGGCCCTGTGCGATATTGTCCTCTTTGGCTCATGGGCTACTCGACCAGAGGACCTGGCCCAAGCGCATCCAATCTTGCCTCAAGGCTTTAAAAGGGCTCACACCAAGTTAGGAAGGCATCGTACATTTTAAGTCCCAGGTTTGGACACTCACATGAGCGATGTGGGATGTAACAATCCCCCACCCTCAGAGGAGAGCCGTCCTCGGCTCTGATACCATTTGTAACGACCCAACCCAGGCCCGGTGCGATATTGCCCTCTTTGACTCATGGGCTACTCGACCAGAGGACCTGGCCTAAGCGCATCCAATCTTGCCTCAAGGCTTTAAAAGGCCTCACACCAAGTTAGGAAGGCATCGTACATTTTAAGTCCCAGGTTTGGACACTCACATGAGCGATGTGGGATGTAACAGTGTAGGGCAGGTAGAGTACTACCTAAAGAAATAAGTAGGAAGTTCAGTTCGGCAATTTTTATGGATGACTCTAAACTGATGCCAACTCTCTAATTATCATCGGGTGGAGAGTACTCCTCCAGTTGACTATTGAATGGGCCAATAGCACAAGGTATACAATGTGCCATAGTTGTAAATCTAAATGGAAAATATCAAGAAGTTATAGAAGGATTTATAGACAACTAGAAGGAAAAGAAGACAGATGAAAAGAGAAGATACGAAGGTCGAGAGAGAGGAGAGGAAAAGTGTTGTGTATCTCATTAGGTTAGGCAACAGATCCTTTTATTTTATGTAACTCTTCAGCATTACATGGAGAACTCTGGAGTTTTATGTAATATAAACCTAAGTATGCCAATAAGTCACTAAAATAATGATATTTTCTACACTGACAAAATGTCCACAGATTTTTGCTAGTAGAATAGGCCAATCTTATCAGGGACTGGTCGGGATAGGCTATTTCTAAGTTAGACCATCGATTGGATCAAACCTGCAAAAGAGATCATAAACGGGACCATTAGTAAATGGTGATCCTGTTATGCATGTCATTAATAAAGGTATGTGACTGTATTAAATGTAAGTGCAAAAAATGTAACTCACAAGAAGAGGGGGTGCCTGATAGGACTTATCCAAAGAACTGATGAAGATCAGCTGCCTGGAACCTGAAAGGGGAGAAAGAAACAGAGAGGGGATCAAAGGACCCTGGCCTGGGCGGCGCAAGGCTCTCCGATGCCTAAGTCAGTGTGGGAACTAAGCATTAGGATGGAGATTTTGGGGAAGAAGATTATACCAGCAGTGTGGTGTAATTATTGCCCCCCCTGCTCTGGAGCTATAGCTGTGCTTATATAGAAGAAGAGAGGAGGCAAGGAGGTGGTTGACTGTCTTGTCATAGCCCACTTTGTCAGGTACTAGGGAGGCGCAGTCTCATCGTAGCCTACTTTTCTTTAATTGCAGTCCCATCGAGCCTTATCATGGCGTTTTGGGAGCTGTGGGCGGCGATCTGTCAGGGATTATGGGTGGTGCTCTTGTCTTGTCGCACGTGCCGTAATGTGCTTGAGCGTCCATGGGAGGACAGCTGTCCGTGCTCAGTACTTTTACCGAGATGAGGCTTTTAGCCGAGATGGAGTGTCTCACCGAGGTGAGGACCTAGCGGAGATGGAGGGTCCTGGCACTGTTGCCGAGGTGGAGGGCCTGGCACTGCTGCAGAGCTGGTGATATTGGTTGGCACTGTTGCCGAGGTTGGGGAGCCGAGGTCGGGAACGACCTTGACTTGGATAGAGAGAGATCCGGCAAAGGTGCCGCGATGGAGCACTCACCCAAAGTGGATTCTGCCAAGGTGAAGTGCCTGGCCGAGATGGATTTAGCTGGTGCGGGAGCCCGGGATGGAGCTTCTGGCCGGGACTCTAATGAGTTCAGGAATATCCCCACACAATAGCCCCCCAGCTTCTGAGCTCTGAGAGTACTCTTTAAGGTCGGAAGCTAAGAATGGAGGAGTTGTTGAGCTTGATAATCTTCAGTGTCTGGTTTGTAGCCTCGTTGGAAGTATTCTAGTGATGCTGCTGAGGAGGCCAGCATTGCTGCTGAGCTCGAGGCTGGCACTGCTGCCGAGCTCGAGGCTGGCACTGCTGCCGAGCTGGGGGCTGGCATTGCTGCCAAGCTGGGTGTAGCTGAGAACCGAGACGTGATCAACTGGTTCGTCACCAGAGGTGCAGTCTCGTTCGCCGACGATATGGTACTGATACCAAGATGTGCTCACGGCCGAGACCAGCATGAGGCCGAGGAGGTGATATGGAACAGTCTCTTCGGCATTCTTGTTGAGCTGCGATTGCTCGAGGTGGAGACGTGGAGCAGTCTCTTTGGCGCTGGCCGAGATGGAGAAGCCTGGGTGTATGAACCAGAGGGCAGTCTCAGGGTGTATGAACCCAAAGTTTTAGGAGCGACTGGGTGTATGAACCCAAAGTCAATCCCTGGGTGCATGAACCCAAAGTTTAGGGAAGACTGGGTGTATAAACCTGAGGTCAGTCCTAGGGTGTATGAACCCGAAGTTTTAGGAGCGACTGGGTGTATGAACCCAAAGTCAGTCCCGGGGTGCGTGAACCCAAAGTTTAGGGAAGACTGGGTGTATGAACCCGAAGTCAGTCCCGGGGTGTATGAACCCAAAGTTTTAGGAGCGAATGGGTGTATGAACCCAAAGTCAGTCCCTGGGTGCGTGAACCCAAAGTTTAAGGAAGACTGTGTGTATGAACCCGAGGTCAGTCCCAGGGTGTATGAACCCAAAGTTAGTCTCTCTGGCACTCGCCGAGATGGAGAAGCCTGGGTGTATGAACCCGAGGGCAGTCTCTTTGACGCTGGCCTAGACCGACATGAGGCTGAACCAGCGTAAAGCGCGTAGCTAGCACGAGGGCAACACCAGCATGAGGTCGAGAATATGGCACTGCTGCCGCGATACACGAAGTCGAGATCTGGCACGTAGCCGAGACGCAAGAGATCGAGATCTGGCGCATGGCCGAGATGTAGGAGCATGGGGCTCTGGTTGACTGATGGCGGTAGAGGACCGTGCGATCAAGGCTGACAGCAGGGGACCGTGCTGTCAAAATGACGGTAGAGGGTCGTACGATCGAAGCCGACAGTATAGGGTCGTGCCGGTGTCATCGAAGCTGACGACGCCATCGAAGCTGACAGTAGAGGACCGTGCCGCCATAAATGACGATAGAGGGTCGAGCGATCAAAGCTGACGGGCGGTCGAAGCTAAGTGATGATAGGAGACATCTAGCTGCCTCCCGAGCTGGAGGAGATTTCTGCCGAGCTGGCGACATCCGCTAAGCTGGAGGCTGCTGCCGAGCTGGAGACATCCGCCGAGCTGGAAGCTGTCCGGTCGTTTTCGTTGAGGTTGAAATGCTCTTGAGCTTGGGCTTCGTCTGCTCTTGCCTGACGAACTGGTTTACCCTGGTCATCAGTGCTGCCATAGTGACCACGGGATGCATGACCAAGTCTCTCCTAAGCTCGTTGCCTGGTAGGAGGGCTTGTTGGAAAGACATGACTGCTATTGTATCTGAGGCATTTTTGATCTAGCTGTAGACAGTCCAGAACCTTTTGGCGAACTGCGTGATATTCTCAGTCTGGTTCATTCTGAGGGCCATCAGGTCGGCGACCGACCTGGGGATGACCCTGTGAGCTTGGAACTTCGTCATGAAGGAATTCTGGAGCTGCTGCCGACTTTTGATCGATCCTTGGGGGAGCGTGCAGAACCACTTTATGGGGAGGTCCCCGAGGCTGGAAGAAAAGATTCTACAGTTCAGGTGGCCTGCATCGTCCCACACCGACATCCTCTAAGTGAAGTGCCGGAGGTGTGCTACTGGGTCGGAGGTCCCATCATATATGATGAACCTCGGGACGATGAAATCTTCAAGAAGGGGGAAGTTTCTGATTTCTGGAGAGAGGGGAGACGTGCCGAGATCGTGAGAATTCGGCAAAGCTCGAGTGAGACCGGCCATCTCCAAATTCCGCTGGACTACTTGCTCGATCGCTCAAGCCACTCTCTGAAGTCGTGGTTGTTACCCGAGCTTTCGCCATGAGCTTGGTCGCTTCTGTTGTCCTTCAGGGTGCGCCTTTTGGAAGGTGGAGTCGGGGTCGAATCCTTAGAGGATGAACCCGATCGAGTATCCTGCTATCGGATGCTTGCTGGACCAGATCTTGCTCCTGACCTTTCCCGGTGGGGGACCGTTGGCAGCTGTCTCGACAGTGTCAATGGTTTCTTTCCCTTTCTGGTTCTTCGAGGCATGGTGTTTGGGAAGACGACTTTTTGATATTTTCCCACAGACGGCGCCAATTGTAAGTGCAAAAAATGTAACTCATAAGAAGAGGGGGTGCCTGATAGGACTTATCCAAAGAACTGATGAAGATCAGCTGCCTGGAACCTGAAAGGGGGGAAAGAAACAGAGAGGGGATCAAAGGACCCAAGCCTGGGCGGCGCAAGGCTCTCCGATGCCTAAGTCAGTGTGGGAACTAAGCATTAGGATGGAGATTTTGGGGAAGAAGATTATACCAGCAGTGTGGTATGATTGTTGCCCCCCTGCTCTGGAGCTATAGCTGTGCTTATATAGAAGAAGAGAGGAGGCAAGGAGGTGGTTGACTGTCTTGTCATAGCCCACTTTGTCAGGTACTAGGGAGGCGCAGTCCCATCATAGCCTACTTTTCTTTAATTGCAGTCCCATCGAGCCTTATCATGGCGTTTTGGGAGCTGTGGGCGGCGATCTGTCAGGGATTATGGGTGGTGCCCTTGTCTTGTCGCACGTGCCGTGACGTGCTTGAGCGTCCATCGGAGGACAGCTGTCAGTGCTCAGTACTTTTACCGAGATGAGGCTCTTGGCCAAGATGGAGTGTCTCGCCGAGGTGAGGACCTGGCGGAGATTAAGGGTCCTGGCACTGTTGCCGAGGTGGAGGGCCTGACACTGCTGCCGAGCTGGTGATATTGGTTGGCACTATTGCCGAGGTTGGGTAGCCGAGGTCGGGAATGACCTTGACTTGGCTAGAGAGAGATCTGGCAAAAGTGCCGAGATGGAGCACTCGCCCGAAGTGGATTCTGCCGAGGTGAAGTGTCTGGCCGAGATGGATTTAGCTAGTGCGGGAGCCCAGGATGGAGCTTCTGGCCGAGACTCTGATGAGTTCGGGAATATCCCCACACATTAAATATTACTAAAAAGAGCAATGAATAATCCTGTTCATATAGAGTTTTTAGGTGTGTTTGTGTTTAAATATGCAGTATCCTGTTTAATAGGATTCATCTGACAACAGCCTCAACTTCTGGCATATGGATGCTTGTTGAGTTTGGACATCGACTATTTTCATTTTGAACATCCATTGACAGCCACCAATTATTAGTATGTCAATTACAGTTTTGGATTAAATAAATCCACGTCCGCAATAAGATTTGGATGATTTCATTTTAAGCACATGCATGCTATGTATCATGTGACTCTATGCATACTTTTGGTTGTACTCTACTAGGTGATGTAATTGTAGAACTGTACTTTTATCTTAGGAAATCAGGAGCACATTCTAATTTTTCAACATACACATTCAAAAGCTGTTTGCGAATTTCAAGCTTATGGTATAGTTTCCATTCTGAAGTCCTAGACCATAGTATCTTAGTGAGCCTGGTAATAACCTTGCAGACTGGAACAACTCGGAGTCTAAAGTATTTGTAAATTAGGATTGAGAGTTTGAGATGTATGTGGCGTTGTTGTTTTCACCAAAGCTTCCTACATTGCCAATAGCCCACCTGATTGTGTCAGTCACATTATATGATGCTGGACCAAGAGTTGTGTCATCCTCCTCATACATTATCCCAGTTGAAGAAGACGTGATACCTGGACCATCACAATTAATTGTAAATGAAGAATCTATAAACCAATAAAATAACATCAATGATCAAATATAGTTTAAAGTTTAAACTAAACATTTCTCATAAGCACAATGTTTCTTGGAGTAGTGCAAGAGGATATTTGCATGATGAAATAAAATCTATGAATGTGCACATGTCCAAGAGTTTTTATCAACTAAACATTCCCCAGTCCACATATGATGACCTATATAATGGGTTGGGAACAAGAGAAAGGTGAGAAAGATATGTTTAAGCTTGCAAAAATAAGAGAAAAGAAAGGTAGGGCCTTAGATCTTGTCAAATGTATTAAGAGTAATGACCAAAAGGCTCTACTGAAGGACATGACATTGAATGTAAAGTGTGGAAAGAAGAGAATACTTTGGTGAATATCGTGCCCTCTTAGGGTTGACTGGGTTCCCATTATATATGGGTTGATTGCCCTATTTACAGCATCAATTATGCATTAATACAATCTCAAATCCAAAATCTTAGCTAACTAATATAGTATGTACACATGTGCTATGACTAATGATAAAATACATTAATTGGGCCTAATTGACACCCCCCACCAATTGATGTTGGGGAGTCATATAATGGACCGTGCATCTGCGCATTGTTCTACTGAGGTCGGCGGACGTGAGAGTCCGTGGGGTAGACCCTTTCGTGATTGGTGGTAAAGCAGGTATCAACATTTTTTTGTGTAGGTGTGCCAGATTTTCTATTTTACTCGGAATTGCAATTGGTGATCCGGAGATTGACCTTCGCAAGTAAAAAGGAAATCAATTTCTTTCAAGTTTTCCATTGCACATATATTTAGGAAAAGAAACATTTTTTTATTTGCCGTGAAAGGCGATGTTTTGGCATTTATAGCCGATTTTTGGCATTTATAGCCGATTTACAATTCTTATCAATAATGAAAGACGAGTTGTGATTTTTGTCTCTTTTGAAAAAATACAAAATGCAATGAAAAGTAAGAAAAAGAGGATCTAACTTCTCAGGAGATTGTGGGGGACTAGTTCAGATTGACGGTCGCAAGCCATGTGTGGACTTCACCATCATCCATGCAGATGAGAACAGATCATGCTCTTGATTTGCTTGGCTTGGTTATAACCTCGGATTTTTAGAAGACAACGACCAAGAGAAGGTCCTATGTCCAATAAAAAGCTAAGTAGACGGGCTGAAAAGCCACGTCTAAGCCATTGGAGGCAGAAGGAGAAGGCAAAGACCTTGGGGGGTACACTCCAAGGGACTTTTGTCACCTTGTAGTGTGGCCGGTGCAGAACTTTCGCAGAGTTTTCTCTCTTTCTTTCTCTGGATTTTATGTGCTTTTTCTGATCTGGGATGTGTGTCATTTCTTCTTGCAATGCTCTCCTATTTATAGGCTTTTAGGTAGCCATTTAGGATGATTTATGAGCCTTAATTGTCATAAAGCTACATAAAGGGGGGAGTTACAAGATTTATTTCTTTATTTTGTAACTCCTTTTTCTTGGCATCTGATTGGCCGGTGGAGATTGAGGGCATTTAGTCACCATTAATCAACATGATGGGAGGAGGAGTTTCATGGGTTAAATGCCATGAATCAATTGACTTATAACTCCTGGATGCTTTCTTCTGATTGTGCCGTCTAAAGAAATGAATTAATGACTGCAATAAAGTTAGCCAATTAATCGCATTAAGTGGTCGCCGAGCAGTTGAAGAGTCGCGGGCCGTGCCGCGTCTTTTGGGATTCTTCCAGCGATGATCATCGATGGATCTTCATGTAGATCGACATCGGATGACCATCTAACTTCAGGCATTGATTGTCAACAGCGGGTCAGTGCCATCTGGCCTGTCGATTTCTCGATCGATCGGGTAGAAAGAATACTTTTTTAGCTGACCGGTTGGCGATCAATATTGATTTTGATACTCTTGAAGACGGACCCCTGATTTTGACGGATGTCGAAGGACTTGGTGCCTCAAAAGTATGAATTTTGAAAAATCTCAAGAGTTGGAAACTTTGAATCGCGAAAAATAACGGAAAACGGACATTTCCGAGGCGAACCCGGCGATCCGGAGCTCCAGGGTCGCGGCTGTTTTGAGGTCTTTTTCATTCTTTTTTTCTCCTATATTTTTCTTGACATTTTTGCACATTTATTGGCCTGATTACCCTGCAGAAAACTTGATGAGGATCCTTGCATTTTGGGGTGCAAAGTTTCCAATTTTCCGGGAAAGTCAAAGACTTTGTCGCGTAGAGCTGCCGATTTTCCGTCAGAAGTTGAAAGTGGGTCAAACGATGTCGGAATGACCTGAAATTTAAGGTGAAGCCTCCTGAGGAATAAATAAGACCAACTATAGGCTTTTATTTGAGTTTTGAAGCCGTATGGGTCCTGTCGCCAGTAGACTTGATTTTGTCGCGAGGAAGATGCCGCGGCTTGATGTGCGGTCAACCGATGTCCGATTGACTTGAAATTTGACAGGGATCCTATTGGAGTCATTTTGAGGTGATCCACAGGCTCTTTCATGGAAACCATGGTCCCGAGGAGCTTCATAGCCAAGAAGCATGTTTTGGCTTCTGAGAGTCTAAGTCTGGTCAAATGTTGCCGAAATAACCTGAAACTTGACGTGTAGCCCTTTGTAAGCATCTTGAAGTTAGCCATGTGCTCTGTCTGAAGAGTGATGGCCTCGATGGTTCTCACCGTCGAGAGGCTTGATTTAGCTGTTCAAGGATTGATGTAGGGTCAAACGTTGTCGGTTTGACTTGGAACTTGACGTGGAGCCTTTTGGACGTATTTTGAGACCATCCATAGGCTCTGATCGAAGATTTGGTGTCTTTGATGCTGTCGTCGTGAGAGCTCATGTTCAACTATCGGAGTAGCGAAGTTAGGCCAAATGATTTTGAAATGGCCCGAAACTTCTTGTGTACTCCTCTTTTGGCTTTCTTGAAGAATCTTGCATTTTTTGTTTGATTCTGACAAGATTTGATTTTTGGAAGTAGCATTGCCTATTTATGGTAGGCTGCAGCTTCTTGTAGTTCTCTAGATGTTGAAGAGGCAAAGTGACACATTTTTTTTGTGTCAACAAATGCCCCCTCGAGGTACAGCGACGAGTTGGTTAACTTCTGTAGTCGATGTGCCTCAAAGAGATTCTTGAAGGAGAGCATTGAACTTGACTAAGAGTCTTTGAGTAGTCTTTCTTTCGGTTGAGTGGCCTTTTGAGCTTCCAGGGGAATTTTATGGTTGTGAAAGGAATCACGTACCATCTAAGGCAAAGTTTTGAAAATGACATCAGGGATGTGGATTTTGGATTTTTGGTTTTGACCTTGTGACCTAACAAGCTGTATGAGGCAGGTTAGGGGGTCGGGTTTGATTTTGACCATGTGACCAAACAAGCTGTATGTGGAATGTTCGGGGGTCGATTTTGGTTTTGATCTTGTGACCTAATAGGTTGTATGTGACAAGTTAGGGGATCAGGACTTGGTTTTTTATTTTGGTCTTGTGACCTAACAAGCTGTATGTGGCAAGTTAGGGGACCAGGCTTTGATTTGGATTTTTGTGCAATGTCAATTTCAAGATTTTGACTCAATTTGGTATATGAGGTTAGATGGTTTGATTTTTGGAAGCTCATGGGGCTTGGGATTTTTTTGTATGGTTCAATCAACTCAAAAGAGGCATGGAACCATTTTTGTAGGCTCTTGGTAAGAGGGATTTCTCTTCGACTAAAAACCCAATTTTTTTCTATTTTTTTAGTGCCTAGGTGGTCAAACCTGGCTCATATGGGCTAACCCATGGGACCTTAAGCTTTTGAAATGGCTTAGATCTCATATGGTGTCATTTTTGTAAAGAATATCTAAAAATATCTCATTTGGATTGAGAATATCTAAGAATATCTTTACTTGGAGATAATCTCTCATGTTCCCTTTATTTTGGGAGAGAATATCTCAAGATATCTTTCTTTGGGAGAGAATATCTCAAATCTCCTATCTTTTGGGAGAAAATCTCTCATTGCTTTCTTTTTTGGAGAGAATCCCTCAAGATATCTTTCTTTTGGGAAAGAATCTTTCTAATTTCTTTCTTTTGGTAGGATTAATAATTAGTAACAATTACATCTTTCTTATTTCTTTCTTTGGCTTGCTCTCTTCTATAAAAGCAAAGGGAGGTTAGGTCTCCTGCTCTTATTGCTTTCTTTTGCAAGAATCTCAAGAGTGTTCCAAGACCAAGAGTTCTTCTTCTTCAAAGATCTTCAAGCTTTTCCACTTCTTCTCCACCAATGGCTTCAAGTAAGTTCTCTTTCTCAAGAAAACTCCATGTAGAAAATAGGATGGTAAAAAAAAAGAAAGTTTTTTTTTTGTTTCTTTCTTTTTTTTTCTTTTCCATGTGTTCTTTTTTTTTACATGTGTTTTTTTTCTCGTGCGTTTTCTTTTCTCTTTTTTTGCACGTTTTTTTTTTGTTTTTTTTATGGGCCGTACGGCCACAGGCCTGTGGGCCAGTCCCATTTTTTTGTTTCTTTTTTTTTCTGATCTTTCTATTTTTTATCTTTATTCCCCCTTTTTTTTCTCTCTCTCTCTTTTTTAGAAAGTTTCATTTTCTTCTTCTTTTTTTTTTTTTTGCTCATCATGATAATGCATTTTTTGGCAAGTCAAGATGTTCATGCATGCATTCTTTTGTAAATTGAATTGGTAGCATGATGTGATAGCATACCTGAAAGTTTTTGCAAATTTGGGGATTTTGGAGCTCACAATGATGTTGAGCCCTTCCTGATTTTGCTGAGACTTTGAGGTTTCGAAAGTTCGGAGTTTCGGAGCTCGCAGCAATGTTGAGCCCATCTTCAAGCTTTCTATTTCTTTCGAGGCAATTCCCTTTTCTTCGGAATTGCCCCGGAATCATGCCAAAATTTCGCCAGATTTTTTTAGCGAAATTCTGTCATTTTTTATGATTGATCTTTTTCTTTTCCATCCTTTGCAGGTGGTTCCTCTAGAACGAACAAGGATAAAGAGCCTGCTACAAGCGTACCTCATCGATCTGCTAGATCTTCCAATCCAGCCGTTCAACAGGCCTAGGAGAAGGCCCAGTATGTTAAGAGAAACCTTGAAGAGTGCGACTCTCTCAATAGAGATGAGATGAGATAGCGACTAATCGCTCTCAAGGGAGAGGAATTTCATAAGATCATGGTAAGCAACCGTCCGTGGGTTATGTACGATCAGAGGGTTTTGCCCAAGCCTACCTTCTTCTTTGGTGATGCGGTCTCTGACGACGTGACATACCAGAGGAGATGTTTTCAGTTCTCTTACACAGCTGATGGTGAGAAGAGAACCGTTGTTACCCGGTCGACGTTTGATCGCACCATCTCGATTATGATCCTTGCTCCCACGTGCTCTAAGAGGGAAGATCCTCCAAGCTGGGTGAAAAGGACAAATGTAATCAAGACCGGGGTTTTTATTGGCAGTCCTCCTGGATATGCGGAGAAGTCGCCTGCCGACATGGACATGTTGATGTCGGCCAGCGGCTACCAGAGCTCTGATTATCCGTCGGTCAATTTGGGACCGGTGGGCCTTAATATTTTCAGCGGTGACGGCAGCAGTTGGGTGAAGCCTTTTCTACTTCGTGGTCGTTTCAGTACTGACTCTGAGTGGAAGTCGTGGACTGATCGTGTCCTGCTGATTGGTGGCGCCGTTTTGAAAGAAGCCGGGATTTTCAACGCGGTCCGCGCATTTAGGGAGATCGTGATTTTTTCCGACGAGGCCTTCATGACTATGTTGGAGTCATTCCTTGCACAAACCAATACCTTCGTTGTCACGAATGGTGAGATTGGTTTTTCTTTGAAGGAGTTAAGCGCCATTACTAGATTGCCTATCCTTGGCAAACTCTATGAAGAGTTCATGCTGATCGACAGCGTCCTTAAGGAGCAGTCAGAGGAGTTCAGGCTTCTGTACTTTCAGCTTGTCGCCTTCTATGATTTTTTTAAGGAGAAAAAGGGCTCGAAGGTTAGATCCAGTAGTTGGAAGAGTTCTGGCTCTTTGTTCCCAAACTTTCTTACAGTAGGGAATCATCTGATAGTACGACACTGGAAGACAGGAAGAAGATTTCGGTCATGCAAGAAGAGTTGAGGGGTTTCTTCGCGAGTACAGACGCCATTTGCTCTGACATTGCACTGCGGAGAGATCTCGTTGTTTACCTCACTTATTGGTTAGGTGAGGCTGTTTTTACTGGAGGAGCTGGAATGCATATCAGGCTGCATTGCATTTTTTTGGCTTGTCAAATGGCATTCAGAGAGCGGCTTGCTTTAGTGCCTGCTCTTTACTCTTACCTGTGCACCGAACTGCAGGCTGCTGCTTTCTTGGTTCGGCTTGGGCTTCCCATGAATAGGGTATTTTCAGCCCATATTTTCTATTCGTGGTTTATATACCACTGTCCTGGCTTCCATCGGCTAGGTGCTGCACAGGATGATGATCCTCTGATGATTTGATTGGCTAAGGGGAAAGCCGTATCCGAATCACTTTTGTTTGCCCGCATGAGGAGCCGACAGTTCAGGGACATCGAGATGGGGCAATCTTCAGTGAAGCTTTCTCCGAAGTTGCGGAATAAAGCTTTTGATTTTGGTGCCTCCCGAGACTCTACAAGGGCAAGGTCGGGAAAGCCTTACTCCTTGACAAATGCAGAGAATGAGTGGCTTTTCAGCATACGTGTCGGCATGATGGTGTACCGTAGACATCTTTTCTTCGACATCTAGCCGTATGTTCCTTCTCGCCTTGCACTGCAGTTGGGCTTTTCTCGAGGCGTTGTTGGAGCGCCTACAAGTATGGTGAAGCGCTTTGGAGGTTTGCAGGACGGGAGAGATGCATGGGCTTTCTATTGTGCTGAAGACACTACTGCCATGATTTCCTATCTTGTATTGTCAACTTCCCGGACTGTCGGCTTTGCGAAGTGGTTCGCGGAGAGCTTTTTGGCATAATGGGGGCTTTCCAAGAAGGAGCTTGATGTGAAGCTGTCATCTGAAAAAGCCCTTGGAAAGTCGGATGGCGTCTAGTGAGAGGAAGTTTGGGCCTTCCTTTTTGGAGAGAAGCACAAGATAGGCAGGCATCATTGGTTCTGAAGCTGTTCGGGAAGTACCTGATGAGGCTTTAGAGCAGCTAGAACAGGAGGAAGCTAAGCTTGACGCTTGGATGCAAGCGGCATAGAGGCGAGCTTCTGTGGAGTCTATTGATAAGGGTAGACCATCCAGTGAGGTGTTGAGTGAGAAACCTGACTCTGACAGTGGGGCAGGTTCTTCTAGGAAGCAAGCCCATAGAGGTAAGAGGAAGAGGAGTTAGCATTGCAGCAAGGAGCAACACGAAGACTCTCTTGATATGGAAGTCCCTCTTATTATCAATGGGGAGATGCCAGAGAATACTAAAAAGCTTCCAAAAAAGAGGAGTCGAGAAGAAGAGACCGTCAGTGAAAGTATGATACTTCCTCTTTCTCTTTTCGTTCCTTTCATGGGGTTTTTCTATGTTCTGATTTGCTTTATGTTTCTGCTTTTCTTTTTTTTTAGCAGAGGAAGACACGGCGATGCTTGAGGTTCCGACCGATGAGGCGGTGACAGATCCTGTGGAGGCTCCTGAAGAAGAACCAAGGGACGCTGGAATGAACCCAGAATCTCCGACTCGTATGACTTCTTTTTCTCTTTTTTTTGTCGGTGACTTGACTTGCTAACATTTTTTTTTGTCAGCTGATTTTCCATAGGATTCTGATGACTTTGAACCATCGATGGACACAAACGTTGATGATGCTTCCGATGAGTTCATGGAGGAAGAGAGCGTTCTGCCAGTCGTCGAAGAAGGTATTTTATAATAATAACCCTGATAATGATTTTCAAACAGGATCATATTCATACATTTTTATGTTCCTTTGGCAGGTTTTGAAGTGACAGAAGAGAGTCCATCGCTTTCTTCAGGACTAGAGCAAGGGATGCCAGAGGTTGATCCGAAGGTAAAGACTCCTACGACCAGTTCTGACACAGTAGAGGAGATACCTCGTGCTGAGATTCCTTCTCCAGTGGCTCAAAGTGGAAAGAGTTCTTTTGTTACTCTTCCAACGGGTCATGACATGAGCAGCCGACCGACGGAGCGGGGCGAATCTTCATCTGGGCCATCTCTCCTATTTGCGAAGAAGGTGCTGACACAGGTTCTGAGATCTTGGATCGAGACTCTCCTTTCTGAGCACTTTGATGCCGGATTTGGTATGATCCAGCATGTGCAGGAGATTCTCAATGATGTCGAAGAAGTCGGTCTGGACGTCACAGGTGCCAGGGCGATTGTTGATAGGATCATTGCAATGGGTGACAAGTGGTTTGAGACCATGGACTTCCCTGATGACCAGTAATTCAAGGAGATGTTCTTGGATCCTGCTAACTAAGCTAAGTCTGACCTGAATGAGGCTACACAGAGCGGGAAACATGTAGTCCGAGAGAAGAACTTAGAAGAGCTAGCCCTCATCGACTAGCATGACCTTAACATCCTTAATAGGGAGGTCGATGAGGCCAAGAAGCGTCTTGAACATTTGAAGGCACAAGTTGCTGCCAAGTGGGCTGCTATAACAGAGGCTCACATAGGGAGAGTGCTCTGATTCGTCAGGTCGCAGATGCCGATCGAGTTCTCGAAAGGAAGATTCAAGAAGACGAACAATGACAAACTGCTCGAGACAAGCTTCCCAGTATAAAAGAAGAGTTACAGCCTTCTCCAGCATCTCATGACAAGTTCCTGAAGAAGCATGCCTTGGAAACTATGGCGGCTGAGGCCAAGAGTTTGCTCGAGGAGCTGAAACTTTGGCTGGAGACCATTTTTGGCTGAGCTCCTGATTTCTGTCATTATTTTTGTAACAGAAACTATTCTTCCCTTTTTTTTTGGTACGACATATTTTTTTTGTACTTTCTTCTCCTTTTTTTTTTGTAGTGCTTGTGAACACTTTTTTTTTGCTACCATATGTATTTTTTTGTACCCTTTTTTTTGTTTTGTTTCCCTAAGCTCACTTAAATCTTTTTGTGATGAAAGTAATTACTAAATGGGATTTGATAAAAAAAAACTTGTCATTTTGTGAAAATCTTTTGTCAAATGATTGTTTTGGCATGGGAGCCAGATTTTGTTTGTGGCATGAGAGCCGATTTTGGCATAAGAGCTAGTTTTTTGTGGCATTGATAGCCGGTTTGTGGCATTGATAGCCGGGTTTTTTGAAAGTCAAGTTTTGGTTTGTGGCATTGATAGCCGGTTTTGTTTTGTGGCATTTATAGCCGGTTTGGTTTTCAAAAATGCAAGTATCGACTAAAAGTCGCCTCCCTGCTGAATGGTCTTGCAAGTATCGATGGAATGTCCAATCCTTGCCAATTCGGTTGCGAGTATCGATGGAATGTCGCCTCCTCGCGGATTTGGGTGCAAGTATCGATGGAATGTCGCATCCTTGCTTTTCGAAAATTTTGGTTTTTCGGGTACTGACTTGATGTCGTTTGCCCATAATTTTTGAATTTTGCGGTTTTCTTGAACCTTTGGGTTGCGGATATCAATTGCAATGTTGCATCTCCACGATTTCTTGGTTTTTTTCGAACCTTTGAAATTTGGGTTGTGGATATCAACTGAAATGTTGCGTCTCCACGATTTTTTTTTCGATTTTGCAAGTATCGACGAAATGTCGCTTCCCTGCGATTTTGGAAGTGTTGAACACGGTTCGCGTTCTTCCAATTTGTGCGAGTATCGACTATGTGTCGCTTCCTTGCGGTTTTTGAAAAACCTTTTTTTTTGTTTAAAGACACGAGGGTCGTAAGTTTTGACCTAAAACCATTTTTGCGGTAAAAGGCTGGGTGGAGTAGGGTGGAAATCCCTGAATCTGGATTTTATTTCAAACCATGAATTTTGGGTTCAAGGATTGAAAATTTTACTCAAGTTAGGGAGAGGCTCCTAAACTTGGAATTTTTGAACAATGAAACGATGAAAGTAAACATTGTTTGAATTTCTATGAATTTCAACATTTGATATGAAAATTCTAAAAAGAGTGGGTTTGACAAGCGAGTACCTGGAAATAGGTTTTGGCCATACAGGCATTGCTCTTACCCAGTTGGGTAAGTACTCAAGGGTAGTACCGCTTTAAGAACTTGTCGTTGATGGGCAACATACATCTGTCACCCTCCATGTTTAGGAGTGCGTATGCGCCGTTGGAGAAAACCTTGTCGATGATGTAGGGTCCCTTCCATTTTGGCTCAAACTTGCCTTTGGACTTATGAGCAAAGACAATTGGTCTTTTTACCGCAAGAGCCAAGTCACCCTTTTTGTAGGCGCGTTGCCTGACCTTTTTGTCGAAAGATCCTGCCATGCGTGCTTGGTAAAGTTCAATGCTTTGTCGAGCTTCGAGCCGTCTCTCATCGAGATTGTCCAGCTCATGGAGTCGCAATTTGACATTGCTTTCTTGAGTCATGTCATTTTGCAAAGATACCCTTAAAGAAGGAATTTGTACTTCCAAGGGTACGACAGCTTCACATCCATAAACCAAGGAGAATGGTGTGCTATGGGTTGGTCCTCGAATGGTGGTTTAATAGGCCCATAAAGCTTCAGACAGTTTGTCGCTCCAGTCTCTTTTGTGACTAGAGACCTTTTTTTAAGGATTTTACAGAGTGTCTTGTTGAAGGCTTCCACTAATCCGTTTGCTGTCAAATTGTATGGAGTCGAAAGACAGCTTTGGATTTTGTATTTATCGCAGAACCTGTAGAATCGATGATCTCGGAATTGTGCTCCGTTATCATGGACGAATCTTTTGGGTATGCCGAAACGACAAACAATGTTGGTGCGTAGGAACTGAAGGACTGATGAGGTCTTCATTTCGTTGAGCGCAAATGCTTCCGATCACTTGGAGAAATAATCCGTAGCGGCGAAAATGAAGCGATGACCTTTACTTGAAGGGGGAGAAATATGACCAATGATGTCCATACCCCAGGCTTCGAAAGGCCATGAGATTGCTGTAGGATGCATCCATTCGGAGGCATGTGAATGTAATCTTCGTGAACTTGGCATTGTTGGCAGCACTTAGTAAATTGCATTGCGTTAGCTACTATGGTAGGCCAGTAATAACCTAACCTTTTTATCTGATCGTAGAGCTTTGGACCAGCCTGATGAGCTCCACAAAGACCAGCATGAACTTCTTCGAGTGTTTCTTCAGCCTCTTGTTGTGACAAGCAGCGTAAAAGTATTCCGTTGAAGGATTTCTTGTAAAGGGTTTTTGAAGGAATATCCAAATGAAAGCTTGGGGCTCGTCTTTGGATGCTTACCCTTTCTTTTGGATCTTCAAGTAGGATTTTGAACATAGTGTTATCAATAAACGGATCCCTCCAGTCGCCGATCGAAGGTTGAAGGATAGAGATCCGACTTCCAACCACTTGGTGGCATTCAGCAACTGCTTGGTGTGTTTTAAGAGGAGGGAAGATTCTTCTTTAGCACACTGTGATTGTCATGTTTTCCCCTTCCTGGATTGTTATAGATGCAACAAGTCCGGCCAGGGCATCTGGACGTATGTTTTCACCTCTACGAATGTGGGTGATGTGACAGATGTCAAACTTCTGCAGAAGCGATTGTGCCTTGTTGTAGTAAGGTAGCAGATCAGGCTTCCTGACTTCAAATTTTTGATTCAT
This sequence comes from Litsea cubeba, assembly GCA_012931725.1. Lineage (NCBI taxonomy): Eukaryota > Viridiplantae > Streptophyta > Magnoliopsida > Laurales > Lauraceae > Litsea > Litsea cubeba. Next base: position 36,759,737 of record CM022951.1, read on the forward strand.
CTGGTTGACGATCGGTTAAGAGTCTCCAAAGATTTCCAGGATGGTGATGCCAGATTCGATGGCGAGTTCCAATCCTAGGATCAGAGCTTGATATTCAGCTGCATTGTTTGTGCATGGTTCCAGTAGCGAGAAAGCGTGTGGAATCATGTATTTATCGGGGCTAACAAAGAGGATGCCAACTCCCGAGATCAACTGTCTTTTTTCATTTGTCCTGGTTGCACAGTCAAAGTACATGTCGCAGGAGGTATTTTGTGAGGAAGTTTCCACGTTGTTGACTAGTTCGTCTGGGAGATCATCTCTGAGTGGAGAATCTTTAGGCAATGGATGCTCTATGAGAAAGTCTGCTAGAGCTTGCCATTTGATCGCTTTTTGTGGTACATACCTAATATCAAATTGTGACAGAATGATGGACCATTTTGCCAGTCGGGTATTGAGAGAACCTGCTTTTGTGACAAGGACCTTCAAGAGGTTGATCCTCGAGACCAGGTAGATTGTATTGGAAAATAAGTAGTGACATAGCTTTTGTACGATGAACATCACTGCAAGGCATTCTTTTTCGACTGGAGAGTACCGATGCTCTGTACCTACTAGCATGCGGATGAGGCAGTATAGAGCAGCTTCTTTTCTTTCATCATTTTCTTGTGCAAGTAGAGCGCCCAGAGAGTGATCAAGGGCTCTTGTGTACAAGATGAATGGATTTGCAGTGGTAGGAGCAGCTAACACTGGAGGTTTGGTCAGGTATGACTTGATATCTTGAAATGCAGCTTCACAGTCAGCATCCTAGACAAAGTTAACACCTTTTTTATCAACCGGGAGAATGGACGACACTTCCCCGAAAGATTGGAGATGAACCGTCTGATGTGGGCCAATCTCCCTTGAAGCCCTTTGAGTTCTCTCAAGTTCTTGGAGAGGGCATTTCTAGAATAGCCTTGACTTTGATGGGGTCAAGTTCTATTCCAGCTTTCCAAACTAGGAATCCGAGGAACTTACCCGACGAGACACCGAAGAAGCACTTTTAGAGGATTCATTCGCAGTTTGTATTTGCGAAGCTAGAGGAGGACTTCTTGAAGATCTTTGAGATGGTCTTCTTTTCTTTTGCTGTTGACGGCGAGGTCATCAACGTCACATTCGACCGTCTTGTGCTGCATATCTTGAAATATTTTCATCATAGCCCTTTGATATGTGGCACCAGCATTTTTTAGACCAAATGGCATGACAGTGTAGCAATACACGCCAAATGGGGTTCAAAAGGATGTATGTTTTTCATCTTCAGGATGCATCTTTATCTGATTGTAGCCAGAGAAGCCATCCATGAATGTCATTCGCTCGAATCCGCAGGTGTTTCAATCATCACCTCCGGTATGGGGAGCGGGAAATCATCTTTAGGGCAAGCGCCATTCAGGTCTCTATAGTCAATACAGACTCTGATCTACCCATTTTTCTTTGTCACGGGGACAATGTTGGCCAACCATTCAGGATGTTATTCCTCACGGATGAAGCCGACGCTTTGAGTTTTTGAACTTCTTGTTCAATTTTATCCATCACATTCGAACGGTATCTTCTTTAGGCTTGTTTGACAGGCTTGATGTCTTCTTGAAGATTGAGTTTGTGGACTGCTACTTTGGGGATAAACCAGGCATTTCAGCGTAAGACCATGTGAAGCAATCGACAAACTCATAAAGAAAAGCGATATACTCGGATAACTCATCATCCTTTATATTCTTGCTTATGAATACAGGACGTGGGTTATCTGGTGTTCCCAAGTATATCTTTTGAACAAGATCTTCTGTTGGAAGGTTCGAAGGTGGTTCCTCCACAATATTTTCGGAGGCTTCCAACTCAACGAAACCTTCTGGGGTTTCAACGGCATTTTTAAACAAAGGCTTTGTTCCTTTCCATGGGTCTTCTTGATCGGTGATTTTCTCAAGACTTGTTATGAGATGGTCCTAATCGCCTATTGAAACTGGGTCGAAGTAAGGTACTTCTTTTGGAGACGAGGGTTCTTCTGGGTCAGAAGACCACATGTCCATGCCATCGAATAATTCCCCTTTATCATCAAAGAAATCATACGAATTGGAGGAGCTTTCTGGATATTTATCAGGTGACTCTTCAAAGAGAAATCCAGGGAGATCGATGTCTTCATGGACTTGAGATGTTGAGGCTTGGTCAGCAAATTGACTTTTAAGCCTTTGTGTCAACTATCTCAGGGGGGGTGTCAGGATCATACCCTAACCCATGTGAAGACTTTTCTACATAACCGTAGAGTCTCCAATCTTCCAACTGGCTCTTGGTCAAGGTGGGCCCCAATGGCGTGAGAATACCGCGGCCTTCTCCCAGGCCGACTGGGTTTTGAGCGTCATAGCCCATTTTCTTCATAATAGCTTGTACCACAAGACTATATAAAGATAGTTGAGGCATACCTTCATTTTGGAAAGGTTCGAGCGGGGAGTTCGTTCAAGTCATACTTGAAAGCCTCCTTGAGGCATGCATGTTCATCATTGTTGCCACTAGGGGCGTTTACAACATCTTTTCCCGAAGAATTTGTTGGAATTTGAGATGACATGATTAGTCTTTGAAGAATTGAAGAAATTAGCATCTCAAGTATTATTTTGAGTTGGAATTCTTGTCAACACATTGTCACAAACGAGATGTTAAAAGGCTAGTGTTGATAAAGCTGAAAAGAAGAATCAGAAGTGAAACAGTCAGGAATTCAGAATTCCTGATGCAGAGCACGCGGTCGACCGGGCTCTTCATGCGGTCGACCGAGCAAGAAGAAACCTGCAGAAAACAGAAAAAGGCACCTCTCAGTTATTTTCGTGACACAGTGTGTCTTCGGTCGACCGGGACTCCAGGATGTCGACCGAGCTCGAAATTGTCTGTTTTCCAGTCAGTGTCTTCGGTCGACCGGGCAAGCTAGGATGTCGACCGAGCACGGGAACCAGAGTTGCGCAGAATTAGAAGTTGAGCACGAAAATTCAGCATACTTATCTAATTTGTTTGGGACTCTTTCTAAACGAATTGTAGCCCGTTTTAAACACAATTAGGGGTTACTAAAACCTATATAAAGGCATGTATGGGTCGTTCTAAAGATACACCAAGAAGAGACACCAGAAAGAGAAGAATAGAGAAGAGTTTTAGAGAGTTCTTGAGAGAAAGAAGAAGCTGCTGGTGCTGTGTTGCTGTTGTGCTGATGTGGTGACGTTTTCTACAGCAATTGTGGACGAGATTATGCTCTAGAAGATGGTGATTCGTCCATGAGTTAAGTGTCTCTCTTTTATGCTTTAATTTCAATTTGTAAGGGATTGAGAGAGAGAGAATTGTAGAGGGGAAGGGCTGTAGACAGAGTTTATTTCTATTCTGTTTTTAACATCAAGTTGGTGCTTGGTGTTTGGGGTTTGGTGATCCTATCTGTTGGTGCAGATAAATTGTAAAGGGAGTCGGTGCTTCCTAGATAGTTGGTGCTATCTGAAACTAAAGGGAGTCGGTGCTTCCTAGATAGTTGGTGCTATCTGAAACTAAGGGTTGGTGCTCTTTGTCGTTGTAGCGACTAAATAAGATTCAGATCTGTCCCGGATTGGTGTTCGGACAGTCTTTGAACCGTGGACGTAGCCTTTCGGTGAACCACGTTAAATCTGGTGTCATTGTGTGATTTGACTTGTTTTGTTGTTGAATTGGACCTGTTTTTAGAAATCACTGATTCACCCCCCCTCTCAGTGATCGCGGTATCCAACAATTGGTATCAGAGCGAGGTTCCCTTGATCAGTTTAATACGCTAAGGGTGATCTCTTGTCAAATCACATGGCAGTCAATACAGGGAATATGAAAGCACCTCTGTTTGATGGTTCTAATTACTCTTTCTGGAAGATTAGGATGCAAGCCTTCATCAAATCTCTTGGCTATGATGTTTGGGAGGCTGTCAGAGTCGGTTACAATGCTACCAACGTACCCAATGATACTGCATCGAAGAAGTTGGCAGACAACGACTCCAAGGCGCAGAATGCACTCTTTAGTGGCCTTGTGGACAGCGAGCTTGTCAAAGTGATTGCATGCAAAACAGCCAAGGAAATTTGGGACAAGTTGCAAAGCATACATGAAGGTGATGAGAAGATTAAAGAAGCCAAATTGCAAACTCATCGCTCTCAATTTGAAACTCTTCGCATGGAGGAAAGCGAAAATGTTGACTCATATTTGCAACGAGTGAATGAAGTCACGAATGACATTCGTGGACTAGGGGAGGAGATTAAAGAGCCGGTCATCGTCAAAAAGGTTCTAAGATCTCTTCTTCCCCGGTTTGATTCAAAAGTCTCAGCCATTGAAGAAGCCAAAGATCTGAATGCATTTTCCATGGATGAATTACATGGTTCTCTAACTGCCTATGAGATGCGCATAGGAAAGACGTCTTCATCTGATAAAGAAGCCGCCTTCAAAGTTCAGAAAAAGGCAAAAGAGACTGCTGGTCATGATATTGATTCTGATGATGATGAGCTTGAGGCTCAATTTGTTAGAAAGTTGAAGAAAGGAAGCATTGGCAAGTACAAAGGGAAGCTACCCTTTAAATGCTTCAATTGTGGCGGTGTTGGTCACTTTGCTGCGAAGTGTCCCCTAAAAGAAGACAATGATAATGACTCTTATGCTGAAAAGAGTAAAGGAAAGAGAAATTTCAGAAAAAGGGGCAAAGCTAAAAACTTTCTATGTCAACAAGATGACAGCACGTCTGAAACTTCAGACGATGATGAATCAACCGAAGCTCTCTTCATGGTCACTGTTGAAGAAGAAGAAGAAGAGCTAGATCCGGAAGAGGATGAGGAGGCTGAAGTCAATCTTGAAGAGGAACTCATAGCCGCACTTGAGGAACTTAGCAAGGAACGCAAAACAAGTAAGAAAAATCTGAAACTTCTCCATGAATCTGAAAGTTCTATTATTTCTTTGAAAACTCAAGTAGAAGAATATAAAAGAATGGTAGAAGTCCTTGAAAACCAAATAAGTATCAAAAAGGAAGAGGCTATGAAACTTGAAACTGAGATCGCTAGAGCAAAGGCTGAAAATTTGGAAAATAGTAAAAAACTCAAAGCGCTCCAAGCGATTGAAGGGACTATGAAACTCAATGAACTACTGAAAGTTCAAAGACCAGCCCACTTCAGATTTGGTCTAGGATTTGAGAAAGGTGAATCCTCTAAGATTGCACCTCCTAAAAGGAAAGAGTTTGTGAAGCAAGTCACTGCACCCTCTAACTCCATGAAGCCCACTCAACCTAGAAAGGAGTCCATTCCTGTTAGAAAGGTAATGAAGACTAACCAGCCACAAAGAAGATACAAATTCTATGGTTATTGCTTTCATTGTAATATGTTTGGACATAAAAGAGCTAATTGCAAATTCTATGTAAGAAACAGTCCATTTGTGACTAGGAATCCTTTTTCAATCCTAAGTAGCCACAAAATTGAGTGTTATATATGTCATAATTATGGACACTTGGCTAGGGATTGTAGGTTGCATATTGCTAACAAATTTCAGGTTGAAAAGAAACCCAAATTAGTTAAGGCATGGAGGGCAAAGAAAAGTGCAGAAAGTCTCAAAGAATCTCTCATTGTGCAAACGGCATTCAATGCACAAAAGAAGGCAGCACCATGGGTCCTTGATAGTGGTTGTTCAAGCCATATGACTGGTGATAAAGAGAAATTCATCAAATTACAGCACTATGAAGGCGGTTCAGTAAAGTTTGGCAACAATGATGGTGCCAAAATCTGCGGAAAAGGTGTTATTCAGCTTATGGCAAACAAGATCAGATCGGAAGAAGTCTTATATGTGTCTGGATTGAGACACAATCTGCTTAGTGTGAGCCAGATCTGTGACAAGGGTCACGAAGTCATCTTCACAAAGAATGGGTTTGCCATCAAGAAGAGTAGCAACGGGAAAACAGTGGCAACTGGATCAAGAACTGCTGGAAATCTCTATACATTGTCAGATGGAGCTGAAAAGACCTGCTTGATGAGTCGGACAGAGGAAAGTTGGTTGTGGCACAAACGCCTTGGGCATCTAAGCTTTGACAATATGTCAAAGATTTGCAATTCAAAGGCTGTGAGAGGCATGTCTAAAGTGGAAAAGCCTTCCAATCCCATTTGCGACTCTTGCCAAAAGGGAAAGCAAACGAGGGTCATGTTCAAGTCAAAGGAGCATCATTCAAAGAAACCTCTTGAGCTAGTGCACACTGATCTCTGTGGACCGATGCGAACTCAAAGCACCAATGGAGATAAGTATTTCATGTTATGCATTGATGATTATACTCGTATGACATGGGTATTGTTTCTTAAGCATAAGCATCAAGCACTTGATCGTTTTAAAGTGTTTAAAGCACAGGTTGAAAATCAATTGGAAAAACGTATCAAGATCTTAAGGTCTGATCGTGGAGGCGAGTTCACATCTGAAGAGTTCACTAAATATTGTGAACATCATGGCATTCAAAGACAGTACTCAGCCCCTAGAACTCCACAGCAAAATGGAGTTGTGGAACGGAAGAATCGCACCGTACAAGAGATGGCTCGTACGATGCTAAGTGAAAGCAAGATGGCTGACAAGTATTGGAAAGAGGCAATTCATACGGCTGTATACATTCAAAATCGATGCTTGATCAGGCCACATGAAAACAAAACTCCCTATGAGCTATGGTTTGGAAGAAAAGCAACAGTCAAGCACTTCAAAGTCTTCGGCAGCAAGTGTTACATCAAGCGGCTCGAACAAAATCCGGGCAAATTTGAAGAAAGAGCTGACGAAGGTATATTTCTGGGTTACTCCTCTACTAGTAAGGCATATAGGTGTCTTAACAAAAGAACCAGAAAAATCATAGAAAGTGCTGATGTGAGAATAGATGAGAATATTGAACCAAAGAATGCAACTCATAATGACAGTCCAGTTTATGAGGACTCGAGTGAGATTGATGATGAGATGGCTGAATCTAATGATTCTGAGAAATCAAAGGATGACTCAGAAGATACTTCATCTAAGAAGCACAGCACTTGGGTAGAGCAACACCCTAAGGATCAAATCATTGGAGATCCTAAGGCAGGCGTTCAAACTAGACAAAGTGTAGTTAGCAATTACTCACTTGTGTCCACCATTGAACCCAAGACTGTGGCTGAAGCCAGTCTCGATGATAGTTGGTTGAAAGCTATGCATGAGGAGTTGGAGCAAATTGAGAAGAACTCCACATGGGAACTTGTTCCTAGACCTACTGATAAGAATGTTATTGGTACTAAATGGGTCTTTAGGAATAAGCTGAATGAAGATGGTCAAGTCATTAGAAACAAAGCAAGGTTGGTTTGTAAAGGCTATGCTCAAGTTGAAGGCATAGATTTTGAAGAGACCTTTGCACCGGTGGCTCGTCTGGAAGCTATTCGAATGTTTCTTGCATTGGCAGCATACAAAACCTTCAAGGTATTTCAGATGGACGTAAAGTCAGCTTTCTTGAATGGTTTACTTGAAGAGGAGGTCTACATTGAGCAACCTGATGGTTTTCTCATCAGCAAAAATTCAGATTTAGTGTGCAAATTGAAAAAGGCTCTTTATGGACTGAAACAAGCGCCAAGGGCGTGGTATGCAAGGCTGGACCTATATCTCCGCAAGATCGGTTTTGGAAAAGGACTTGTTGATAGCAATCTATATGTCAAAACTGAGTTAAGCAAACAGCTGGTTGTCATTGTTTATGTTGATGACATAATCTTTGGTGGCAATGATGAGGAAATGTGCAGGAATTTTGCAGAAGAGATGAAGAAAGAATTTGAGATGTCGATGCTTGGAGAATTAAAGTTCTTTCTTGGTTTACAAGTTCAGCAGCTGAAACATGGTATCTTCATATCACAAATGAAGTACATTAAGGAAATGCTGAAACGGTTCAATATGGAAGACAGCAAGCCAGTGAGCACACCAATGACAACGAACACGAAGCTTAGCAAAGATGATAAGGCCTCGTCCGTTGATCATACCACCTATCGCTCTATGATAGGAAGCTTGCTCTACTTGACTGCTACAAGACCAGATCTTCTACAAGCAGTATGTATGGTTGCACGTTTTCAAGCAGCACCAACTGAAACGCACCTTACAGCAGTGAAAAGAATCTTTCGATATCTGAAAGGTACTATGGAGCTTGGTATCTGGTATCCCAAAGGCAAATCCTTCACTCTAGTTGCATATTCTGATGCCGATTGGGCTGGATGCGTAGATGATCGCAAGAGTACTAGCGGCGGCGCATTTTATCTTGGAGAAAGATTAGTTGCTTGGCATAGTAAAAAGCAAGACTCAGTATCCCTTTCGACAGCGGAAGCGGAATATATTGCAGCGGCAACTTGTTGTACACAAGTGTTATGGATGCGGCAAATGCTCTCTGATCTAGGAGTTCCTACAACGGATCCTACGCCGATCCTATGTGACAACACGAGTGCAATTCATATATCTAAGAATCCTGTTCAGCACTCTCGAACAAAGCATGTAGCAATTCGTTATCATTTTCTTAAAGATAAAGTTGCTGATGGAGAGGTCAAGTTGGAGTATGTTCCAACAACTGAGCAAGTGGCTGATATTTTCACGAAACCTCTGCCAAAGGAAGTCTTTGAGTATCTCCGGAAAAAGTTAGGAGTTACTCACTCTCCTAAACCGTAGGAGTTGTGCTTGAAAGGGGGAGCAATGCATTCATTGAATATCCTATTCGCTCCTCGGTTTGGTCCCTTTGGATTTGTTGTCAAAGGGGGAGAGATGTTATGCTACGATAGCAAGGAGAGATGTTATGCTATGATAGTAAGGAGAGATGTTATGCTATGAAAGCTAGGGGGAGAATGTTGACAGTGCATGGTTGATATTTCCGAATTTCAGAATTGGTTCCAAGTGAGTATTGAAAAGAACTTGGAAGAGCTGCAAGCTGGAGTTGAAAGTGTTGAAGTTCCAATAGTGTTGCCAACAATTCCAAAGGGGGAGATTGTTGGAATTTGAGATGACATGATTAGTCTTTGAAGAATTGAAGAAATTAGCATCTCAAGTATTGTTTTGAGTTGGAATTCTTGTCAACACATTGTCACAAACGAGATGTTAAAAGGCTAGTGTTGATAAAGCTGAAAAGAAGAATCAGAAGTGAAACGGTCAGGAATTCAGAATTCCTGATGCAGAGCACGCGGTCGACCGGGCTCTTCATGCGGTCGACCGAGCAAGAAGAAACCTGCAGAAAACAGAAAAAGGCACCTCTCAGTTATTTTCGTGACACAGTGTGTCTTCGGTCGACCGGGACTCCAGGATGTCGACCGAGCTCGAAATTGTCTGTTTTCCAGTCAGTGTCTTCGGTCGACCGGGCAAGCTAGGATGTCGACCGAGCACGGGAACCAGAGTTGCGCAGAATTAGAAGTTGAGCACGAAAATTCAGCATACTTATCTAATTTGTTTGGGACTCTTTCTAAACGAATTGTAGCCCGTTTTAAACACAATTAGGGGTTACTAAAACCTATATAAAGGCATGTATGGGTCGTTCTAAAGATACACCAAGAAGAGACACCAGAAAGAGAAGAATAGAGAAGAGTTTTAGAGAGTTCTTGAGAGAAAGAAGAAGCTGCTGGTGCTGTGTTGCTGTTGTGCTGATGTGGTGACGTTTTCTACAGCAATTGTGGACGAGATTATGCTCTAGAAGATGGTGATTCGTCCATGAGTTAAGTGTCTCTCTTTTATGCTTTAATTTCAATTTGTAAGGGATTGAGAGAGAGAGAATTGTAGAGGGGAAGGGCTGTAGACAGAGTTTATTTCTATTCTGTTTTTAACATCAAGTTGGTGCTTGGTGTTTGGGGTTTGGTGATCCTATCTGTTGGTGCAGATAAATTGTAAAGGGAGTCGGTGCTTCCTAGATAGTTGGTGCTATCTGAAACTAAAGGGAGTCGGTGCTTCCTAGATAGTTGGTGCTATCTGAAACTAAGGGTTGGTGCTCTTTGTCGTTGTAGCGACTAAATAAGATTCAGATCTGTCCCGGATTGGTGTTCGGACAGTCTTTGAACCGTGGACGTAGCCTTTCGGTGAACCACGTTAAATCTGGTGTCATTGTGTGATTTGACTTGTTTTGTTGTTGAATTGGACCTGTTTTTAGAAATCACTGATTCACCCCCCCTCTCAGTGATCGCGGTATCCAACAATTGGTATCAGAGCGAGGTTCCCTTGATCAGTTTAATACGCTAAGGGTGATCTCTTGTCAAATCACATGGCAGTCAATACAGGGAATATGAAAGCACCTCTGTTTGATGGTTCTAATTACTCTTTCTGGAAGATTAGGATGCAAGCCTTCATCAAATCTCTTGGCTATGATGTTTGGGAGGCTGTCAGAGTCGGTTACAATGCTACCAACGTACCCAATGATACTGCATCGAAGAAGTTGGCAGACAACGACTCCAAGGCGCAGAATGCACTCTTTAGTGGCCTTGTGGACAGCGAGCTTGTCAAAGTGATTGCATGCAAAACAGCCAAGGAAATTTGGGACAAGTTGCAAAGCATACATGAAGGTGATGAGAAGATTAAAGAAGCCAAATTGCAAACTCATCGCTCTCAATTTGAAACTCTTCGCATGGAGGAAAGCGAAAATGTTGACTCATATTTGCAACGAGTGAATGAAGTCACGAATGACATTCGTGGACTAGGGGAGGAGATTAAAGAGCCGGTCATCGTCAAAAAGGTTCTAAGATCTCTTCTTCCCCGGTTTGATTCAAAAGTCTCAGCCATTGAAGAAGCCAAAGATCTGAATGCATTTTCCATGGATGAATTACATGGTTCTCTAACTGCCTATGAGATGCGCATAGGAAAGACGTCTTCATCTGATAAAGAAGCCGCCTTCAAAGTTCAGAAAAAGGCAAAAGAGACTGCTGGTCATGATATTGATTCTGATGATGATGAGCTTGAGGCTCAATTTGTTAGAAAGTTGAAGAAAGGAAGCATTGGCAAGTACAAAGGGAAGCTACCCTTTAAATGCTTCAATTGTGGCGGTGTTGGTCACTTTGCTGCGAAGTGTCCCCTAAAAGAAGACAATGATAATGACTCTTATGCTGAAAAGAGTAAAGGAAAGAGAAATTTCAGAAAAAGGGGCAAAGCTAAAAACTTTCTATGTCAACAAGATGACAGCACGTCTGAAACTTCAGACGATGATGAATCAACCGAAGCTCTCTTCATGGTCACTGTTGAAGAAGAAGAAGAAGAGCTAGATCCGGAAGAGGATGAGGAGGCTGAAGTCAATCTTGAAGAGGAACTCATAGCCGCACTTGAGGAACTTAGCAAGGAACGCAAAACAAGTAAGAAAAATCTGAAACTTCTCCATGAATCTGAAAGTTCTATTATTTCTTTGAAAACTCAAGTAGAAGAATATAAAAGAATGGTAGAAGTCCTTGAAAACCAAATAAGTATCAAAAAGGAAGAGGCTATGAAACTTGAAACTGAGATTGCTAGAGCAAAGGCTGAAAATTTGGAAAATAGTAAAAAACTCAAAGCGCTCCAAGCGATTGAAGGGACTATGAAACTCAATGAACTACTGAAAGTTCAAAGACCAGCCCACTTCAGATTTGGTCTAGGATTTGAGAAAGGTGAATCCTCTAAGATTGCACCTCCTAAAAGGAAAGAGTTTGTGAAGCAAGTCACTGCACCCTCTAACTCCATGAAGCCCACTCAACCTAGAAAGGAGTCCATTCCTGTTAGAAAGGTAATGAAGACTAACCAGCCACAAAGAAGATACAAATTCTATGGTTATTGCTTTCATTGTAATATGTTTGGACATAAAAGAGCTAATTGCAAATTCTATGTAAGAAACAGTCCATTTGTGACTAGGAATCCTTTTTCAATCCTAAGTAGCCACAAAATTGAGTGTTATATATGTCATAATTATGGACACTTGGCTAGGGATTGTAGGTTGCATATTGCTAACAAATTTCAGGTTGAAAAGAAACCCAAATTAGTTAAGGCATGGAGGGCAAAGAAAAGTGCAGAAAGTCTCAAAGAATCTCTCATTGTGCAAACGGCATTCAATGCACAAAAGAAGGCAGCACCATGGGTCCTTGATAGTGGTTGTTCAAGCCATATGACTGGTGATAAAGAGAAATTCATCAAATTACAGCACTATGAAGGCGGTTCAGTAAAGTTTGGCAACAATGATGGTGCCAAAATCTGCGGAAAAGGTGTTATTCAGCTTATGGCAAACAAGATCAGATCGGAAGAAGTCTTATATGTGTCTGGATTGAGACACAATCTGCTTAGTGTGAGCCAGATCTGTGACAAGGGTCACGAAGTCATCTTCACAAAGAATGGGTTTGCCATCAAGAAGAGTAGCAACGGGAAAACAGTGGCAACTGGATCAAGAACTGCTGGAAATCTCTATACATTGTCAGATGGAGCTGAAAAGACCTGCTTGATGAGTCGGACAGAGGAAAGTTGGTTGTGGCACAAACGCCTTGGGCATCTAAGCTTTGACAATATGTCAAAGATTTGCAATTCAAAGGCTGTGAGAGGCATGTCTAAAGTGGAAAAGCCTTCCAATCCCATTTGCGACTCTTGCCAAAAGGGAAAGCAAACGAGGGTCATGTTCAAGTCAAAGGAGCATCATTCAAAGAAACCTCTTGAGCTAGTGCACACTGATCTCTGTGGACCGATGCGAACTCAAAGCACCAATGGAGATAAGTATTTCATGTTATGCATTGATGATTATACTCGTATGACATGGGTATTGTTTCTTAAGCATAAGCATCAAGCACTTGATCGTTTTAAAGTGTTTAAAGCACAGGTTGAAAATCAATTGGAAAAACGTATCAAGATCTTAAGGTCTGATCGTGGAGGCGAGTTCACATCTGAAGAGTTCACTAAATATTGTGAACATCATGGCATTCAAAGACAGTACTCAGCCCCTAGAACTCCACAGCAAAATGGAGTTGTGGAACGGAAGAATCGCACCGTACAAGAGATGGCTCGTACGATGCTAAGTGAAAGCAAGATGGCTGACAAGTATTGGAAAGAGGCAATTCATACGGCTGTATACATTCAAAATCGATGCTTGATCAGGCCACATGAAAACAAAACTCCCTATGAGCTATGGTTTGGAAGAAAAGCAACAGTCAAGCACTTCAAAGTCTTCGGCAGCAAGTGTTACATCAAGCGGCTCGAACAAAATCCGGGCAAATTTGAAGAAAGAGCTGACGAAGGTATATTTCTGGGTTACTCCTCTACTAGTAAGGCATATAGGTGTCTTAACAAAAGAACCAGAAAAATCATAGAAAGTGCTGATGTGAGAATAGATGAGAATATTGAACCAAAGAATGCAACTCATAATGACAGTCCAGTTTATGAGGACTCGAGTGAGATTGATGATGAGATGGCTGAATCTAATGATTCTGAGAAATCAAAGGATGACTCAGAAGATACTTCATCTAAGAAGCACAGCACTTGGGTAGAGCAACACCCTAAGGATCAAATCATTGGAGATCCTAAGGCAGGCGTTCAAACTAGACAAAGTGTAGTTAGCAATTACTCACTTGTGTCCACCATTGAACCCAAGACTGTGGCTGAAGCCAGTCTCGATGATAGTTGGTTGAAAGCTATGCATGAGGAGTTGGAGCAAATTGAGAAGAACTCCACATGGGAACTTGTTCCTAGACCTACTGATAAGAATGTTATTGGTACTAAATGGGTCTTTAGGAATAAGCTGAATGAAGATGGTCAAGTCATTAGAAACAAAGCAAGGTTGGTTTGTAAAGGCTATGCTCAAGTTGAAGGCATAGATTTTGAAGAGACCTTTGCACCGGTGGCTCGTCTGGAAGCTATTCGAATGTTTCTTGCATTGGCAGCATACAAAACCTTCAAGGTATTTCAGATGGACGTAAAGTCAGCTTTCTTGAATGGTTTACTTGAAGAGGAGGTCTACATTGAGCAACCTGATGGTTTTCTCATCAGCAAAAATTCAGATTTAGTGTGCAAATTGAAAAAGGCTCTTTATGGACTGAAACAAGCGCCAAGGGCGTGGTATGCAAGGCTGGACCTATATCTCCGCAAGATCGGTTTTGGAAAAGGACTTGTTGATAGCAATCTATATGTCAAAACTGAGTTAAGCAAACAGCTGGTTGTCATTGTTTATGTTGATGACATAATCTTTGGTGGCAATGATGAGGAAATGTGCAGGAATTTTGCAGAAGAGATGAAGAAAGAATTTGAGATGTCGATGCTTGGAGAATTAAAGTTCTTTCTTGGTTTACAAGTTCAGCAGCTGAAACATGGTATCTTCATATCACAAATGAAGTACATTAAGGAAATGCTGAAACGGTTCAATATGGAAGACAGCAAGCCAGTGAGCACACCAATGACAACGAACACGAAGCTTAGCAAAGATGATAAGGCCTCGTCCGTTGATCATACCACCTATCGCTCTATGATAGGAAGCTTGCTCTACTTGACTGCTACAAGACCAGATCTTCTACAAGCAGTATGTATGGTTGCACGTTTTCAAGCAGCACCAACTGAAACGCACCTTACAGCAGTGAAAAGAATCTTTCGATATCTGAAAGGTACTATGGAGCTTGGTATCTGGTATCCCAAAGGCAAATCCTTCACTCTAGTTGCATATTCTGATGCCGATTGGGCTGGATGCGTAGATGATCGCAAGAGTACTAGCGGCGGCGCATTTTATCTTGGAGAAAGATTAGTTGCTTGGCATAGTAAAAAGCAAGACTCAGTATCCCTTTCGACAGCGGAAGCGGAATATATTGCAGCGGCAACTTGTTGTACACAAGTGTTATGGATGCGGCAAATGCTCTCTGATCTAGGAGTTCCTACAACGGATCCTACGCCGATCCTATGTGACAACACGAGTGCAATTCATATATCTAAGAATCCTGTTCAGCACTCTCGAACAAAGCATGTAGCAATTCGTTATCATTTTCTTAAAGATAAAGTTGCTGATGGAGAGGTCAAGTTGGAGTATGTTCCAACAACTGAGCAAGTGGCTGATATTTTCACGAAACCTCTGCCAAAGGAAGTCTTTGAGTATCTCCGGAAAAAGTTAGGAGTTACTCACTCTCCTAAACCGTAGGAGTTGTGCTTGAAAGGGGGAGCAATGCATTCATTGAATATCCTATTCGCTCCTCGGTTTGGTCCCTTTGGATTTGTTGTCAAAGGGGGAGAGATGTTATGCTACGATAGCAAGGAGAGATGTTATGCTATGATAGTAAGGAGAGATGTTATGCTATGAAAGCTAGGGGGAGAATGTTGACAGTGCATGGTTGATATTTCCGAATTTCAGAATTGGTTCCAAGTGAGTATTGAAAAGAACTTGGAAGAGCTGCAAGCTGGAGTTGAAAGTGTTGAAGTTCCAATAGTGTTGCCAACAATTCCA
The DNA here is from genome assembly GCA_012931725.1 of Litsea cubeba. Classification (NCBI taxonomy): domain Eukaryota; kingdom Viridiplantae; phylum Streptophyta; class Magnoliopsida; order Laurales; family Lauraceae; genus Litsea; species Litsea cubeba. The sequence continues at coordinate 36,775,110 of CM022951.1, forward strand.
AAGGGGGAGATTGTTGGAATTTGAGATGACATGATTAGTCTTTGAAGAATTGAAGAAATTAGCATCTCAAGTATTGTTTTGAGTTGGAATTCTTGTCAACACATTGTCACAAACGAGATGTTAAAAGGCTAGTGTTGATAAAGCTGAAAAGAAGAATCAGAAGTGAAACAGTCAGGAATTCAGAATTCCTGATGCAGAGCACGCGGTCGACCGGGCTCTTCATGCGGTCGACCGAGCAAGAAGAAACCTGCAGAAAACAGAAAAAGGCACCTCTCAGTTATTTTCGTGACACAGTGTGTCTTCGGTCGACCGGGACTCCAGGATGTCGACCGAGCTCGAAATTGTCTGTTTTCCAGTCAGTGTCTTCGGTCGACCGGGCAAGCTAGGATGTCGACCGAGCACGGGAACCAGAGTTGCGCAGAATTAGAAGTTGAGCACGAAAATTCAGCATACTTATCTAATTTGTTTGGGACTCTTTCTAAACGAATTGTAGCCCGTTTTAAACACAATTAGGGGTTACTAAAACCTATATAAAGGCATGTATGGGTCGTTCTAAAGATACACCAAGAAGAGACACCAGAAAGAGAAGAATAGAGAAGAGTTTTAGAGAGTTCTTGAGAGAAAGAAGAAGCTGCTGGTGCTGTGTTGCTGTTGTGCTGATGTGGTGACGTTTTCTACAGCAATTGTGGACGAGATTATGCTCTAGAAGATGGTGATTCGTCCATGAGTTAAGTGTCTCTCTTTTATGCTTTAATTTCAATTTGTAAGGGATTGAGAGAGAGAGAATTGTAGAGGGGAAGGGCTGTAGACAGAGTTTATTTCTATTCTGTTTTTAACATCAAGTTGGTGCTTGGTGTTTGGGGTTTGGTGATCCTATCTGTTGGTGCAGATAAATTGTAAAGGGAGTCGGTGCTTCCTAGATAGTTGGTGCTATCTGAAACTAAAGGGAGTCGGTGCTTCCTAGATAGTTGGTGCTATCTGAAACTAAGGGTTGGTGCTCTTTGTCGTTGTAGCGACTAAATAAGATTCAGATCTGTCCCGGATTGGTGTTCGGACAGTCTTTGAACCGTGGACGTAGCCTTTCGGTGAACCACGTTAAATCTGGTGTCATTGTGTGATTTGACTTGTTTTGTTGTTGAATTGGACCTGTTTTTAGAAATCACTGATTCACCCCCCCTCTCAGTGATCGCGGTATCCAACAGAATTTACATAAGTAAAGGAAGATTGGTTGTAATTTTTGTGGTACTCCCGGCCAGAGCGGGTGCCTCTACTAACTTCGAGAGCTTCTTGAGGAGGATCTTCATTCGGAAGACTGTCTTCATGGTCAAGAGGCTATCGTTTTTCATTTACTGGGGATGTATACTCAGCAGAGTTGCCATCCTCAGTGATTGTGTTGCATGGAGCATTTTCTGGGAGCAAGTCCTGAACAGCATCCAGCAACTCTTCTTCTTCGTTGACCAATTCATCGTCCTAAGCATCAATAGCTGGGGTTTCTTCATGAAGATCAGCTGGGAAGAGCGTGAGTCCTGAAGTCATGTCTCAGGAGAAGAAACATGAGAGGGTGTCATCTCTGGGTAAGTCACGTAAGACGAGGTAGCTCCAGAAGATACATTGCCAGGCGTCGTCGGAGTATAGGTGATCTCATCAGATTGCGCTTCGGAAGAGCTATATACCCGAATTATCACACTACAGGAAGCTCTAACAGGAGACGTTGCCTATTCGGAGTCAGACTCATCCTCGGATGTATGAGGATCGTCCACCCAGCAATTTTCTCCATTTTCAGGAGTTAAGGGAGGAAATACCTGATTGTCTTCAGGGGTTTCAGACACTGGATTACGAGGGGGCTCGTTGACGTGGTCTTGCTCTTGTTCTTGAGCGAGACGCTGTAAGATCCTCGCATATTCTTCAAGATCAGGCATGGGAGCCAAATCTTCTTCTTCGTCTACTCTTTGTGGCTCAACATGGTTTGTTTCCACTGGAGCAATGACGGGTGGTGGGTCATCAACATTTTCTTGTACAGCCTCTTAGCCTTCTTCATCATCAGACCAGGATCCTTGTGGCTGTAGGGGGTTATACAAGATTACTGTCATAAGATGAGTCTCAGGAACCCATTCTTCTTTGAATTGAGGTGGCATGAAATCACTGAGAGTGGATTTTCTTACCCCATTTGAAGTCTCTGGAAGGGAGGTTTCTGTTGTCCCTAATGAAGTGGTAGAGGAGGCATCTGCCTTTTCTTGGACTTCTTATTTTGGCTGGGTCTTCTCTTGTCGTTCGAGCTTGAGGAGATGTTTCCTAGCCTACCTTCGCTGTTGAACTGTTCGCTTTGTTTTCATGATCTCCTAGTTTTCATCTTCTAGGAGATCAGGATGTACCCATATGGGTGTCCGTCTGGAGTCGGGTAAGGAACCAGCTCTTTGGGCGCTTCAATTCTGTTTATCACCTTGAAGGAAGTAGTGATCTTCTTCTTTGGTGATTCTTGTGTTTGTCCACATGACACCATGTTGATGGAGGCAAACTCATAGTTTTTGTCAAAGGTGATGACTCCATTTTTCCATAACTCGTTTATTTTCTCTCTCACAATGAAGCATTGATTGAGAGGATGCGAGATCATCTGGTGGTATGGACAGTACTGAGGATCGTTGGTTTTGCCAACATCTCCCGGTCTTTTGGGTTCAGGCAAGGTGAGCTTGTCGTTTGCCACAAGAGCCCCGAAAGATTTCATCAACATCTTCATCGAACGGGTATTTCTTTTCTACTCACTCTTTGAAGGCATCAGAGAGTTCGGGTCTCTTAGCTGTAACTTTATTTTCATCTTTCTTTGGTGGCTGAGGAGCTGACTTGGTTTGCACATTAGGGACCTCTCTTTTCTTTGGTTTAGAGGTTGCAATGGTGGTTGGCTCTTTCTTTATTGATTTCTGACTGTTGAGGTCTTTAATCACCGTTTCAGCTTCCATGGAAGCTTCTAGGAGTTCTCCCAGGTTCTTTAATTTATTGCCGATGATCATGGAGTGGATTCTACCTCTCATGTTGTTTCGGCAAATGTCGACTAGTGATGCTTGTGGCAGTACATCAGAGCATTTGTATGCCATTGCTTTCCACTTGTGAATGAAGGCATATGTTGACTCATTCTCCCCCTGTTTTTGGCTGCAGAGCTGAGCCATAGTAGCGGGATGATCCTCACCTTTGAAGTGAGTCGGGAAGCGTGTCTCTAGCATGGCCCAGTTTTGGATGGAGTCCTCCGGCAAAGTGAAGTACCAATCAAAGGCCGTACCTTTTAAGGTACTTGCAAAGAGGCGGATCTTGAGTGCATCTTGATCCGCGATAGCTCTCGTTAAGATCAGTGGATGATGTGTTGTCTGGCTTATCCTTTCTCCGTATATGTTTGGAAGGTATGATGTTTGAATTTTGTGGGGAACGAGACCGAGTCCATCCATAAGGGATATGATGGCTTGATCCCATGCTCCTTGAGTATATCCTCTCCTTTCGCTTTTGCAAAGATACTGTCTACATCCCTTTTGGTTAGGGCGCGTGACTCATTTTCTTCTCCATTTTCCTCGTTATCTTGATGATTCGGAGGAGGTTCATTGTTCGCCTGATTTTGGAAAGCGAGGAGAAGGTTTTCCATCAGAGTTTCAATCCTCTGTTGCCCATGTTACAACTGCTGGATGTGTTTGAGCACATCATCTTAAGGTGGATTGCGATGTGGTGGCTCAGAATTTGTAGCCAGGACGTTCATCCGTCGAGATTCAAACGAAGAAATTGTCCTGGTGATTAAGCTGGGGCTCATTCTTTTTTATGAAGAGCTTGTGGAAGGATCACTCTGTTGTCCTTGGCTTGAAGGAGCAGGGGATTCTTCCGAATGTCTTCTTGTCCTGGAGACGCTGCTGGTCACCAGACGTCGGACCTGGATTTTTGTTGCTGACTTTTGGCGTCTTCTAGTTTTTCCAACCATATGGACAGCAGCGACTTGGTCGGGTCTTTCTTTTTTGACCCATTTGTGAGAGACTTGAAGTGTACGAGGCTAAGTCCTTTGCATCTCTAGTCTCTTTTGTCGATACGACATGCGGCGGCGTATACGACGAGAAATTTGAGCTTCGGTCAGCTCTGGCTGGGATCTGACAATGAAGGATGTGCTCCCTCGGGCACAGCAGCCGAGCCTATCTTCTTTGTAGCTAGGCAAGGATAGGATGTGAACCCGGTCGTTCGCCTGTTGTAGTGAAGCTTTGAGAATTTTGAGTTCGGCCCCTGTAGATATGAAGGGTCGAACCAAAGGATTGTAGGCCTTGACAGGTGCTTGTAGAGGCCTTGTGATGCATGACTTGATTTTGGGCTTGTAGGAACAAGTCGGCTCATGCTGGGTTGACTTAGGAGTCAGGTTGGAGATGGGTCTCTCCTCTTTTATCCAAGCAAGAGGGTAGAACTGGTTCCCCTTAAGTGGGGCTAGGTATACTGGCTTGGTGGATGTTTGGAACCTTCTTTGCTTTGGTGAAGGTTTGGGGACCAAGTCTTGGGATAGACTTAGTTGCTTGCGGGTCGAGGCTTCGTGGCGGTGCCACGGGCTTCGGGCTTTTTGGTGCTCGCCCTTGGTGTCACGGTAGTGACATGTTGAGAGGCGACCTTCTGCTTCTTGGAAGGAGCAGTTTGTTCTTCGGGAAGTGGGAATGGTCCCAGCGTCCCAAAGACGATAGTTCAGGGAGTCGAGGTCGACCCGGAGTTCAGAGAGTTGCCGAGGGAGTTGATGCTTCGGCAGCTGACAGGGCGCTTGTAAATGCACGTGGTTTGCTTCTGTGGAAGCATGAGTTGGTGCTTGTTCTCATCAAAAGTAATGGTCAAGGAAGCTGCCATTGTTAGTTTTGAAAATTTCTGAAACAAGACCACATTCATTAGTAATCACAAGAATATACTGATCATAAATGGGAAATTTTATGGTTTTGTCTTTTCAGATCGCTAGAGGGGCATGACCCAAGCGACATGAAGAAGTCAAAAGGCCATAGATGGTACAATTATTCTAATCGCAAGTATGGTGAGCCCAGAACGAGCGTCCCAGTGACTGCTAGAAGCAATTGTAAACCTAAATTCGACTTATCGAGAAGCAGAGCTTGCTCGAGGTAAGAAGAATATATAAGGTTGGAGTTATAAATGTGCCGGTCGCAAATACAGTAGACCCTGAAAGGGCGTACCAATATTGCTAGGCACAAATATTTGGAGACCGCATCCATGAGATGAGATTCTCTGTTTTGAAAGGTCAAGATTGGATTGAACAAAGAGAGCAGATGGTATTCTAATCTAAACACGGGCTCAACGATTTCTGCGAGCACCAGCATCCAGAAGAGAAGATACCAAAATTTCTTAGATCTGAACCCAAAATGACGAAAGTTTTTTTTTTTGAGGATTTTTTTTTGAAAATTTTTTTGTTTTTTTATTTTTTTATTTTAAAATTTTTATTTTGAAAATTTTTTTATTTTTTATTTTGAAAATTTTTTTATTTTAATTTTTTTTATTTAAAAGACGAGAGAGTACACATAGGCCTCCTAACCCGGTCTTATGAAATCTCAATTGATAGAATTGCCCCCAGGTAAGGGTATGATTACTTAATGAACCCGTTTGGAGGACCCTTGCCTAGAACAGTCAAGCTGTCTCCACACTCTGAACAAGGCTTTTCTTGAATCAACCGTGATCAAAGAACGCAATTGGTTTAACCTTAGTGGTCTATGTCTTTTTTTTTATCCCAAATAGACTCATCGAAGAGAAACGATGGCCCAATCCCTGATCCGAACGTGAGCTCAACGATTTCCGCGAGCGCCAGCGCCCAGAAGGGAAAGGATCAAAGTTACTCAATTTTGAATCCAAAACGAGAAATTTGATTTTTTTTTTAAATTTATATATATATTTTAGATCTCTAATGAACTCATCGAAGAGAAACGATGGCCCAAAACCTTATTCAAACAGGCTCAACATTTCTGCAAGCACGATGAACGATAGGAGATGATCAAAGTTTCTCAATTTTGAATCCAAACGGAGAAATCTGATTTTTTTTTAAAAAGAAAACGAGTGAAAATAAATTCAAAGTATTAGGAATTTCCAAAAAAAAAATACCATCTCATTTTTTTTAAGATGCGAAATTCAACATAGGCCACCAGCTAGAAAGTAGCCAAGGAATCCATAAAATAAGTATAAGCATAGAGCAAAAATATGGTATGCAAATACTGTTAGTTTTATGGACTCAATCCAGTAGATGATATAATAAATTGATTAATTTCTTTATTTATCAGTATATTCATGCTTTCCTTTCATGAGATGAATGGTGATTTATTATATACTTGCACATAACCAATACGAATGACATGATGGTTCATGAGATGAACCGGGGTCCACAAGTATATTAGATGTAACACATGTGTATGGATGAGATCCACATACGGGAGACATGTGTGGCAAATCTTATACTTAAATAATATCACAACCAGTGATGAGACTGGACATCTCATACTGATAAGGTTGCAGTACTTTGATCACTATGAGATAGTGTGATTTGTCTCGATCATCAGAATGGAAGATTCTGGATCATAGTGTTGGTACATTGGATGTATTGAAGGACCATGAGACGCACCTTATAAACACTATCTTTATTTTAAGGTCTACTCTCATAATTCCCTAGCAATAGGCTCTCAATCCTGAGACATTAATGAACTCAAGTTTCTATCTATTCATTTGCTTTGAGTCACCAATGAGTGAGGCCAACTGTAGGTCAACACCTCGGTGATTTGGGTACATGGTAGTAGAGCTGTGGGAACATTCAATGGTCAAGATGGAATCTATCTCTAATATCCCCTTGTGCCAATTAATGGATTTATCATTGGTAAGTGCGCACCCATTCCGATTAAGAGTTAATTGGAAAGGTACCTATTGATTATTATAATTAATTGGGGCTCAAGGATAATAAGATATGGATCTATTTTGGAAGACAGGTCCAATTGATCCGTGGATATTGATAGAGGGGTCTACTTGTGATAATGTGGAAGTTTAGGGTCTTCTATGTAATATTCCTAAGACTGGAGTTCAATTGCATTTATATAGTGGAGTTATTTGCAATTAACTGTGGGCCCGGATTACACATGAGATGTGGGGTCGCGAGTCCCAGTTGGAGCCAGCTTTCTAAGGAATCCCTAGTGGTCCCCACGCTAGCCCAATTATTAGAAAGTATCTAATTCTAGTTGAACTCTAAAAGGAAAGTTACTATTTCTATTTGAAGTGAGACTTCTAATAGTGGTAATAGTAGACTTACTAATTTTAGTAGAAGTGAGACTTCTATTTTAATTAGAAAGGAATTGGAAAGTTACTAATCATATTTGAAGTGAGACTTCTAATTATGATATGGTAAGTTACTAATTAATTAATGGAAGTAAGACTTCTATTTTAATTAAGAAGAGATAGTTACTAATTTTTGGAAGTAAGACTTCTAATGGAAATTAGTAAGTTGGGCTTGCAAAAGCTATAAATAAGAGGAGAAGAGGCCTTGGACGTCCATGCTTGCTCCTTCCATTGGGATTCACGCCCAAGGCTCTCTAAGTGCAAGTGTTGCATGAGCTCTTCTCCTCTTCCCTCTTCTAGTTTTCTTTCTAGTTCCTCCCTAGAGTTCCTAGTAGTTTTCTCTTGGAGATCCCACCATCTTCTTGAGAAAAAGGAGAATCTGATACGGGTTATAGCGTGGAAGATCAAGAGGTCTTGGAGATCCCTATTTGATTACTAAAAGCGTTTCATCATCAAAGAAAGACGCAACTCCTCCATTAGAGCACAACCGAGCTCCAAAGGTATAATCCACTTCCTTGCATGTTGTAGATTATTATGGATGCTTGTTAGTTGCTGTTTCTATCTTGTAAATAGATTGTATTTACTGATCATGATGACTGAGGTTGAGGACATGGATCTTGGATTGGGTTTTATAGCCTTATGGATAGTTGATCCCTGTGTCAAGTGGGTCAAAAGTTTTTGAAACCTATCCTAGAGGCCCACCCTATTTCCAACAAATACTTCATTTCCAAGCATCATGTTCTCAAATGAACGAGTCCCACCAGGTGTGCCATCTTGATGGACCATGTATCTGCGCACTATTCTACTGAGGTCGGCGGACGTGAGAGTCCATGGGGTACGACCCTTTCGTGACTGGTGGCAAAGCGGGTATCAATATTTTTTTTTGTGTAGGTGTGCCAGATTCTCTATTTTACTCGGAATTGCAATTGGTGATCCGGAGATCGACCTTCGCAGGTAAAAAGGAAATCAACTTCTTTCAAGTTTTCCATTGCACATATATTTAGGAAAAGAGTCATTTTTTTTATATGCCGTGAAAGGCGTTGTTTTGGCATTTGAATCGATTTTTGGCGTTTGTAGCCGATTTTGACGTGTATAACCGATTTACAATTCTTATCAATAATAAAGGACAAGAGTTGTGATTTTTGTCTTTTTTGAAAAAATACAAAATACAATGAAAAGTAAGAAAATGAGGATCTAACTTCTCACGAGATTGTGGGGGACTCGTTCAGATTGACGGTCGCAAGCCATGTGTGGACATCACCATCATCCATACAAATGAGAACAAAGGTTGCTCTTGATTCGCTTGGCTTGGCTATAACCTCAGATTTTTAGAGGACAACGACCAAGAGGAGGTCCTATGTCCAATAAAAATCTACGTAGGCGGGCTGAAAAGCCACGTCTAAGCCATTGGAAGTAAAAGGAGAAGGCAAAGACCTTCGGGGGTACCCCCAAGGGACTTTTGTCACCTTGTAGTGGTGGCCGGTGCAGAACTTTAGCAGAGTTTTCTCTCTTTATTTCTCTGGATTTTATGTGCTTTTTTCTGAACTGGGATCTGTGTCATTTCTTCTTGGAATGCTCTCCTATTTATAGGCTTTCAGGTAGCCATTTAGGAGGATTTATGAGCCTTAATTGTTATAAAGCTACATAAAGGGAGGAGTTACAAGATTTATTTCTTTATTTTGTAACTCCTTTTTCTTGGCTTCTGATTGGCCGGTGGAGATAGAGGGCATTTAGTCGCCTTTAATCACCATGATGGGAGGAGTTTCATGGGTTAAATGCCATGAATCAATTGACTTGTAACTCCTGGATGCTTGCTTCTGATTGGGCCGTCCAAAAAAATGAACTAATGACTGCAATAAAGCTAGCCAATTAATCGCATTAAGTGGTCGCCGAGCAGTTGAAGAGTCGCGGGCCGTGCCGTGTCTTTTGGGATTCTTCTGGCGATGATCATCGATGGATCTTCATGTAGATCGACATCGGATGACCATGTAACTGCAGGCATTGATTGTCAACAGCGGGTCGGTGCCATCTGTCCTGTTGATTTCTCGATTTATCGGGCAGAAAGCACACTTTTTTGGTTAACCGGTTGGCAATCAATATTGATTTTGATACTTTTGAAGACGGACCCGTGATTTTGATGGATGTCGAAGGATTTGGTGCCTCAAAAGTAGGAATTTTGGAAAGTCTTAGGAGTTGGAAACTTCGAAATGCGAAAAACGACGAAAAACGTACCTTTCCGGGGCAAACCCGACGATCCGGAGCTCCATGGTCGCCGGCGACCATGGGCCAGGGTCGCAGGCTGCCACCCTGGGGGGGGATTTTCCCCCTTTTGGTCCCATTTCGCGGCCGTTTCAAGGTCTTTTTCATTCTATTTTTCTTCTGTATTTTTCTTGACATTTTTGCAAATTTATTCACTTGGTTTCCCTATAGGAAACTTGATGAGAATCCTTGCATTTTGGGGTGCAAAGTTTCTAATTTTCCGGGAAAATCGAATACTTTGTCGCGTAGAGCTGCCGATTTTCCATCAGAAGCTTAAACTAGGACAAACGATGTCGGAATGACCTGAAATTTGAGGTGAAGCCTCCTAAGCAATAAACAAGACCAACCATGGGCTTTAATTTGCGTTTTGATGTCGTATGGGTCCTGTCGCCAGTAGACTTGATTTTGTCACGAGGAAGATGTCGTGGCTTGATGTGCGGTCAACCGATGTCCGATTGACTTGAAATTTAACAGGGATCCTATTGGAGTCATTTTGAGGTGATCCACAGGCTCTATCTTGGAAACCATGGTCCCGAGGAGCTTCACTGCCGAGAGGCTTGTTTTGGCTTCCGAGAGTCTAAGTCTGCTCAAATGTTGTCGAAATGACCTGAAACTTGATGTCACGCCCCCGGACCGAGGTCCCGCTAAACGAGGCCTTAATCCGGGGACGCGGCGCGACGGGCCGGAAAATTCCGCCCGCACACGCTAGTTTCCCACAGGTTTCCGCGGTAAGAATTCACGGAATCCGATCAAATAGTGATATATATGGATCACTTTCATACCAATGAATTACGCGGAAGCATTGTAGCAAACATAAAAGTCTCACAAACGGGTATAAATTGAGAACGCATGAGACTAGCATCAAAAGAGAAACATTTACTGTGGGCCCCAAAGTTAGTTAGAGTTGATACAAAAGTAAGTTAAGCATTAATTACAATTTTTCCCCAAAAGAAGATAAGCCAACAATGGCCATGACAAAAACCCAAAAAGTATAATATGAAATCCCAAAATGTGATCGCAGCTCCAAGGTAACCCGACGTCTAATTGACATCATCGGGCTGCCACTCGCCCTCCGCTGGAACTATGGGTTCCGCCTCGAAGTGCGCCTCAACCGCGAAGGGCTCGACATCTGACACCAAACAAAAGAGAGTCAGACACGACGGTCTGGCAAGCAATTACAACAATAATAAGATGAGAGCGGAGTAAAACATAATAAGTAAGAGCTACGATAAATTCACGATTAATAACAATGCCGAAGTAAAGATAGAAGAAACATCTCGATGGTTTACAAATCTAATGTCATGATGAATTAACATAAAAACAATGCCATGAGATGATTATCAATGCATAAAAACAATGGCAACCCACATAAAGCTATATTCTCCTGTTACCGAAGTAACCGGAGCAAACAGACCGTAGCCACTAAACGTGGGACGGAACGACATAGTCGTTATCAGACAGAACCGTAGCCACTACTCGTGGGACCGGATAATTACCGTTGCCATGGTCGGTACAAACGGAATCCAAACTGCAGCTGGCAAACAAAGTAAAGACCCCAAGCCGGATGATCAGTCCGACAAGGTGACCTAAGCCTAGTGGTGCCGTTTTAGTGAAAATCCGAAACCTCGAAGAAATGCAATTCTATTTATAAGATACATTTCCAAAGTCAATTGAGAACTACTCCAAACAAATGCATATGGTCAAAGCCAAGCAAGACAAGTGAGTAGTTTCATCATTTCTAAAATATGGGGGTAACCCATTTCAAAACATGAAGGAATTGGAGAAAGAACCAAAACAAAAGTCTTTTTATACAAAAGAATGAATGATGGGTCGGATGACTAAGCGGGTAGTCTCGATGTACATATGATCCCCTTTATTGTCATTAAAAGAAAGTGATTTGGTGCCACTGAAGATCGTTGACAATCACAAGGGATTAAGTGTACATTCAGACTCAAGGGTTTTCCTAAGTGGTATTGGCCATAGTTTAAGACACAACTTGCCATGAATTCTAGGCTTGAAAAGGGTGAATGGGCTTCACTTATAGGGGAAAGTTTAATGCTGAATTGGGCTTGGACATAGACCCGAAGTGGGCTTGAAATTATATAGAATAAGTCTTCCTTAGAAGTAGGTTTAAACCCCTTTTTAATCAGGCCCACAGCTGGCCTTATTCAAGCCCAACAGTCCGTTGAAAACCAGCCCAAACAATCCCTAACATAGCCCACAATTCATGTCCTACTCAGCCCAACAATAAGACTCAAAACAGCCCGAGAATTGGCCTTAAAACAGGCCCAAAGAACACCTAAGAAATGGGCTTATCACAACCTTCAGTTGGGCCATCAAACTATTCTAAAAAGGACCCTGAATCAAGCCCAAAACCTGAGCCCAGACTGAGCTGGGCTCGCTCGAGCGAACCCAGGTCCGCTCGAGCGGACCCAGACAGTAGCTGGGTCGCTCGAGCGGCCCAGTGGGTCGCTCGAGCGGCCCAGTGGGTCGCTCGAGCGGACCCAGACAGTACCTGGTCCGCTCGAGCGACCCAGTGGGTCGCTCGAGCGGACTGGGCCTGCCCAGTCCGGCCCGAGTGCAGGAAATCCTCCTTCTTTGTGTTTTTTCTTCCTTCTTCTTAGTCATTTCCATTCCCTCCTTCCATACATAGTTCTACAACATCTTGGGCCCTTTCCTAAGCTTCACAAATCCTCCAATCATCATTCATAATCATCTAATTAACACAACTTAACACTTTTTAAAAGAATCCATTTCTTTGAACACCATGTGAACAAATGAAACAAACTCTCCAAGAAGCCATAAAGAGAACAACCTTCCAATGCATAATAGAGCAATAACATAAATGAGGATGACTATTAAGGTGGTTCATTAAATCAAGCAAACCATAAACTAAAAGAGATTAACATAAAAAGGGAAAAATCAAGAAATAAAACCAAATGAGGGAAAGCATCACATTAGTGTTGGAATATACTTGCCTTTAGCTAAGATAAGCTCAAAATCACTCCTTAAACCAATCCTTAGAGCTTCAAGCTCCAAATCTACAAAAACCCCAAAAATTTCCCAAGAAACCCTAAAATGTCAACCCTTGTAAATCCTCAATGAAAACCTTAACAAATGGGATTAAAATGCTCCAAATGGAGAGGAAAGCAAAGATCTTGGATTTAGAAAACTATTGCTCACCTTGAGGAACCCTAACAAAGAAGAAAGGCTTGAATGGAGGGCTTCTCTTAGCTCAAACTCCTCAAGAATGGTATCCCTAGGAAGCTTGAAGAGGGAGGAAGAGATTGAGGAGATCAATCCTCTAAGAATACCTCACCAAGTGAGAGTTCCAGATGAGAGAGAGTGAGAAGGGAGAAGAGAAAAACCCTAGCCAAGAAAAGTTGCTGGAATGAAAATGAAGAAGGGAGAAAGAAGAGTCCCTTCTTAAGAGACAAGCCATTGTGGGCCCCGATCTTCACAAGCCTAGAAACGGTACTTGCGGGCCCCGAACGAAGGCGATGAAGAAGACAAAAATGATCGGCGAAATTTCTACTTTCCAAAAAGTATATTTTTGACAATTTCTGGAATTTTCGAAATTTGGGTACAGGTTTTGTGTGAAATGTCAGTTTTGCCCTTTTTCTCGGAAAACGCGATTTCTGACCACAAAGTCAAGTTGGCCAAAACATGAAAGTTGATGATAAATAGGAAATAAGTCAAAATACACATAAATGAGGATTTTACAAGCATCAAGAACAAACTCAACAATCTCACACATAATCCACGGGCGCCCCGGCCCGCGTCAAACTTAAGTTAAAGGCTAACAAAGGTTAATAAAGCTAATCAAACAACCTAATCTAGCTTAGTAAAATAAGCTAATCATCCCCTAACCCCACTTATCCACTAATCACGGTTAAAAATGAAATTAAATATTCAAACCTGGGTCGGGGTCTGACATCCTCCACCCCTAAGAATCACATTTGGTCCTCCAAATGATCACTAACCTCTGGGAATAGCTGAGGGTACTTCTTTTGAACTTGCTCACGAAGCTCCCAAGTAGCTTCTTCTGGTCCATGGTTCTCCCAACGGATTTTTACCCACTGAATTGTCCTATTCCTCAGTTCTTGCTCTTTGGTGTCAATAATCTCTACCGGTTTTTCAATGTATGTGGCATCCTCTCTGACATCCAACGGCTCATGTTGTAGCACGTGCGAAGGATCTGAAACATACTTCCTTAGCATTGATACGTGAAACACGTTATGCACACCCGACAGTTCTGGAGGCAAAGCTAGTCTGTACGCCACTTCCCCGATTCGACTCAAGATCTCATACGGTCCAATAAATCTCTTAGACAATTTGCCCTTCTGCCCAAATCTCAATGTCCCTCTGACCGGAGATACCTTCAAGAATACCTTGTCTCCAACTTGGAATTGGAGATCTTTTCTTCGAACATCAGCATAGCTCTTCTGTCGGCTCCTCGCAATCTTCAATCTCTCATGGATAATTCTGACTTTATCACTTGTTTCCTCAACTAAAGATGGACCATGAAAACTGCGTTCTCCGACTTCTTCCCAACACACTGGGGTTCTACACTTCCTGCCATATAGCGCTTCAAAAGGGGCCATTCCTATGCTGGAATGGTAACTATTGTTATAGGCAAATTCACAAAGCGGTAGATTCTCGTCCCACTGATTCTTGAAATCAAGGACACAAGCCCTAAGCATGTCCTCGAGGGTCTGAATAGTCCTTTCCGACTGACCATCCGTCTGCGGGTGGTACGCTGTACTGAATTGAAGCTTCGTCCCCATCGATTCATGCAAGGTCTTCCAAAACCTCGAAACAAATCTACTATCCCGATCTGAAGTGATGGAAACCGGCTGACCATGACGACTAACGATCTCCTTAACAAAAGCTTGCGCTAAGGCCAACATGTGCATCTTCTTACCGGTCTTCAAAGGAATAAAGTGCGCTGACTTCGTTAACCGATCCACTATGATCCAAATGGCATTGTTCCCCTTGCTTGTATTCGGTAAACCTGATACGAAATCCATCGTCAGGTGCTCCCATTTCCACTCTGGGATTTCTAACGGTTGCAAAAGACCAGGTGGTTTCTGATGTTCTGCCTTCACTAATTGACAAGTCATGCATCTAGACACAAAGGCTGCTATCTCTCTCTTCATATTGTTCCACCAAAAACGACTCTTCAAATTGTGATACATCTTCGTACTCCCTGGATGCACTGAATACCTCGTATTATGAGCCTCTACCATAATGTCATCTTTCAAGTTGTCCACTTTAGGAACACAAAGTCTGCCACGGAAGTACAAAACTCCATCCAACATCTGAAAATCTGGCCTCTCCGAGATATGCTCCACAATTTTAACTAAGTCTGGATCTTGCATCTGATTGTCCTTAATTTTCTGAATAAAGACTGGCTCGGACACTGTCATATTTGCCAACACAACTCCTTCTCTCAAAGGTTCGAACTTTACTCCCAAATCCTCAAACTGCTGAAAATTGTAAAATCCGTGCAAACTAGCCAAACAAACTGACTTCCTACTCAACGCATCAGCCACTACGTTAACTTTCCCCGGATGATAGATAATCGGAAAATCGTAGTCCTTGATGTACTCCATCCACCTTCTTTGCCTCATATTCAATTCCTTTTGAGAGAACAAGTACTGAAGACTACGGTGATCCGAATGAACTTCAAATTTTTCTCCGTACAAGTAGTGTCTCCACATCTTCAACGCAAAGACTATGGCTGCTAACTCCAAATCGTGCGTTGCATACTTCTTTTCATGTTCCTTCAATTGCCTCGAGCCATATGCAATCACATTTCCATTTTGCATCAACACACAACCGAGTCCAACTCCTGAAGCATCCGTATAGATGACGAAACCACCACTCCCCGAAGGTAAAGTGAGGACAGGCGCTGAAGTTAACCTCTTCTTCAACTCTTCAAAACTAGCTTCGCACTTCTCTGACCACACAAACGGCACATTCTTCCGGGTTAACTTAGTCAATGGTGCTGCGATAGACGAAAAGCCTTGAACAAATCTCCTATAATAACCTGCCAAACCCAGAAAACTTCTAATCTCTGTCACGTTTTTCGGTCTCTCCCAATTGATAACTGCTTCAATCTTTGACGGGTCAACTGCTAGCCCTTCTTCAGAAATAATGTGACCAAGAAAAGAGACTTGCTCTAGCCAAAACTCACATTTCCCAAGCTTCGCATACAACTGGTTATCTCTCAACAACTGCAAAGAAGTCCTCAAATGCTGCTCATGATCTTCTCTTGACTCGGAATACACTAGAATATCATCAATGAAGACGACGGTGAACTGATCTAGGTAGGGTGCAAAAATCTTATTCATGAGAGCCATGAATACCGCTGGCGCATTGGTCAGTCCAAAGGGCATCACCAAAAATTCATAGTGCCCGTATCTAGTTCGAAAAGCTGTCTTCGGGATGTCTGATTCCCTAACCCTCAACTGATGATATCCGGACCTCAAATCTATCTTCGAGAAAAACTTTGTACCTTGCAACTGATCAAACAACTCGTCTATCCTAGGCAGAGGGTACTTGTTCTTGATGGTCACTTGGTTCAACTTCCTATAGTCTATACACATCCTCAAACTTCCATCCTTCTTCTTGACAAAAAGTACTGGGGCTCCCCATGGGGAAACACTTGGCCTAACAAAGCCCTTATCTAGCAACTCTTGCAATTGCAACTTCAATTCACCTAACTCCGCTGGAGCCATCCTATAAGGAGCAATGGAGATCGGAGCAGTTCCTGGCACCAACTCTATTGTAAACTCAACTTCTCTGATGGGTGGTAACCCTGGAATCTCTTCTGGAAAAACATCGGGAAACTCACACACTATCGGGATATTCTCCGCCCCTAGGGATTGTTCGTCCTTGGAAACGAAAGCAATAAATCCCTCACAACCTGATCTCAACAACTTAGCTGCCGAAAGAGCGGAAATAAACCTAACTGGGGAAATCCTTTTCTCTCCCTGAAACTTCACTCCGGAGGACGACTCATCCAACCTAAACACAATGGTCTTGCTATAACAATCCATGGAGGCATGATGACCCGCTAGCCAATCCATGCCTAGAATAACATCGAAGTCATGCATCACTAAAGTAATAAGGTCTGCAGGGAAAATGACTTCTCCTATCTTCACTGGACAGCCAGGGTAAAAAGTACTACACACCACTTGCTTCCCTACCGGAGTAGTAACAGTCAAAACAAACTCTAACTCCCTAACAGGAACACTAATCTTCTTAGCAAACACAAGGGATAAGAAAGAATGGGTAGATCCCGGGTCAAACAACACTTTAGCTTCAACATCACAAATTAGAAGTTTACCTTCCACAACATCACCTGCTGCTTCTGCATCCACTTGATTGATATGGTTGAGACGGCCTTGCTGACGCGGTCTGTTCTGATTCTGATTCGGCCTCCCAAGCTGCATATTCCTATTTTGCTGCTGTGGACGGGCATTCTGGTTCTGAGGCTGTTGACGGGGCTGCTGGTTCTGCTGCTGCCTCGGTGGATTCTGAACTACTTGTTGATTCTGCTGAGGGGCTTGCCTAGGCAGCTGCTGAGGTGCCCTGTTGCCCTGGTTCCTATTGTTCGGGCAATCCTTCACTTGGTGGTCTGAGCTACCACACTTAAAACATGCACCTGAGATTCGATAACACTGCTGAGAAGAGTGATTCTTACCACAGTGCTCACACCCGCCTTGAGTTGGAGCATTCTGCTGTTTCTTTTGCTTCTTTCCTTGGTAAGATTTCTGCCCACTCTGAAACTGCTGCCTCTTTCTTTGGTTGTCCTTAATGATCTGATTGTTTATATCCTCAAACCTGTAGGCCCTTTTGATAGCCTCTTGAAAGGTGGTTGGTGGTACCACACCCAAAGCATCTCTCAAAATAATGGGGTTGAGCCCATCCATAAACTTGGTGATCTTTTTCTCCTCGGTGTCCACCAACTCTGGAGCATAGCGAGATAACTTCTCAAACTTGGTAAGATATTCCAAAACAGTCATATCTTCTTGCTTAAGCAACTGGAACTCCGCTGCCTTCTGTTTCTTAATATGTGCTGGGACGTATTTCTCACTAAACTGCTGCTTGAAAGTGGCCCACGCAATCCCATCTGCAATATTCTGATAGCCTTCCTTGACAGTCTTCCACCAAATGTCTGCCAACCCAGTAAACATAGATGCTGCCAAGTGAACCCGCTGTCTGCCTGTACATACAAAAATATCGAAGATGTTCTCGGTATGAGCCAACCAATCATCTGCTGCCAAAGGTTCTTCCTGACCCGTAAACTCTTTAGGACCCCTTTTTCTGAACTTCTCAAACAGGATATTAGGATCTCGGTCCCTATTCTGCACTGGTTCCACGTTAGCTACTGGTTCCGGCCTTCTACCCAACACTTCAAGCAGTTGCCTTTGCACTTGAGTCAATTCCTCATCCTTCTTGGCCATTTGTTCTTGAAATCGAGCTTGATTATCATTGGCTCGCTGCTGTTGTTCGACTAACATTTGCATAAGTTGATGGAATTGACCCGTTACCGGGTTTTCAATCTCGCTGTCATGATTGCTACCTGATGCATTCGCACCTGCCGGAGGTCGACGTGGAGGCATAGTGCTGCAAAACAACTTGTTAGTACAACAAGATATAATAATAAAGCGTTCCCAATCCCAAATCGATGCTAACTAACGGTAATGCTAACGAATCCTTGCCACGTCCTTATGTTTCTAATCCAATTTTAATTGCCTCAAATATT
The DNA here is from genome assembly GCA_012931725.1 of Litsea cubeba. Classification (NCBI taxonomy): domain Eukaryota; kingdom Viridiplantae; phylum Streptophyta; class Magnoliopsida; order Laurales; family Lauraceae; genus Litsea; species Litsea cubeba. The sequence continues at coordinate 36,793,456 of CM022951.1, forward strand.
TCTCGCTCTGATACCAAGCCTGTCACGCCCCCGGACCGAGGTCCCGCTAAACGAGGCCTTAATCCGGGGACGCGGCGCGACGGGCCGGAAAATTCCGCCCGCACACGCTAGTTTCCCACAGGTTTCCGCGGTAAGGATTCACGGAATCCGATCAAATAGTGATATATATGGATCACTTTCATACCAATGAATTACGCGGAAGCATTGTAGCAAACATAAAAGTCTCACAAACGGGTATAAATTGAGAACGCATGAGACTAGCATCAAAAGAGAAACATTTACTGTGGGCCCCAAAGTTAGTTAGAGTTGATACAAAAGTAAGTTAAGCATTAATTACAATTTTTCCCCAAAAGAAGATAAGCCAACAATGGCCATGACAAAAACCCAAAAAGTATAATATGAAATCCCAAAATGTGATCGCAGCTCCAAGGTAACCCGACGTCTAATTGACATCATCGGGCTGCCACTCGCCCTCCGCTGGAACTATGGGTTCCGCCTCGAAGTGCGCCTCAACCGCGAGGGGCTCGACATCTGACACCAAACAAAAGAGAGTCAGACACGACGGTCTGGCAAGCAATTACAACAATAATAAGATGAGAGCGGAGTAAAACATAATAAGTAAGAGCTACGATAAATTCACGATTAATAACAATGCCGAAGTAAAGATAGAAGAAACATCTCGATGGTTTACAAATCTAATGTCATGATGAATTAACATAAAAACAATGCCATGAGATGATTATCAATGCATAAAAACAATGGCAACCCACATAAAGCTATATTCTCCTGTTACCGAAGTAACCGGAGCAAACAGACCGTAGCCACTAAACGTGGGACGGAACGACATAGTCGTTATCAGACAGAACCGTAGCCACTACTCGTGGGACCGGATAATTACCGTTGCCATGGTCGGTACAAACGGAATCCAAACTGCAGCTGGCAAACAAAGTAAAGACCCCAAGCCGGATGATCAGTCCGACAAGGTGACCTAAGCCTAGTGGTGCCGTTTTAGTGAAAATCCGAAACCTCGAAGAAATGCAATTCTATTTATAAGATACATTTCCAAAGTCAATTGAGAACTACTCCAAACAAATGCATATGGTCAAAGCCAAGCAAGACAAGTGAGTAGTTTCATCATTTCTAAAATATGGGGGTAACCCATTTCAAAACATGAAGGAATTGGAGAAAGAACCAAAACAAAAGTCTTTTTATACAAAAGAATGAATGATGGGTCGGATGACTAAGCGGGTAGTCTCGATGTACATATGATCCCCTTTATTGTCATTAAAAGAAAGTGATTTGGTGCCACTGAAGATCGTTGACAATCACAAGGGATTAAGTGTACATTCAGACTCAAGGGTTTTCCTAAGTGGTATTGGCCATAGTTTAAGACACAACTTGCCATGAATTCTAGGCTTGAAAAGGGTGAATGGGCTTCACTTATAGGGGAAAGTTTAATGCTGAATTGGGCTTGGACATAGACCCGAAGTGGGCTTGAAATTATATAGAATAAGTCTTCCTTAGAAGTAGGTTTAAACCCCTTTTTAATCAGGCCCACAGCTGGCCTTATTCAAGCCCAACAGTCCGTTGAAAACCAGCCCAAACAATCCCTAACATAGCCCACAATTCATGTCCTACTCAGCCCAACAATAAGACTCAAAACAGCCCGAGAATTGGCCTTAAAACAGGCCCAAAGAACACCTAAGAAATGGGCTTATCACAACCTTCAGTTGGGCCATCAAACTATTCTAAAAAGGACCCTGAATCAGGCCCAAAACCCGAGCCCAGACTGAGCTGGGCTCGCTCGAGCGAACCCAGGTCCGCTCGAGCGGACCCAGACAGTAGCTGGGTCGCTCGAGCGGCCCAGTGGGTCGCTCGAGCGGACCCAGACAGTACCTGGTCCGCTCGAGCGACCCAGTGGGTCGCTCGAGCGGACTGGGCCTGCCCAGTCCGGCCCGAGTGCAGGAAATCCTCCTTCTTTGTGTTTTTTCTTCCTTCTTCTTGGTCATTTCCATTCCCTCCTTCCATACATAGTTCTACAACATCTTGGGCCCTTTCCTAAGCTTCACAAATCCTCCAATCATCATTCATAATCATCTAATTAACACAACTTAACACTTTTTAAAAGAATCCATTTCTTTGAACACCATGTGAACAAATGAAACAAACTCTCCAAGAAGCCATAAAGAGAACAACCTTCCAATGCATAATAGAGCAATAACATAAATGAGGATGACTATTAAGGTGGTTCATTAAATCAAGCAAACCATAAACTAAAAGAGATTAACATAAAAAGGGAAAAATCAAGAAATAAAACCAAATGAGGGAAAACATCACATTAGTGTTGGAATATACTTGCCTTTAGCTAAGATAAGCTCAAAATCACTCCTTAAACCAATCCTTAGAGCTTCAAGCTCCAAATCTACAAAAACCCCAAAAATTTCCCAAGAAACCCTAAAATGTCAACCCTTGTAAATCCTCAATGAAAACCTTAACAAATGGGATTAAAATGCTTCAAATGGAGAGGAAAGCAAAGATCTTGGGTTTAGAAAACTATTGCTCACCTTGAGGAACCCTAACAAAGAAGAAAGGCTTGAATGGAGGGCTTCTCTTAGCTCTAACTCCTCAAGAATGGTATCCCTAGGAAGCTTGAAGAGGGAGGAAGAGATTGAGGAGATCAATCCTCTAAGAATACCTCACCAAGTGAGAGTTCCAGATGAGAGAGAGTGAGAAGGGAGAAGAGAAAAACCCTAGCCAAGAAAAGTTGCTGGAATGAAAATGAAGAAGGGAGAAAGAAGAGTCCCTTCTTAAGAGACAAGCCATTGTGGGCCCCGATCTTCACAAGCCTAGAAACGGTACTTGCGGGCCCCGAACGAAGGCGACGAAGAAGACAAAAATGATCGGCGAAATTTCTACTTTCCAAAAAGTATATTTTTGACAATTTCTGGAATCTTCGAAATTTGGGTACAGGTTTTGTGTGAAATGTCAGTTTTGCCCTTTTTCTCGGAAAACGCGATTTCTGACCACAAAGTCAAGTTGGCCAAAACATGAAAGTTGATGATAAAAAGGAAATAAGTCAAAATACACATAAATGAGGATTTTACAAGCATCAAAAACAAACTCAACAATCTCACACATAATCCACGGGCGCCCCGGCCCGCGTCAAACTTAAGTTAAAGGCTAACAAAGGTTAATAAAGCTAATCAAACAACCTAATCTAGCTTAGTAAAATAAGCTAATCGTCCCCTAACCCCACTTATCCACTAATCACGGTTAAAAACGAAATTAAATATTCAAACCTGGGTCGGGGTCTGACACTTGACGTGTAGCCCTTTGTAAGCATCTTCAAGCCAGCCATGTGCTCTGTCTAATGAGTGATAGCCTCGGTGGTTCTCACCGTCGAGAGGCTTGATTTAGCTGTTCGAGGATTGATGTAGGGTCAAACGTTGTCGGTTTTGACTTGGAACTTGACGTGCAGCCTTTTGAACATATTTTGAGACCATCCATAGGCTCTGATCGAAGATTTGGTGTCTTCGATGCTGTCGCCGCCGAGAGCTCCTGTTCAGCTATCGGAGAAGCGAAGTTAGGCCAAATGATTTTGAAATGGCCCAAAACTTCATGTGTACTCCTTTTTTGGCTGTCTTGAAGAATCTTGCAATTTTTATTTGATTCTAACAAGATTTGATTTTTGAATTAGCATTGCCTATTTATGGCAGGCTGCAGCTTCTTGTAGTTCTCTTGATGTTGAAGAGGCAAAGTGACACTTTTTTTGGTGTCAACGGCAGCAATTTGGAAACAAGAAACTGATGTCGAGGCCGAGGAAGTCCTTTGCTGAAGATATCAGCAAACTGAAACTCTGTTGGGACATGAGACAGAGTAATGACATTACACTTATATTCATCCAGAATAAAGTGGCAGTCAACTTCAATATGTTTGCTGCGTTCATGGAAGACAGAATTTTCAGTGATTTTGATAGCCCCAGTATTATCTGCGCGCAATGAAGTAGAAGAGGATTGTGCAAATCCGAGTTCCGAAAGAAGTCCTCATAGACATAAGATTTCAAAACAGGCAGAAGACAATGCCCTATATTCAGCCTCTGTGGAAAAAACTTGAAAGGCATTCTTGTTTCTTGCATTTCCAAGAAATGAGAGAATTTTCGAGGTGCATGCACCAACCAGTAGTAGACTGATGTATATCCTGACAGCCAGCCTAGCCAGCATCTGTTGTATGACGATCTCAGGTGAGCCACACCTGATCTGAGAGGATCAGGGATGATCGGAGATGCATCGAAGGCTTCCAGAACTTGGAAGATGTCAAGGAGGATCTACAGATCCTTGTATCTTAAGGAAACTGGAGCACTAGGGCATGTAATTGATGTCGACCATGTGCTATGATACCATGACATTGAATGCAAAGTGTGGAAATGAGAGAATACTTTGGTGAATATCGTGCCCTCTTAGGGTCGACTGGCTTCCCATTATACATGGGTTGATTGCCTTATTGACAGTATCAATTTTGCCTTAATACAATCTCAGATCAAAAATCTTAGCTAACTAATATAATATGTACACATGTGCTATGACTAATGATAAAATATATTAATTGGGCCTAACTGGGCCTGTGCGATTGGGCCTGATTGACAGCAACGATATCAAAGGAAGGTGGAGGGGATATTTTATCATACTTTTAAATGAAGACAATATACGAGACATAAAAACAAATGAGGATTCTTCATTAGCAAGTCATACTATTTTTTGTAGAACTAGGGTGGTGGAAGTGAAGAAAACATTAAAACAAATTAATGAAGACAAGAAATGCTACGGCTCCATATGACATCCTGATTGAGGCTTGGAAATGTTAGGAGAAGTTTGGGAGATTTGGTTAACTAGACTCTTCAATAAGATACTAATGACAAATAAAATTCCGGATGAATGGAGAAGAAGTGTTGTAGTACCTATATATAAGAACAAAGGAGATATACAAATTGTACCAACTATCGTGGTATTAAACTTATGAGTTATACTATAAAGCTATGGGGGAGACTAATGGAGCAAAGACTTAGACAGAAGACCAAGATATCTGAAATTCAATTTGGTTTTATGCCAAAGAGGTTAACGATGGAAGCTATCTTCTCACTTAAGCGATTAATGGAAAATTATTGAGCGACGAGGAAAAATTTGCATATGGTCTTCATCGATCTAGAAAAAGCCCATGACAGGGTACCTAGAGACTTAATTTGATGGGTTTTAAATAAAAGGAATGTTTCAAGAGGTTATATTGAAATTATTGAAGACATGTATGAAGGAGCAGTAATGAGTGTGAGAATTGCTTGTGGAGAGATTGAAAGGTTTGCAGGACCCACTAGAATGGATGCTAGTCTAATTAATCAAACCAATGCAGAGGATGCAACCAATCAAACATGATAGAACTAACAAATAAATCTACCAAGCAATCACCAAAAGAAGGCAGACACAATATTAATGTGGAAACCCTTTTCATGGAGAAAAACCACGATCCAGAAATCAAAAATTTACGAACAGTTACAAGATATACTCACAGTTCCTTTCCCTTAGTCAGTACCTCGACCTAAGGACTGTAGTTGTTCTTGCACAACTTCCACTGATACGACTTCCACCGTGCACCATTCTCCTTACTTAATCTCGTCGCACCTTGTCACTCAAGATGAACTATCTTCTACAAGAGAGTAGAAGCAACACAACTTTCTAGAGCAGCCTTTCAGAGCAATCTCTCAATGGCTCTAGAGAATAATTCTCTCTCTAAGATATCTCTTACGCAGATTAATGAGAAAGGTGGTGTGTCTGTTTGGGTAAGAGAGTCGCCCAATTTATAGCCTCAAATCCATGCATAAGACTTCTAATCATAATCCACTAAGAACTGAAGTCATTATCAAACTCTTCATAAGAGTTCGGATCGGATTGGGCTTCGTTTGCCATGCTCGCTATAGCGAGTCATCATTCTTCCTCAGATCTGATAGACGTTATATTCTGACTCTTACAATCTCCCCCTTTTGGTAATTCTTGTACAAAACCCCCTAGAACAATACAATATGATCTACCCAAAAGGAAAACCCAAAATACATTTAATTTAAAAAAATCAGCACTGTAGTTCTCAATCCCAATTTTCAAATACTTCAGAATCTAAGCTGTTCCAATCTGCAAGGTTATCGCCAAGCTCATTAAGATACTATGGTCTAGGACTTGAGAATGGAAACTACACCATAATCTTGCAATTTGATGAGACAACATTTGAATATACATGAACATGGCAAAGTGTTGGGAGGCGTGTATTCGATATTTATATTTAGGTGTGTATGTTAAATTAGAATGTACTTTGATTTCCTAAAAGAAAAGTATGCTTTGATAGTTCCATAACTTATCAGGATACATCCAAAAGTCTGAATAGAGACACATGATACATAGCATACATATACATAAAATGAAACCATCCAACCCATGTAGCAAATGTCAATTGATTTAATCCAAAACTCTAATTGAGCTACTAATAATTGGTGGTCATAAATTGGATGTTTAAAATGAAAATAGTCAAGGTCCAAACTCAACTTTCATATGTCAAAAGTGACACCCAAACACTTGTATATGGACAGGAGACTCCATATAGTGTTAGAAAGAAGGTCACCGTCATCTTTACTCAATTTTAGTTTGACCTCGATAGGTGTATCAACGGGCGATGAGTCATGTAGAATAGCAAGCTCAATAATATCAGATGTGTATTTGTCTTGATTAAGAAACAAGCCTTTGGGAGATTGATGCACTTCTAACCCCAAAAATAATGCAAGGGGCCCAAATCTTTCATATGGAAAGAATCCCTGAGAGAAGCTTGGATGGACTTGATCATACCATCATCAGTGCCTGTGATAATAATGTTGTCAACATACACAAGAAAACAGTAACACCAGCAGATGCTGTTTGCAGAAAAAGAGACGGATCGTAAGGGCTTTGAGTAAAGCCTCTTGTGCATAGGCGGCTCTTAAAAGTTTTGAACCATGCCCGAGGAGCTTGCTTCAGACCATAAAGAGACTTTCGTAGATGACAGACAGATTTAAATGGAAAGGGGACTCCTTGTGGTCTTGTTTAGACCCCGTCCAGAGTTAATCGAGATTAACTCTAATTGATTGGAATTAAGGCTAATTAACCATGTTTAATTAAGCTAATGATGGTTTATGATTGAATTGAAGTGAATTAGCCTCGGGTGAGTGATTTAGACTTAATGGAATAACAATGAAGGGGATTAAATGATTCGAATGAGTTTTTGAATTAAACGAGGACTTATTCGGAAACTCTTGATGCCAACGCGCGTATCTCAATGAGTACTTTAACTTTCATAAAAGACTTGAACTTTTTCGACGAGAAATGGATCAAATGACTCTTCATTTGACTCGAATCGTAAATGAGAGAAGAGATGAGGGACCCAGTTGTAAAATAATGCTTATATGAGCTAAGAGATGAACTCATTGAGTTCATTCAACTCATTTCAAACCCTAGGCATCTTTTTTTCTTCTTCTCCCTTCAAATTTCTCTCCCTTGAGCATCAAGATTGAAGATTTGCATGTGGTTTTGAAGAGACTTCATCTTCTTCACCAACTTGTTTCCATTTTTTGAGTTATAAAGCTTGAGAAAGAACTCAAGAGTCACTTTGTTTTGGACTACAAGTAAGTAGATAGTTCCTTTTATAGAACTTTGAAGTTCATATAGTGATTAAGGGTAGTTTCTAGCACAAATAGCTCATTGGAGCTTTGTTTTGGATTGTGGTTGTGATTTAGGTTGAAAAAAGGGTTTCAAGTGGGGATTTGATCTCAAGATCAAGCTAAGCAAGGGGCTTTTGTCCAATTGATCTTCAAGAGAGGCAAGTATATGCATTTCTAATGATTTGTGATGTTATTAGAACTCATCGATTTTAAATGAAGAATTCAACTTCAGAAATTCTGAAGTTCTGAACTCAGAAAATCTAAAGTTCTGGGAGCAGTTCGGCAGCTGACCGCCAGCTGACCGAACCCGTCTGGGTTCAGTTTCACAGAGAATTTAGCTTCTGGAAAGCTGACCGTGAGCTGATATATAAATCTCGGTTAGTCGAATTTGTGAATTAGGCTAGCCGAATGGTGACCGAAGTACTAGTCAGGAATTTTCATCAGAAGTCAAACTTCTGGAAAGCTAATAGTAGGGTAGCCGAAATGAGTTCAGTTAGCCGAATCTGAGAATTCAGTTAGCCGAGTAGGTGACCGACGAGGTGACCGAATTAATGAAGGGTATCAGAATTTGTAAGGTTCTGGAATGCTGACCGAAATGTAATTCGGTTAGCCGCTTTCCAGAATTCGGTTAACCGACAGGTAACCGACAATGTAACCGAATTAGAGAAAAACGGCAGATTGAGGTCTGATTTTCTTGAATGAAAGCCTAATTGTACATGCTAGTTTTATTGATGTCTAAACCTTCATAGGTGTTAGCTAAAATCATCTGAATGTACAAATTACTATTTAAAAGTGATGTTCATCGAGAATAACATGTACATTCGATAACGAACATTTCACTCAATTGTTGGTTTAGAAGTCTGAATAGACTGATTAGTTGATTGATTTAATTTGTTCTCGAGTCTGGCACTGCATAGTAGTTTTCTTAGCTCGTTATTGAACTGTACTGACTTAATGAAATGAATTAATGAAATGAATGAGTAGTTACTAGATGTAACAATGAATTAATGAACAATCCTACTGCAGTAGATGAAATGGGGGTGTTCCGGAGCTCCGTGCGGATGCTAGTGATCTCTGATCTAGACACTGGTAGATCCCACACATTATAGACTGAAAAGTCCCATTTGATAATTCATTTAATGAAAAGATTACTCACTGTATATCTATTGAATGATTAATTGAATGAATAAACATGAAAGGACGAATATGAATCCCTTGACTGCTTCCTTTGGGAAGAACTGAACTTAATGAAATGAATCCTATTGTAGTTGGCAATTTACTAATACTCGTTACTTGACTCTAATGCCTACTTTATTGATTTGATTTACTGATTGATAGCATGTACTATCATAGAACTGTGTATACATTGTTGAACCGCTGTGTTCACGGTGTTATTGATGACATTATAGGCCCAGTTACCTGTGCCGGTCTTGCAAGGCCGCACCGCACCGAACGCAGAGGAGGCCAATCCGATACCACTAGGAGGTTTAATTGAATGGACATGAATCGGAGTGCGAATTATAATTGGTTTTGGAGACATTTTGAAATACTTTGGAATTATCTTTTTGTGATTCATTTTGAAATGTAAATAGATGTTCGCTTGCATTGTATTTTGAATATGCAAAGTGTGACTAAATAGGAAAAAGAATCATATGAAACGTTATGTGTATATGGACTTTACTTTTGGTAAAGTATTTGGACTGTATCGAATGTTTCCTCAATGTAAATATTCAGCAAAAAGTGTACATTTGATAGGTTGAATGATTGTTATCCCTTATGGATTTCATTTTAACTTCGGTTAATTCGGAGTTTACGGGAGTAAGTATGGGATCGCGACTCGAGGTTTGTCCGGATTAATCAGATCTCGTGCCCGGGTCGTGACAGGTATCCTCATATAGACCTCTTCTTTCAGATCCCCATGGAGAAAGGCGTTTTGGACATCCATTTGGTATAATGGCCAAGATTTAGAGGCAGCAATGGCGAGAAGCAACCGAACTGTAGTCATTTTTGCCACAGGTGCAAACGTCTCATCGTAGTCAATCCTATATTCTTTGCCTGTTTCTGAGTGACACGAGTCTATCTTTGTGTCTATCCAAGCAGTCATCATATTTAAATTTGATTGAGTAGATCCATTTGCAACCGATGGGTTTAACTGCAGAAGTACAATCCACAATGTCCCATGTGTGATTCTGATCCAATGTATCCAATTATTCCTTCATGGCCTGGTTCCAACTATCTTGTTATACCGCCTGCAAATAAGAACTTGGGATAGAGACAAAAGAAAGGGTTGTCATCAAGGAAGTGTGTGTGAATCCATACCACTCAAGTGGTCTAGAAGTTCTGGAGGAGCAATACAGGATATGAGGAATTGTGGAACCAGTTGCCGCCAGAGGATCAGGAGGACGGGCATCTGCAGTGGTAGGTTTTTCCCGACGATGATAAACAAAGTCAGGATGAAACCTAGTAACAGTTGTTTTATCTGAAAAACCCGGTAAGATAGCAGGAGAAGATGGATGAGGACAATCCAAGTGAGTTTGAAAAAATACTGATTTTCAAATAAAATAACATTGCGAGAAACCCCGATGCGACGACCAATGGGATCATAACAAACAAAACTTTTTTTATTAGTGGCATAACCTAGAAACGCACACCGGCGAGATTGTGCGGTTAATTTTGTTCGTTCTATGGGGGGTAGATGAACGAAGCAAATACAACCAAAGGTATATAGATGATCAAACACGGGATGATGACCAAACAGTTTAAAATGAGGCTTGAATTGAGCAATGGTAGGTGATGGAAGACGGTTTATTAGATGTACTGCAGTGGTGAGAGCTTCAGCCCAAAACCGAGGAGGAACTGATGATTCAATCAGTAATGTTCTAGTTTCATCAAGGAGATGCCTGTTTTTTCGTTCCGCGACTCCATTTAGTTGTGGAGTATGCGGACAGGTACGCTGAGAAATGATTCATTTAGTCTTTAGGAAAGATTGAAAATTATTAGAAACATACTCCCCCCCGAATCTTAGTGCAAAGTTTTAATGTATTTTGAAAATTGGGTTTCGACATAGCTAAGAAAAAATTGAAATGCATTAAGAACATCAGACTTAGAATGCAATAGATAAACCCAAGTAAACATGCTGTAGTCATCAATGAATGTAGCAAAGTACTTGAAATGTCCATGGGAAAGGTGAGGAGCAATGCCCCAAACATCGTTGTGAATTAAGTCAAAACATTCAGTGCTCCGTGTGGTGGAGTGAGGCAAAGGTAAAGTTTTACTTTTTCCTAATTTACAAGCATCACATTCAAAAGAAATAGAATCAATAATTTTATTTAATAATCCAGATTTAAATAAAGTGGACATTGTAGAAGCATTCGGGTGACCAAGTCTATTATACCACAATCGAGAATTATTCTCAACAAAAAAACAAAACAACTGGTGTAAAGATTTATTCTGAATAAAAGCAGACACTGGTAGGGAAAACAGTCTGCCACGCTTAGGGCCCCTCGCAATCACTTCCCCTACTCCCGGTCCTGCACAACACAACCAGAAGAAGAAAATGAGACATTGTAATTATCCTCAACAAGTTGATCAACGGAAACTAAATTGGTAGAAAGATGAGGAGACACTAAAACATTGGTTAATGGTAATGGGCCAGGAGTATCACCAACAGAGGCGATAGGAAGATGGTCTCCATTGGCAGTTTGAACGATAATATTACCAGTGTAAGGAACAACATGCTGTAATTTTGTGGATGAAGATGTCATATGGTTACTTGCGCCAGAATCTAAGTACCACGTATGAGAAAGAGACGAATTAGTACCTGAGATGTGTTAGTTTTATGGACTCAATCCAGTAGATGATATAATAAATTGATTAATTTCTTTATTTATCAATATATTCATGCTATCATTTCATGAGATGAATGATGTTTTATTATATATTTGTATTTAACCCATACGAATGATATGATGGTTCATGAGATAAATCGGAGTCCACAAGTATATTAGATGTAACACATGTGTATGGATGAGATCCACATACGGGAGACATGTGTGACAAATCTTATACTTAAATATCTTCACAACCAGTCATGAGACTGGACATCTCATACTGACAAGGTTGCAGCACTTTGATCACTATGAGATAGTGTGATTTGTCTCGATCATCAGAATGGAAGATTCTGGATCATAGTGCCGGTACATTGGATGTATTGAAGGACCACGAGAAGCACCTTATTAACATTGTCTTTACTTTAAGGTCTGCTCTCATAATTCCCTAGCAATAGGCTCTCAATCCTGAGACATTAATGAACTCAAGTTTCTATCTATTCATTTGCTTTGAGTCACCAATGAGTGAGGCCAACTGTAGGTCAACACTTCAGTGATTTGGGTACGTGATAGTAGAGCTGTGGAACATTCAATGGTCAAGATGAAATCTATCTCTAATATCCCATTGTGCCAATTAATGGATTTATCATTGGTAAGTGCGCACCCATTCCGATTAAGAGTTAATTGGAAAGGTACCTATGATCATTATAATTAATTGGGGCTTAAGGATAATAAGATATGGATCTAGTTTGGAAGACAGGTCCAATTGATCCATGGATATTGATAGAGGGGCCTACTTGTGGTAATGTGGAAGTTTAGGGTATTCTATGTAATATTCCTAAGACTGGAGTTCAATTGCATTTATATAGTGGAGTTATTTGCAATTAACTGTGGGCCCGGATTGCACATGAGATGTGGGGTCACGAGTCCCAGTTGGAGCCAGCTTTCTAAGGAATCCCTAGTGGTCCACACGCTAGCCCAATTATTAGAAAGTATCTAATTCTAGTTAACTCTTAAAGGAAAGTTACTATTTCTATTCGAAGTGAGACTTCTAATAGTAGTAATAGTAAACTTACTAATTTTGGTAGAAGTGAGACTTCTATTTTAATTAGAAAGAAATTAGAAAGTTACTAACCATATTTGAAGTGAGACTTCTAATTATGATATGGTAAGTTACTAATTATAATAGAAGTGAGACTTCTATTTAAACTAGAAAAGAGAAAGTTACTAATTCTTAATTGAAGTAAGACTTCTATTTCAATTAGTAAAAGAAGAGGTTGGCTTGAGAAGCTATAAATAGAGGAGAACCTAAGGGATGGATGTCCAAGCATTATCCTAGCATTGGGATTTACGCCCAACACCTTTATGTGCAAGAGTTGTACATGCCCTTCTCCTCCTCCCTCTTCTAGTTCTCATTCTAGTTCATCCTTTGAGTTCCTAGCAGTTTTCTCTTGGAGATCCCACCATCTTCTTGAGAAAAGGAGAATTTGATACGGGTCATAGCGTGGAAGATCAAGAGGTCTTGGAGATCCCTATTTGATTAGTGAAAGCGTTTCATCAACAAAGAAAGACGCAACTTCTCCATTAGAGTACAACCGAGCTCCAAAGGTATAATCCACTTCCTTGCACATTGTAGATTATTATGGATGCTTATTAATTGTTATTTCGATCTTCTAGATAGATTGTATGTACTGATCATGATGGCTGAGATTGAGGGTATACTTCCTGGATTGGGCTTTAGAGCCTTCTGGATAATTGATCCCTGCATCAAGTGGGTCAAAAGTTTTTGAAACCTATCCTAGAGGCCCACCCTATTTCCAACAAGATGTTCATAGATGCCAAGGCATTGATAATCATTTGGTTTACCATTTTAGGAGAGAGAAAAGATGGTGACGTAGAGTGGGATGAGGAACCATGCTGTAAAGAAGAATCAAACTGTAGGGAACCACCGAAGTCAGAGGGTGCAGATTGTTGAGAAGTCATTGTGTAAGCACTCGGAGCTGACTGTACATTGTAAGTACAAGGCGCTAACGGCGCATAGTTTCGGGAAGTAGAATTTCTAGCCTTCTTCCAACATTCTTCAATAACGTGACCAATGGCCTTACAATATTTGTAGATTTTAGCCTTGCATTGATTCGCATAATGACCGTATTTCTTACAGTTATAGCACTGAACTTTACTGATGTTTCGATAAGGTGGTCTGGTTGTAGCGGCATAGGCAAGTGGAGCCTCAGTAGATCTCTGTTGTTCCAGAGTTATTTTTTTAACCAGACGTTGTTTCTCACGCCGAAGTTCCTAAAGACAGTCAACTAAGTTTGGAAGAGGAGCCCGCCTCATTAAGTTTGACCTGACGGTCTCAAACTCCGGACGAAGTTTCATGAGAAACTGGTCCCGATGGCTATTTAGTTGTAAGGGAAGTAATTATGGTAGAAGTGTTTCAGACACAGTTGCAAACTTGATCTCATCATATTTAGACCACATTCGTCATCGTCGAAACCCATTGTAATATTCATGTATAGACGTGGTACCTTGAGAAAATTGGGAGATGTTGAGCTCTAAGTGAAATTATCGATCAGCATTACCTTCTTGATAAATATTTTTAAGATAATCCCACATCTCACGGGAAGATTTGCACGGTTTTAGATTGAGAATACAATGGGGTTCAACAGAGCCTAGTAACCAAGTTTTGATTTTAGCATCCTTAGTTTTCCAGGCTGAGATCTTCTTGTCATCGTCCTCTGGTTAAGGTCAGAACCATCCATGTAGCCCCAGAGTCCTTTTCCTTTTAAGTAGATTTGAAACTAGAAGGCCCACGATATGTGATTTCTCCCATCAAAATGAACTAGGGCAATTTCTGATCCACATACCTACAGGCGCTTGGTGGGTAGTCTTGTCTATCTCACCATCACTCGACCGGATATCTCCTATGATGTCAATTTTGTGAGCCAATTCATGACATCTTCATCTTACTACTGTCAAGCGCATTATCTGGTATTTGTTGGGCACTGTCACTCGTAGTTTATATTATCCCAAGGATAATCCTATTCAGTTGACCGCTTATGCTGACCTGACTGGGCAGGATGTCAGGATACACGTTGGTCTACTACTGGTTGGTGCATGTATCTCGAAAATTCTCTCATTTCTTGGAAATGCAAGAAACAAGAGCGTGTTTCTTGATCTTCTACAGAGGCTAAATATAGGGCAAGGTCTTCTGCCTGTTCTGAAATCTTATGGTTCAGGGGACTTCTCTCGGATCTCGGCTTTGCTCAATCTCTCCTACTTCATTGCATGTAGATAATACTGGGGCTATCAGGATCACTGAAAATCTTGTCTTCTATGAACGCACTAAACATATTGAAGTGGACTGTCACTTAATTTGTGATGAATTTAAGCTTGATGTCATTTCTTTACCTCAAATCCCTACTAAACTTCAGTTTGCTGATATCTTAACCAAGGGACTTTCTCGGCATCGACATCAGTTTCTGGTTAACAAATTGTTGTTATATGACTCCCCCACATCAATTTGAGAGGAGGGGGGGAATCAATCCCATCCTGCGTAGGATGGGTTTGGCCCCATAATTGTATTATAATTACATCTTGTGTTTTAGTTCAGTTACACTTAGTCTAGTCATAACTTAAGTACACTTTCTATATTAGATAGCTATAATTTAGGATTTGTATTGGGATTAGGATTCTGTTAATAGGGTATTAAAAGCCTCATATACTGAGAAGAGATGGACCCTAAACAGGGACATGTGGTCTGTGTTCTATATTCTCAAAATAACATATAGTACTTGTGTTGTAATGAATAGTATATTTTATTCTTATTTTTAGTAATTTTTAGGGAAAACCGCACTATACCTACCTAGACTTTGGCCGTTTTGCAGAGTACCCCCTATACTTTGGTATTTCGGACTAAACCTACCTGTAGTTTTAGTTGACTTGTAAAATGAACGGAAACTGTTAGTATTAACGGTGTATGTCGTATAAAACGCCTCTAGTGCATTCTGGGGCCAAATTATCATCCCAAAAGTACATATTTGCCCCGAACCAAGGCTATAAAAAAAGAAAGGCACAATGGCAGAATTGGAAACTCAATCCTCTGTTTCTCATTTTGTTTGCCTTGCCTGAGATGAAACCTACCGTCGATCGCCTTTCAACTGTTTGAAAACATTTCCTGAGTAACTATTTTAGGTCTTTGAGTGGGCATTGTCCTCCGATTATATTTAGACGAAAATCTGATTGATTGAAATTTGGCAAAATTGTAACACTTGTGGTGTATGATGAGTAGACTGGATCAAGCAGCAATAAGAATAGGTGGCTAGTACTGTGTTGGGATGGTGCTCTTGCTGGGGTCTAGAGCTTTTCAGTCTTCTGGCTCGGAAGAAAATCTTTCTATTGTTTCCATGCCATTTATTATGCCTGCCGTAGGAAAGCAAGAATAAACCATGAGGACAACATAAGAATCTGAGAAGGCAATCCGGACTTGAGCACCAAATTCCAAAAACAAGTAGGCTTTGTAATTTAATCAGAAGAACGTTCACTTGTAGCAGCATGACATGGGAGACATGAAGAAAGTTCTATTTACATGATTTACATGTGCTAAGTCAATATAGCTTGGTCCCTCTAACAACAATCCAAGCCACTAGATGTATATAATAAAATGTAACAAATAACAACCAGTCCTAGATGTATATAATAAAATGTAACAAATAACAACCAGTCATCATTCATGACTACTGTTGATGTAAGCTGTGTTAGGAGGTCTAGTTGTTCACTTCAAAGTCCCGTGGCCATGGGATCAAACTCATTGGAGGGAAGCAACATGTGCAGTCCGCTTGGCATGGCAGTGGTCGCTCCCAATTGCTCTTTGGAGAGGAGAACTGATATTTCATCAAGTCCGGGCAAGGAGCAACTGCATCTTTGAGTGGGCCCCAGCACTCCACTGTGTTGAATTATGGGAGATTGGAATGGAAGTAGACCCAAACAAGTGCCTCCTCCAGTTCTGGGTAATTGATGAAGAGATTCTCATCTCCATGAACAAAGGCCTTCAAGACCTGATTATTATATCATACAAAGCATGCACTGTTAGATCAATAACTAGAATAATAACACCTCCACTTTGATCTAGTAAATACAAGACTCTGTTCTAGTGGGGCCATCATGGAATCAACAATACCTTGCTGAAGAACAAACTGAAAATAACATTTAATAGTCCACAAAATAGGGGATCGGACGGTCATGAAGATCACAAGTGAAATTAGTCGCGAATGATTTCCATCCACTGACCCATGACTGACCAAACCACAAATTAACCATCCACGACTGGCCAAACCGCAAATTAAGGCAACAATAACCTACCGTCAATCTCTGGAATGACACAAATCGCAAAAAATGCCTTTCTGTTGGCATTTGGTAGCACAAAACTTCCGTCAAGATTTGGAAAACACAAACCGCGTTTCAACTGTGGGCATTTGGCAGGACGACCGGATCGAGATCATAGCCAACGACCAATGTATGCTTCACCGATTCTGCCATGCGCCTCACAGCCAGAATTTTTTTTCTCCATCAGTCTATTGGCCGCCATGAATCAGATCTGTCCGCCTCACAGCCAGATGCCGCCAAGAATCAGATCTGTCTTTGTTTTAGATCTGGTTTTGTTTTTCTCTATTTTCAAGTGTTTGGATTTGAATCTGCATGCTTCTTTCCAGAAAATGTAAACCCTAACCGCAAGATCGCACAAAATTGCCAGACCATGTGAACCCTAATAGCAAGAGCAAAATGGGAAAATGAACAAAACACGCGAGTAAAGACCTTATACATGGAAGGGTAATTTCGTCATTTCATATATTCCGTTACGGCCATTTGTATTTGCATGTCAACTAAAACTACAAGTAGGTTTAGTCCGAAATACCAAAATACAGGGACTACTCTCTGCAAAAATACCAAAGTACCGGTAGGTATAGTGCTTTTTTCCCTAATTTTTATATACTATCATATAGATTTAGTTATGGCATGCATGAAAGGATCACTAATTATCAACTATGATGCACAAATATAGATATGGATACTAGCATGGATACAGAGATTGGGGATACTGCCTAGGATACGGATACAGTGAAGATCACGATTCATGGAGCCATTTGATTGAACACATGTGGTTCAGACCCATGTAGAGGGCCCACACATGATTAGAGAGCCCAAATAGCCCAATTTCACTGTGCTTTTGCCAACTGAGGGGCTGTTAGTTATTTCAATACACCATATGGTGTATTTTGCAATTTATGAAAATTCAATTGTAGTACACAATGGACAGGGGTTCTATGTGGGGGTGTTTTGGGCTGGGCTTCCTGGGCCTATTTTGAACCCAACCTGGTTGGGTCCATAACCCTTGGGCGTTTAGGGGTGGTGTAGCTTTAGTAGCAGGTTCCACTAGTTGATAAGGTGGACCCCATGAGGATTGTCAAAAGAATGGTCTGGAAGGTCGACCCTATTTAGAAAGTTTGATTGGCATCTTTGAATTCTTTCAAATTTACTATTAATTTCCTTCAATTAAAGATGTTATGAGTTCTTATTTAGTGATTCTTGCCAGAAATTTTGTTGGATTTATTGTAATTAGGGATTTTGTGTGTTTTAAGGATGCTTATGGCCTATTTGAGGGGTCATTACATAGTCAACACTTATTTTCTGAAATAAGTGAATTATTTTCTTGAATACATGTAACGCCCCCAACCTGGATTACTACTAACACCCGAGCTGGGGCGTCAACTAGGAATTAACGGGGATTTCAAGTGAATTTGTCCCCAGGATCCGCCTGAATGAGGATATGAAGTTTCCATCACTTGCAAGAATAAATCGCAGAAGCTCACGTGGCACTGCGACCTAAAGTCCGTGGCCCTCAGATTCCGTATCATAACCCATCGTTTGAGCATATGCTTACGAAAATAATACATCATCAAATTGGAGTAACATACAACCACAAAATACAGAGCATGACATTAACCAGGTTATTTTATTATCCAAAAATGTTAAAGTTACAATATAAAATGTACATTAATTACAACCCAGAAATAAAAGGCCAACAAAGGCCAGTACAATGAAAATAAATTAAAATACATAGGATACCCCCATTTGTTATGGTCACTCAAGGCTAGACTCGATGTCTAATTTACACCGACAACATAACTCTCACCTAAGCTCTGCTACTCCATAGCCGCCTCCGCAAGCACCTCCTACAAGCCAAGGTAGAACCTACATCACCAAGGTTAGCGCGGTCGGGTACGAAGACCTGGCAAGTGTTTAAAATAAATAATAACACATGTTTGCCACAATATGAGTAATGATAGGAGATTAATAGCATAAATCCATTAAAGTATAAAACTAGGCAAAACCATGCATTAATAAAGCAACTGAATAATAATAACATGAAATCAAAATGGAACAATACCATCGCACATGTCCTAGTAATATGGCAAACTACATGCAACTATAATTCTCTTAATGGCACGGCCGCACGGTATGACCTTGGCGAGAGCTCATTGAAAAGATCTAACTCAGGTAGCTGCACGGTACGACCGCGGAGAGGCAAAATCCCAACTTACATTGCTGCATGGCATAACCGGTAAATGGGCTGAAAACTGACAACTAAATGTAGTATTGCTAAAAAAGTCTAAATCTTAAGGCAGTTAGGGCCCAACTGACAAGTGATCGAAGCTAAGTGGTGCCGACTCAAGGGATCAAGTAAACTGATATAACTGAACTCTGTCTAACACGTCTCATCGATTAAGGGATCTACTCCAAATACAGGCAAATCTACCAGAAATCTTTTATCTCAAATGACTAGTCCTTTAAAACGAATCTCATACTAGTTGAACTTGACCGAAAACAGTGCAATCGGACTAAATCAGATAAAGCCAACCGGGTAAAACACCATTACTTAAGAACTTGGGTAAACTAGTTAAATATAACTTAACACGAAGGCAAAAGCCTATGTGGCTAAGGGTAGTCAGACAACATTTCTGCAGGAAACTCTGATGCCCATATATGGCATGGATACAGGAGGGACACGTCATTGACATGGTAGGGACACGGATTTTACATGTAAAAAGTGAAGTATCGGATATAATACGACACGATATGTTGTCCATTTTGAAGTATCAATACATCATAGGCAGGAAATGGTCCAACACGAATGGGTAAAAAGGGTACTAGTTGTATCCGGGTGACCGGGAGGTAGTAGGGCAAAGAATGTGCGCATACCAACCCAATACAGCACCACTGTGGATCCGGTTTCCTAAGGGGAAGCGGTGCAGTGACTGCTTGCTAAACCCCAAGCTCGATTCACAATTCCAAAGGCTATTCTAAGGCCCACAGAAGGGTATATGGAAGAAATACAACTAACTCATAAAATATGCGTACACTGCGCACACGAGTAGACAAGTACTGAGGTATCGGATTAATTTCACTAACATAGTTGAGGATCCATTACAAACTTGCTAATCTAAATTTTTGGGTTGCCATTGTAATGCTGTGGTAGTAAGATTTGACCATATGCACATTTAGGGTCTGCGTGTCGGGGAAGGAAATTCCTTTGTGTAGTGTGATGTTCAGCACCCAAAACTCTGACAACACACATTTTCAACTCCAAACTACATCAACATGCCTCTAGACAAACCCCGGGGGTGAGTTTTAGTTCAAACATCACCCCACTAGGACTCCAGTTCAAAGAGTTAGGGTGAGTCCAAGTTCTAAGTTCTGTACCGAGCTACCGACAAGAGTGGTATGGTAAACTCAAGGGGTTGTAGCGCCCCGAAACCTGGAGCTCATTAGATTCCGGAACATTACTATAAGTAAGTCAAGATCACCACATAAATCAAATTATTACAAAGAATTGAGCAATGCCTCTAATTTATTTAATAGTTCAATTAAAAGAGATAAAAGGTGATAACAAGTCTAATAACAAACAATTCCTAACTCATAAAGAAACCAAGTTCATCATTATTGAAACGAGTAGTCCACCTCTAAAGTTCTAAATTTCAATTCCAATACGATTGTGGCGCTCTCTCATCAGCCACACAAATTGAAATCCAATGGCTGATCCCCATCGTTGCCAAGCTCCCCCAAGTGACTCGTACCTGAAGTGGAGCAAACCGCTTATCAGAAAAGTAGTTAGCAATATTCTAGATACACGAGTCACTAGTAACATAACTCAATAATAGAAATGACGAGAAGAAAACCCATGAGATAAGAACAGATGTCTTATAGAATTTCTTTTTATCTTATGAGATTTTATATTCATCTCTTAGTATTGACAAGTTCAATATTCCCAATTATGGGTCCTTATAATACAATAGGACTCTATTGTAAAAGTTTCAGTATTTCAGTCCCTTCCAATAAGGAGGTCATTTCCATAAGTGAATCAAAACTGTCCCTTAGGAGATTGGTTCAATAATCATTATTTCAGTCCCTGTCCAACCTTATCTCTCCATGCCCACAAGGGGTTCACTAATTAAATCAATATTCAGAGTAAGGTCCATACTGATGTTTCAAATACCATGCCACTATCCCGTATAGTGTTCATATTAAAATGCTCTAAATTCATTAGGAAGTGTTCGTTAGTTCTTTTATATTTATTATACATGCAGTAAAACTATCATAGAGTTATATACAGTAATTATTTTGATATAGGGCTAGTTCCACATAATCGGGTTTATATACACCCCACTCCAATTCAAAATTTGGTACCCGCCTATGTGGTACTACTCTTCTATCGTTAATTTTTATGTCCTCATTACAACTCCAATCATATATAAGGAATTACTGTCAGTTAAAGAATTGTCCCATTGACTTGGATTTTTATTTCATAACCCTATACCATAATTCAGGTACATTAAACGTATGCCTATATTATACAGCTCTAAGTTATATAATTCAATCAGGGTCTACACTAAAATTACAGGCCCATGACAAAATCTGTAATGGTACAATCAGATCAAGAATTATAATATATGCTAAGGTTTAAAAGTGTGTTTTTATACATAATGGTCAGAAGAGTGCTCTTGAGAAAATTCTGGACTAACCAGGGTCCACTTTAATAAGAACAGAACTTTAAAAAAAGAAAGGAGTGACAATACAGTGCTTTGCACTGTTCGTCAACCCAAAGATGGGTCATCACGCCCAACAATTTGGAGGAGATGGTGGGTCCCCAGTGGCCCAGTCCACATGGGTCCAGGACCATCTTGGTAGCCCACCAAGGACCAGCCAGATGACCGGTACTGATCTATGATCAGGTGGACCAGTGGGTCCCACAAACTGATCGTTCAAAGGGGTCTTTACCACTGAAATTCTGAATTTCTGCATTTTCTCATTTAGTTTGGTCCCTCCTCTAGATCATATTCTACAAGATAGGATTTCTTATACTTATATTTCTGATTTCTAAATCTATATTCTGTTTAAGGGAGGAAAAATGGAAATTTGTGCAGTGTAACAACAATAAAACCATGGCAGAAAACAGAGGCTTCCGCCTCTATCATTTGGGATAGTCAAAAGGTGGGTCCCCAATGGTCCGATCCACTGGGGACCAGGCCCACCCTGGTCGCCCCTCAGGGCCCAACCAGAAGGCTGGTCCTGATCATTGATCAAGTGGGCCCAGGGGTCCCACAACCCAATCTACCAATAAACCAACAAAATCCCAAAAGTACTGATGCAGAGGTTTTCAGATTCTAGATGGGGGCCAGATGGGGCCAGTCCAAGTGGGTCCATCACCATTGTGGTCGCCCAAGGGTCTACTTTCAGATCCGTGGGCCAGATCTATGATCAAGTGGGCCACATGGTCCCACTATCCCAGTTGACAGAATCTGTTTCTATCGACCTGGTTTAGAAAAATCCATCTTGCTGCCTTGGATCCAGGGGCGGCCCTAAGTTTTCGGTGGCCCTAGGTGAGTTCCTAAAGTGTGGCCCTACCCGTATACCCACCGATAAATGATAAAAAAATTAAAAGAACTAAAGAAGCATTAAACAATAGAAAAGTAGTAAAAAGAATAGAGACATTAGAATGAGAATAAAGAGGGCAGGAGAGAGAGAACCGACCTAAAAAGAAAGAAAACAATAAAGAAACCAGAGAGAAGGGAGAGACCGAGAGCACTGGAGTGGAGAGGGAGACGCTGCAGCGTGTAAAGAGGGAGACGCTCACGCTGCAAACGACGCCGACGGACCTGCTTCTTTCGGCTGGCTGGACTTCTTCCTCTTTCTTTATTATTATTTTTTTTTTATGGTTCAGCTAGAAGGATTTTCTTCCTTTTCTGCTGCTGCTTCTTTTATTCTTTTCAAGGGTTGAATGGCTAAGATAAAGGGGAGTAATTAGGGTTTTATTTATGGGAATAACATATTTTGGGGAATTGGGGTATTGATTGTAACACATTTATCATCTAAACATTGATTTTTTTTTTCTAAAATTAACCAAGTGCTACAGTGGCCCACTGTAAGTGGGGTCAAACTTTTAAATTAAGTGGGATAATTTTTTTTTTTAATATTATTTCACATCTCAGTGGGGTCAATTGACCCCACTACTAACCAAGTAGCGTCGCCCCTGCTTGGGGGCCCCCATTTTGTGCCAAATTTTGGAGCCCCAGCCGGCCGCCTATGTGGCCTGTCCCCAGGGCCGGCCTTGCTTGGATCTACATTGGACTATCTTCTCTTTGTATGGAATATTATCTTGGTGTTTTCATAATCAACAAGACTCCATGTCTCCATCATATCTAACCAAGAAATTATTCCTTTTTTACCTACAAATTTGATATGAGAGTTACAGATTTTGGTCAAACCCCCAGATCTAGATTTCCATTCCCTTAGGCCCTTTGGGGTATAGTCATGATTGACAAAAACAAACAATAGACCCATATCTCTCTATGTATCCGGAAATATTACTCACCTCCTAGTGTAGCAGATTGTTGCACGGTTGATATGAGGTCTTGAGTATTGCATCCACTAGATCTTCCGGCTTCTTCCTCCCTGTGATTCCTCTTTGTTGCTTCCCAAGAAAAATCCTTCTGCACTATTTCCTGTCCTCTCCTCTTTGACCCAAAATTAGAAAGTCGTAAAATCAATGCATAAGGCAAATAAAGAGTTCGTTAATTTTGGGATAAAGTCAGGTCTCTACCCTTTGGGAAATCCCCCTGGTACCCGAACGGAATCCTCCTCTCAAGGAGATATCGTTCTAACAACCCAACAACAAAGGGATTGGGTTGTAAACAGGCCAGAAATAACCAATGCAATCCAACCTAACCCAATACCTTATGGGTCGAACGAATCTGGGCCTTAACTGGCCCAGGTTATTACAGGGGTGCAGGGGGCAGCACCCCTGAAACCTAACGGGTTTTCCATCAGGTTTTTAAAGGGTCTTAAGGAAAAGTTCAAGGGGAGTCCCAATTTTTAAGTCAAAATCCAGCTCTAGGGTCTAAGGTTCATAGATGAGAACTGGGGTTTTACGTGCACTAATTGTTCAATCAGTGTGGCAAACAATGGCCTAAAAATGTCTAAATAAGGTTTACAAGTCATTGTGAAAAAGAAGGAATGAATTCAGGCCATTAGGTGTTCAACAGGGTGAACCGCCATATGAAAGGGTGCAAGTGGCTGTGTCCACGGCTTTAGAGTGCATTCGATGCTCTGCTGTAGGTGGCCATTTTTTGGTCCTTTTCGACCATTCTCTTTTGGGAAATCTTGGCCAGGGTTTCTAGCATCCTAACCACAATTTAATTAGCCTATTTTAACCCTCAAACATTTAAGATTAAGCAATAAATAGTGAAGCTAAACAAGGGAATAATACATTAAATAGAATTAGGGTAGGGAATTTATGGAATCATGGCATGCATACTTAAAATTAAACACTTGCCTCAAGTCTCTAGGCCTCCATAAACACCTACACTCTCCAAATGGCTGGGAACTCCCTAAAACAAAAAACCCCCAGATATTACCCCAATAAAACACCCGAAATTGGAAAACTAGTAAGGGAAAGGAATTAAGCTTTCACCTGTAGGGTCTTCGATTGGGATAGTTTCCATTGGTTGAGGGGCGGCCAAGCTTGAAATTGCTTGAAAAAGAGGTCTTTGGAGGGAGGAAGAGACGAGGAACGCGATGACCGACTTTGATTTCCAAACGCCAACTTAAATCCGGGCTTTCCAGTGCCAAGGAGGAGGAAGAAGAGACGGGAAAGGTTGTTGCTGGCTGCTGAAGTGGACGAGGAGAAAGAAAAAAGGAGGAAGAGGGACGGTCGACTTTTATAAAGGGTGGAAGTGGGGCCCATTTGACGCACAAGGAAAATGTTTACGAAATTAAACCTACTTTCTAGAGGAATTTACCTGGTAGAGCCTTCTAGGATCCTATACCACTTCAGAGGTGTTGTATTTACCATGGACACGAATAAGGCTCTACATGTCCGTTTTTTTTTTTTTTTTTTTTTTTTTTTTTTTTGTCGTTTAGCGAATGGTCGATATCGACCATTCTGCGGGAATCCAAAAAAAAATTTGGGTTTTTCAGGATGAAGAAGAGGGAAGGAGGAGGAGGAAGAGGGAGGAGAGGGGAAGGAAGAGGGAGTATACAGTACCCCACAAGGCTCAAGCACCTGTACAGATCCAAATTCTCATTCCTCCCAGCAAGCATATTGAAAACAACATACAAGAAGAGCGCCGAGACCGTCACCCAACCCAAGATGATGCCGAAATGGAGTCTTGCGCCAAATCTGGCGCGTGTTGATGCCTAGCTCTTCGAGGAGAGGAAGTTCGTCGTCGAAGCAGCCGCCTCCGCCGCCGCCGATGGTGCCGCTGGCGAAGACAAGGGCGGAGAAGGAGGTGGAGGCGGCGGCGGAACTGATTTCATCATCCAAGATTCAAAGAGAAAAACAGGATCGGAGTCACCGATTGTGGATGATAAAAGCCTAATCCCCAATCCGAAAGGACTTTTACCTCCCCCTCTCCTCCCTCCTCCTCCCTCCTCCTCCTCCTCCTCCTCCCCTCTTCTCCATCCTGAAAAACCCAATTTTTTTTGGGTTCCCGCAGAATGGTCGATATCGACCATAAAACTCCCCTCTTCTCCATCCTGAAAAACCCAATTTTTATTTGGGTTCCCGCAAAATGGTCGATATCGACCACTTTTATTGTCTATATCGACAACATAACTGAAACAAAAAAAATACAGTCATTGTCAGTATCGACCACTTTTATTGTCGATATCGACAACATAACTGAAACAAAAAAAATACAGTCATTGTCAGTATCGACCACTTTTATTGTCGATATCGACCACTGTAAAACAAATGGAAAAAAAAAAGGATGATGGCAGAGATCAGTGCTTCGTTCGGGGATACAAAACCTGTTTTTGTCTTCTATTTATTTTTGATTTGGAGAGTAAATTTGAATGGGGAACAGTAGCAGCAATCAAGAGAGAAAAATCACATCTCCTCCTCCCCTCTTCTTCATCCTGAAAAACCCAGTTTTTTTTTTGGATTCCCGCAGAATGGTCGATATCGACTATTCGCTAAACGACAAAAAAAAAAAAAAAAAAAAAAAAAAAAAAACGGACATGTAGAGCCTTATCCGTGTCCATGGTAAATACAACACCTCTGAAGTGGTATATGATCCTAGAGGGCTCTACCAGGTAAATTCCTCTACTTTCTAACAGGCAGAACAATGACATAATTTGAGAACTTTGCAATTTTGACTCAATTTTTCAGAAATGACGACTATGCCCCTACATATGAAGGAGTTGAGGAATGACATATTTTTGGGGCTTCCAATGGCTACGAGTTGAGCACAAAAGTTGTTGGGGATGATGAATCTAACAGGCTCAAGAACACAAAAAATAGGAATTATAAACTCCCTAATTTTTCCCGACATTACAAATAGGCCCCCTTAAAGGTTACAAATTATGTTCCAAGGCTCTCAAAACTCCTCAACGCTGTTCAAAAGCTATTCTAACCCTCAAACTAAAACGATTAGCCTCTATTCCCGCTTATTAAACTAACCACCTAATTAATTAGCACCAATTGCTGAAATTAGTGGTCAGGTCTTACAATATATCTCTTTGCTTGCATTCCTTACATCTATTCTATATTTCTTTTGGTCCATGTGATGCACCTTGAGATACTATTATTGAAAGTAGATCAACCCCTTTCCTTGCTTGTTCATGTGGAGCAAAAGGACATTGCAACCATGGTTACTATTGTACAATGTAAGGAACCAACCTGAATTTATAATATTTAATTGATTTTGTGAATTAACCAATGAAATTAGTTCAATTAGGGGAGAACGATCGAATCGGGGATTTAGGGAACACTTAAAGCATAATTAAGAGCACAAATAGGCGTGATTAAGGGTTAAAAGTAGAGTAATTAATTTAAAAGAATTTAGGAAAAATCAATTTAGGCACAATTAAGGCTTGATTAAGTGATTATTAATGAATTAATTAAAGAAAGTAAGGAACTAATGATAATTACTAATTTACTTAAATTAGATTTGATGGGAGCTATCTGAGTTGGATGACCAACTCTTTTGAAGGATGTAAATCGTTAGTTGAGGCACTCACCCACAGAGGGTTGATGGCATGTCATTTGAGAAATTCTATATGCACCACCAGTTTTGATGAATACACCCACTTTTAAGTTTTTCTTTTAATTACCAAATTGCCCTCCAGTGAAAGGACGAACTAGCCCTTTACCATCAACCTCCTCCTCTCCTCTTCCTTTCGTTCTTTCATAGTGAGGGAGCCGTTTAGGTACTATCATCTCCTATTCCTCCTCTTTTTCTTCTTCATTCTCCCTTTCATCCATTGTTTCGTAACCGTTTCCTCGCACTCATTCATGCCCGTTGATGTTCATCTCTTTCTTCATCATCTTCTTCAACCATTTAAAAGTATCCTTAAGTCTCATCAGAATCTTCAACCCTTGAAAGTACTCATCTCCCCGGGGCACATTGTCTACTGAAAGCAGGCATTTTCAACATGGACAAGCAACTGTCAATCTACCAAGAGGAGGTATATTCTCCAACTCCGTTTCCAGCTCGTCACTCATTTTTTCCGCGATATGCTCGGTATTCCAAAACTGTGCAAAATCACACTGCACGGCACATTTTAACTGTGCAATATTTTTTTGCACGGTCACAATAAACCGTGCAAAATAAACTTGCACGGTTATATTAAACCGTGCAAAAAAATAATGTACATCTATAATTTGCCGTGCAGTGTGATTTTGCACGGTCCTATAGAAACGTACACTAATAAACTAATAATTTTAGGATCATATTTTCAGGAGATTGATTCAACTGGTGCAAGTCAGTGCTCTCTTGATTTTACTAATGTCTTCACCACTGAAACGATATTCAGAAGCCGAGATGATCTAATCCAATGGGCACGGGATGTCGGAAAGAAACATGGCTTGGTGATTGTAATCAAAACTTCGGATGCTGGTGGAGATGGTAGAAAACCGAGAATAGTTTTATCCTGTGAGAGAAATGGTAGTTACAGGGCTTCATCGAAGATATACGAAAAGAAGAATCCTAACAAGGCAACGGGAACGAAGAAGTGTAATTTCCCATTTGCTTTGAAGGGTCGAAAGTTTCCTAGTGACGATGATTGGATGTTAGTAGTGGTTTGTGGGATACACAATCATCCAAACGCACAACATCTCGAAGGGCACTCGTTCACTGGGAGGCTTTCTACGGAAGAGATTAATGTTTTGATTGATATGTCTAAGAGTCTGGTGAAGCCAAGGAACATCCTTCGAACACTGCAGGAGAGGAATGTGCACAACACCACTACGATGAAGAGTATCTACAATGCTCGTCAGAAGTTTAGGGTGACAGAGATGGCCGGTCGATCACAGATGCAGCAACTTATGATGCATTTGGAGAAGAACAAGTACGTTGAGTATCACACTAGCAATGATGATACAGATGCAATCTTAGACTAATCTGGGCACATCCGTCATCTATTCAGCTATTACGTGCATTTCCAGAAGTTTTGATAATGGATTCCACGTACAAGACCAATAGATATCGACTTCCATTGCTTGAGATTGTTGGTGTTACATCTACCCAACTGACGTTCTCCGTTGCTTTTGTTTACCTTGATTCAGAGAGGGAGGCCAATTATAGATGGGCCATGGAGAGGCTTAAGGATGTAATGGATGGATGCATTATGCCACGTATGATTGTTACAGATAGAGAGTTAGCGCTCATGAATGCAATCAAAGTTGTATATCCGAATGCATCAAACTTATTATGCAGGTGGCATATATCTAGGAACATCTTGGCAAACTGTAAGAAGTTCTTTGAGACCAACGACAGATGGGATGCTTTTATCTCTTGTTGGAACATATTGGTACTCTCTCCAACTGAAAGTGACTATCTTCAACTTCTAAGTGCTTTGGAACGGAATTTTTGTGGGTATCCACATGCTGTTGATTATGTGAAGAACTCGTGGTTGAATAAGCATAAGGAACAATTCGTGTCTGTTTGGACGGATCAGAATATGCATTTTGGCAACGGCACCACTAACAGGGCTCAGAGTGCACACGCAAAATTAAAGAGACATCTTGGTACATCGAGCTGTAGTTTTGATTCGTCGTGGCAGGTTATCCATTCCCTGCTTCAGTTGTTATTTACTGAAATAAAGGCTTCTTTTAAAAAGAGTTTGAACACCGTGCAACATAAATTCAAACCGGCACTGTTCCGTGAATTGAGAGGATTTGTATCAAGGAGTGCTTTGGATATAGTATTAAATGAGTCGCTAAGAGCTGCTGATATTGGTTCGGATTCGGATGCATGTGGGTGCGTTGTACGACGGACCCATGGTTTACCATGTGCACATGAAATTGCAGAATGTATAAGAGAAGGGTCTCATATACCACTAAGATGTGTACATCAATTTTGGCGGAAGCTCAATTTAGATCCCACTAAGATGAACAAAGCCCCTGAGTTGACCACAACTTCTGAGTTCGACTTGATCGATAAGAAATTTCGGGGAAGTGATGAGGCTGGAAAAATTCAACTATTAAAAAAATTGAGAGAAATAGCAAGTCCAGAATGTACACCTCTGATTGAACCGGACATTAAATTGAATACTCGCGGTCGGTCATCATTGAAGAAAAAGAAGTTGGATCGGTCTACGACTCGTGAGCCGTCTGCATTCGAATACGCAGTAGGGGTGAAAGAGAGTGGACGACTTATATTAAGTAGTACATCTGTAAAGAAGATGAGTGAGAAGATTAGTGTCCGTCGAACTCAATCATGTACATTTTCGCAATCGCTCCCACAGCCTTTGGGACCCTACATCCATAATGTTAAGGATGTCGCAGCGGATGGTAACTGTGGATTCAGATCTATAGCAGGCCTTCTTGGCATGGGCGAGGACAGTTGGAGACAGGTTAGATTGGACTTGAGCACTGAATTGCAGAGGCATCAACATTATTATGCATTGGTCTATGGAGGAGATGACCGAGTTGGAGAGCTGTACTACGCGTTGTCTTACTTCGAAAACAATCCAGGATTCGATCGTTGGATGACAATGCCGGACATGGGTCACTTGATATCTTCGTATTATAAAGTCGTATTGGTCCTGTTTTTAGGTACGCAATAGGGACTCTGGTGGATGACTTTTCAGTGAAAATTGTGCAGCCTAACAGAAATAGAATATAGCCTCTAACTGCACAATCTACCTGCTCAACAGACGACCTAGGACCCACACTACCGCACACTCGCTTGATCCAGGCCATCCTCACTACCCCACCACGCACCACTTGAAGTTCAGCAGACGCAGTCGCTCTATCCACGCCTAGTCCAGCCTCAAGTAAATCTACCTGCTCGGTAAATCCCATACTGGTCGATGCGTGGACAGGCAGTCCCGTTACTGGGATGCCGAGGAGAGTACCCATATCGTCTAAGGTGATTGTCATCTCACCGAATGGCATGTGGAAGGTGTTTGTCTCGGGCTGCCACCTCTCAACGAAACTGGATATCAAAGGGGCAGAAGTATATCGGTACGACAATGACTTAAGGCCAGCCAATCCAGACTCTTCTAAAATCGCACGAAACTGAGGAACTTCGATATCGGCCCCATCCCCGGGCCGAGGTATGTACCAATCCTTCAACCCTCGCCAATGATTGATACACTTAAGCGGCTCACGTTCCTGCACATTAAAAGTTTTAAACTTAATTAATATATGTTATTATAGACTTCAACACATATTAATTGAAAAATAATTAATTCACAAATTTAAAAAATGCAAGATTACCTCCCCGTCCCATATGGGTATGGCCACGTGCGTCCTGACACTAGGGAGGACCGATAAATCAACCGGACCACCGGGGATAGGACCCTCCCCTGCCGCCGCTGGGGGAGGACTGGATGGCTGTTCATCCTGGTCTGATGGATGATCCTCCCTTGCTGCCGCTGCAGCAGAAGTGGACGGCTGTGCCTCCTCCTCCTCTGAGGAATCATGCTCTGACGAATCCTCCTTAGATGAATCATCCTCTGACTCCTCTGACGAATCTGGGAGTGGATCCTGTCACATTTTACGTCTTCGTTCAGATGCCGTTGGTCGTTGACGACCGGCAGTCGAAGTACTAGTATGCAAACCTCGACGACGCGCCGGTCTTGCGACACCGATCTTCGTCCTCACTCTAGATGGCTCGCTAGAAGAACTAGCCCGTCCACCTATTGAAAGTGAGCTGCCACCGCGACGAGCAGGTCTTCTAGGCATTTTCTAATCTGTTCAAAATAAAAAACAAAAATTGTTATTTTAACATTGTAAATTTGTTCTGCACGGCATACTATTAATTTGCAATCTCATATCTGCACGGCCAATGTGAGCCGTGCATATGTAATTTGCACGGCATATCGATACCGTGCAAATAACATATGCACGGCTAACATTGGCCGTGAAGATGTTAAATGCACGGCTAACATTGGACGTGCATATAGTAAATGCACGGTGTCGATATGCCGTGCAAATTTAACCTTCACGCTTCTGGTTTGCCGAGCACCACGCGAACCAGAAGAAAAAAGCAAATGGGAAGGGAAATTTTGGCGTTCGAAACACCCATCCATATCTTCCATATCATGCATTAGGGAATCCACATACAATCGAAATAGGTGAAAATACAATCTAACTACACATACATTACAACCTAAAAAGAAGGTGAAAATGATTGGAAAGCTTTAACGAAGGAGAAGAAGATTACCTTACCTTGTTTGAACAAGAAGAAGAAGATGAAGAATAAGAAGAACGTGATGAGAGCAGTGGAGAAGATGTAGCAGGAGACGCCGGATTTTTTCAACTTCTGTTAGCCGTGCCAAATTTGAAAAGCGAGGACGAGGAAATGGAGAAGGAGAAGACGAGGTCTGGTGGGCAGTTTCGGTATTTTGGTGGGTGGGCTCAGCAAATAGGTTTTAAACCTAAAATGGCTGTGGTGAGCTCAGAATGTGGGTGTATTCATAAAAAAATGGTGGTGCATATAGAATTTCCCATGTCATTTATGGTATAATTGGTTAGTTGCTGACGATAAGAATACGACAATGGTTAGTTGCCTAACTAATTAGGAGGAAGGATCTAATTAAAATTATGACTTCCAAATCGACTTAGATTAGTAGTTGTCATGCAACTCAAAGTGGAAGCCCACATAAGCTAAGAAAATGACTTTTGCGCCAAGTCCCACTCACACAAACCCACATTCGACCCTCTCTCTCTCCCACCCTCAGTTTCCTCTCTTCTCCCTCATGGCATTGGGAAATTCTATATGCACCACATAAATTGTTGAACACACCCACATTCTGAACTCACCACACTCATTTTATGTTTAAAAATATTTTGCTGAGCCCACCCATCATAATACCCAAACTGCCCAGACTCTCCACACTCGTTTCACTTCCAATCCATTCCCTCGTCGATGGTTTTCAAAACTTGGGCGCCACATAAGGTTCTCCGTCAAGAAAGATCTCCATTGCATAGCTCTTCTTCTTCTTCTTCTTCAAGGTCAGCTCTTCTTCTTCTTCTTCTTCATAGCTTTATTCTTCTTCTTCTTGTTCATAGGTTTATCATTTTCATATTCTTTTTATGTCGTAATTTATGCATTAGAGATTACAGACGTTTGGAATAAATTGCATGTAGTATATTTTCACATTCGAACTGCATAATCCCCGTCCATTGTGAAAAACTCGTATTTATTTTCGCGATATGCTCAGCATTCCAGAAACGTGCAGAGAATTTTTACACGGCGCATGAAAGTCGTGCATGGACAATTTGTACGGCACATGTTGGATGTGCGGATCCATAATGCACTACACATGTTGGATGTGCAGGTTAATATTGCACGGCACATGTTGGATGTGTAGATCCATAATGCATGGCATGTTGGATGTGCAGGTTAATATTGCACGGCACATGTTGGGTGTGCAGATCCATAATGCACGACATATGTTGGATGTGTAGATTAATATTGCACGGCACATGTTGGATGTGCAGGTCCATAATGCACTACACATGTTGGATGTGCAGGTTAATATTGCACGGCACATGTTAATATCGAGATGACCCGACTCCAAGTAAGGTGAGGGTTTGAATTTTTTTGAAACATTATGCATACATTTAATTGTTATGATTATCTTAAGTATTGACACATTTAATTGTTTCTTACAGATCCGTCGAGCGAGTGACCATCTCCGTGCTAAGATTGCACAAACGGATCAGCCAGATGATTTCTATTACCAGGCATTGCAGACCACCCTCGAGATCTTGGATGGCTTGCCGGTGACGTACCGACGACGTACGCAGCCGTGAAGGAATGAGAGCTGGGGGATTTTATCCTGGATTTGTTCATACTTTTCTTTTTTATGAATCGGTACATGAAGGTTACTTTTTTATAGCCATGATGTAAAGAATCATTTATTGACAGATTTTGTTATGATTGTAGAATCTACATGTTTTCAATTTGGTTAGAACTTGATGAACTTGTATGAATTTGATGCTACTTTTTTATAGCCGTGATCTAATGGATGAACTTGTCAGTTTTGTTATGATTGTATAGTCTGCACTTGTATGATTTTTAGCATTTTATCAAACTTGTATCAATCGCTATCTTTCATCCCTAGTGCATATTTGAAAGCGGATGGATCCCGACTCGTAGATGGACTCCCCAATTCTCTAAGATTTTTCACATTTTGTATTTTACCTACCTAATCACTACTCTGAAATTTCTTAGCGATCAACTCGAACTCGAAAGTTTTGGTCAACTCCTGTGCTTCGTTCATCTCCGTGCAATATTATCCTGCACATCCAACATGTGCTGTACAAAATTAACGTGCACATCCAACATATGCCGTGCAAAATTAACATGCACATCCAACAGGTGCCGTGCAAAATTAACCTGCACATCTAACATGTGCCGTGCATTATGGATATGCACATCCAACATGTGCTGTGCAAATTGTCCATGCACGGCTTTCATGCGCCGTGCAGAAATTCTCTGCACGTTTCTGGAATGCCGAGCATATCGCGAAAACAAACACAAGTTTTGCACAATGGACGGGGATTATGCAGTTCGAATGTGAAAATATACTACATGCAATTTGTTCCAAACGTCTGTAATCTCTAACGCATAAATTACGACCTAAAAAGAATGTGAAAATGATAAACCTATGAACAAGAAAAAGAACATGATGAGCGTCAATGAGCATGAAGGAGTATAGATGAATAGTTACGAAACAATGGATGGGAGGGAGAATGAAGAAGAAGAGGAATAGGAGATAAGAGTCCTCAAACCGGAAGCCATTACTGCAAAAGAACCAACGGAAAGGAAGAGGAGAAGAGGTTGAAGGGTGATTTCATCCTTTCACCTGGGGGCATTTTGGTAATTAAAAAAAACTTAAAGTGTGGGTGTGTTCAGGAAATTGCATGGTGCGTTTAGAATTTCCCCATGGCATTCCCTCTATGCTTTCTTTTTTACTTTTACTCTCTCGGGTTTCTCTCTCTAGCTCTTTCCTCTTTACAAACGATCGTCCCATGTCCGATCTAGTTAGGGTTTGTGATTTAGAAACCCTAAATACCTAGGATTTGGGGAAAACCAAGAAGGGAATCAACTTGGAGATTTTATCCAATGCAAGGAGATCAAAGAATTCAATGTAAAACGCAAGTAAACAAACCTAAAATTACTTTACATGCATGATTTTCTCTTTGATTCTGATTTTTATTCAATTCTAGATCCCTACTCTAAGCCTAAGTTTGAATTGGATTAAAGGTGCATATGTCAATTGAAACCAAACCTAAAAATTCAAAGAGGATGAAGAACCATGACTTAGAATTAGCCTTATATGGCAAAAGATGAACCCCAGCTACTGACTGTGAGGCTTACATGGTGCCCACACCATGGCTGAACCATGATGGCCTTGGCCGAACATGGTTGTGCCATGGAAAGGGATCATGGTGTCTTGGATTATTAATTTTTTTTGGATTTCTCCACATACCCAAAACTAATTAGTGTTTGTGATTTAGAAACCCTAAATACATAGAATTTGGGGAAAACCAAGAAGAAAAAGGGCATCAACTTAGGACTTTGATCCAACACAAGGAGATCAACAAATTTGACGTAAAATGCAAGTAAAGAAACCTGAAGTTACTTTACATGCATGATTTCCTGTGAGAACCCGAACCTAGATTTCCTGGTTTAGCGTGGTTTTAATCGTGGATTTATTTTCTCAGTGGGTTTACCGGTTGTTTGATCGAATTTCTGAGTTTGATTATATTTTCTTTAGTTTGGAGAGACAGACAGTGACCGTAGGATCCTAT
This sequence comes from Litsea cubeba, assembly GCA_012931725.1. Classification (NCBI taxonomy): domain Eukaryota; kingdom Viridiplantae; phylum Streptophyta; class Magnoliopsida; order Laurales; family Lauraceae; genus Litsea; species Litsea cubeba. The sequence continues at coordinate 36,828,836 of CM022951.1, forward strand.
TTATTTTTTGTGGTCATTGCGGAGATATTCTCTTTGATTTCTGAAAAATTCCCATTTCATCTTTGTTTGACTAATCTCGTCATTCCCTACAACTTTCGTGTTCACTCCGTACCCATTTGAAACTCTGAAAATCAGTTTTTCGAGCCCTGTGGGCAAAATCAGTCTTTTTACACTAAATCTGGACCCAAATTTTGAGTTCTCAGAACCTTGCCAAATATATACTTTTTGGAAACTAGATTTTATGAGAAACATTTCTCTCTTCTTGGTCGATCGCATCCGAGACCCATAAATCGATGTCTTAACACTTGAATCCATTATTTTGATCCCTTTGACCAAACAGTTGACTTTTTCTGTGGACCCCGGAAGTATGTCAATATTAACCTTGTTAGAAAGATAAATTTATTTCGGACACTTTTCATGTTTTAAGTTTCTTGATCCGATGTCTAGAAAGCCTCCTAATCTCCATTTGCAAGTTTTAAGTGTTTTAAGTGTGGTGGGGCCCACACCCACCCATTATAAATGTACCACTCCTCTCCCTCATCTCTCCCAATCGTCCCAGCGGTGCCTGTGCAGAAATGGGGGGTTTTCCATCCCCTTTCTTCTTCCCTTGTTTTCTTCCTCACAAATCACCATCAAGCCTTGCTCAAATCAAGAGAATACCTTCACTAATCTTGTTCACCTCGTCAAGAGCTTTCATTTGGTACCATTTTTAGAAGGATTCATCAACTTCGAATTTCTCATTGAACTAACCTTGCCTTTTGAAGGACTTCCAAGTAAGCTCTCCTCCTAATCTTTTAGATTTGTGTTTGTTTAGCCCATGAGACTCTCCATCTCCATTATTGAAAGTTTTCTCTTTCTATTTCTTAGTTTTGACGTTTTAGGGCTTGTTTTGGGGGGTTTTGTGTAGATTGGTGTTTTGGCTTGGAGGTTGTGATTAGAGCTTGATTTGCTTAGCTTTGGACCTAAGGCAAGTGGATGAATGGATTGATTTCATGATTTCATGTTTATAAAGATTTGAACTCTTACTCATTGCTTCCACCTAATGTATCTTTATGAGTTTTCATGATTTTGAAAATATGCATAATGATAGGCTATTCTCTATTAATAGTCCCCTTGGAAAACATGTGCATTATTGTTTTGTTTATAGATCATTTGTGTTCATTTATGGACTTTTATTAATGGAGTTGCCTTGCATTGAATGAGGTGGAAGTGATGGAGAAGTTATGTTTGGTTGGTGTGGTTGTTGAGGGAAGTAAATGATGGATTGAATGGGGCTTGAATGAGGTTTTAGAGACCCTCAAATGTATGATTAATGGCTGCTCAAAATAGGGTGAAAGAAGGGAAAGAAGAAGGGCCGAACTGTACACAGAAATCAGTTTCTGGACAGTTCGCTCGAGCGACCTTGACACATCGCTCGAGCGAACCTGTCACAGAACCTCGGCCGCTCGAGCGAATCTTGGTCCGCTCGAGCGAACCCCAAACAAAGAGCAGTTCGCCCGAGCGAACCTCCCAGTTCGCCCGAGCGAACTGCCTGTCTGGCATGGGTTAATACTTAAGGACTTGAAACATTATTTTTAGGCTTGTGGAGGTATTGTTTGGAGCCCCAATGCTATGTAGGGACTGTTGGGCGTCGTATGAAGTCCGGAGGAAGGAGAAACCTCATCATGGAGATTCGGTGGGGATTTCTAGATTGGCCAATGTGTATAAGGAACCGGAATGTCTCTAATTCCTAAAGAGTACCAATTTATATCATGACAGACATACGGGACCCTATTCACACTGATTCAATTATGGGAACCCCAATGTCTAGCCCGAAAATATATGAGAAACCATTCGTACTCGATTTTCAACCAAACTCTTATTTGGAATTTGAAACCCATGTGATATGACTAGACTGTCGCGAGAATATTGGAAGTGATGTGTTTAGCTTTTGCTAACCTGTATGTGTCAACCTGATGTGAATATGTATTTGTGCCTATTGGCACCCCCGTTCCTTTACTATGCATTTGATTTGATTTCTCGTATTTGACCTTTGAGTCGGCACCACTGAGCTTGGACAACCTTGTCGGTTTGATCCACCGACTTGGAGATCCTTCCCCTCCTGATAGTCAGCTGCAGTCTGGAATCCGCAGAGTTTTTACCCGGTTCGCTATCGTGGTCCCGCAGAGTATATATATGTATATTATAGTATTTTATCGTTGTCCCTCCTCACCTTGTGTGACTGAGGGCAATGATCCTGTAGGGTATGCGCTCTCTTCACTTTAGTGAGAGAGGATGTAGCTTCGTGTGGTTGCTATCTTGACAGTTTCTGATCCTTGATACCCTTACTGTTTTAAATATACATGCTTCATACATGCTTTAAATGAAATACCGATTTGTTAAATGTTAATGCTTTGTACTTGCTTTAAATAAATCCCCGATTTGTAAATGTTCATACTTTGTACATGTTTTAAATAAATTCTCGATTTGTCAAATATCCATGTTCTACACCCGTTTCAAATAAATACATGTTTTGCTAGATATTCATATTTTATACATGCTTTAAAGGAATACATGTTTAGTCAAATATTCATGTTTTATACATGCTTTAAAGGAATTCATGTTTAGTCAAATATTCATGTTTTATACATGCTTTAAAGGAATACATGTCTTGTCAAATATTCATCTTTTATACCCGTTTTATATGAACACAGGATTTTGTCAGATGTTCACGAATTTTTATATATTTTAGTTATGTACAGCTTTTGGTCAAATGGCGTGATTTATCATATATTTTATTCTTCAATATATTGTTTATATCCTTTCACCCACCTGCCAGACCGTCGTGTCTGGCCCACTACTTTGGTACTCAGGTTCAGATCTCTTGCCCAAGATGAGTGAACGTTTTGGCTATGGAGCCATGAGTTTGCAGGTTGTTTTGTTCGCTATGTCGTGTAGACATTGAGCTTGACATCAGAGCTACGTCATATGTGGGGTAGTGTTTATTTAGCTTGTTATTGTATGGCTTTTGTTAGCCTTTTTCTTGGGATTGTAATTAATGCACATTGATATTTGTAACTTGAATATATAGGGGAATATAATATCCAGATACTATCAGCTCTGTATTTTGTTATAATGGTTTAATCCAGTCTGATATGTTCATTGATATGATAGCAATATGTTAGTGGTTGAGTGCGACACGGAATCCAATGGCCACGGACTTCGGGTCGCAACGCCACGAAAGCTTCCGCAAAAATATTCAGGATGTGTTGGAACGTGTTATCCTCACACACGCGGATCTTGGGAGAAACATAAACTTTACCTAACTCTCAATTTTCACGGCCCCTCGGGTTTGGGGTCGTGACATTTCTTATTTGATTCGTCTTTTTATTCAATTCTAGAACCCTAATCTAAGCATAAGTCTGAATTGGATTAAAGGTGGATATGTTAATTGAACCAAAACCCAAAAACTCAAAGAGGATGAAGAACCATGACTTAGAATCAGCCTTATATGGCAAAAAAAAGCACCCCATCTGTTGACTGTGAGCCTTATATGGTGCCCACACCATGGCCGAATATGGATGGGCCATGGAAAGGGGTCATTGATGCAGGCACTAGGGTTACGGCTTGCAAGAAAGTCCCGAATTACGTATCCGCAAACACAATAAGGAGTCTTCGCGGAGACGATAACACGAGGACGTACCTCAGAAGGGACAAATCCACAATCTATTAATCATCTACTCTGAGAAATTCTTCTCTACAATGCCATCTAAATAGGAAAAGAAAACTTAGGCCCTAAGAATACTAATTAAACTAGGAAACTAAAGAAACTAAAAAGCTATCCTAGTTAGTGCTCTTAAATAAAATTAGAAAAGTAATGACGGGTAATTAGTGAAATAAAAGTCTTAAATTGACTTAGGCCCTATGCCCTTGGCCTGAGGTCTATCTTGCATCAATCATGGTGTCTTGGATTCTTAGAAATTCGTGGATTGGGGTACGTAGACATATAGACACCTAAAGTTTTTTATTCTTCGATGTTAAGACTCTGTTTTTATATTCCTATTTGATGATAATTAGGGTTTCAGATTGGTGTTATCAGTTGTTAGTTGTTTTGAATTGAATTGACATGATATATATGTTTACATGTAAGTTATGATGGGGAATCTAATAACTTATGACAGAATAAACAATAATTATGTGAAAGATACATAATATGTGCAAAGAAGCCATGGCCGTAGACCCCATAGGGGTGACCCATGCTGGTTGAATCTGGTTGGGGGGATTTCTAGGTCTTTTGACCCTAGGGCATCATGAGAAATTAGGATTTTCAATCCTTTCACATGTGACGTTTCTAGGGTTTGAGGAATGTGGATTTGGGCTTGGACCTAGGTTTTAGAACCCGGTTAATGATTAATAAAGATGATACTAGAAGTAGGTGACTGTTTTGGGCTTAACATTCACAAATGTATTCATAGGAAATATGCGTAAAACAATGCTAATCTAAGGGTATGACATCATTGGGCTTTTAGACTCCAAATACCATTGGAAGTGGCAATAGTTGATTTAAACATAATTTGAAGATCTGTATGTTCGTTCAAACATGGTTTGGGACAATCTAGAGGTGTCTAGGGTTCATTGATATCACAGGGCTTAGTTAGGATATGTGCTTGCATGTGGAAGGTGATCGAACACCTAGGATGTGGCATAACTCGTGATTTGTTATATGATTCAAAATTGATTTAAGTATTGGTCTAGCATAACTAGATGGTCTCTTGTCTACATGTATTAATTTATGTGTATCAAATTTTTTCTAGAATGTGAATGTCTATTTGAGTCTATGCTCTCTAATGTGAAGTTTTGCTTGAACCCTAGAATGGATATAGGGAACCCTAGTTTTTGGTAGGATTGCCATCCCATACATGATTAGGAATTAGATGGGATAGTTGAATGCTAATAAGTAATAAGGGCTAAAACTCTTAACTTTTATAAAAAAAGGCAACAAGTATTTGGCCGTTTTCGATTGTCAAATGATGATGGAAGATCTTTGATTTTATGGCTTTGTCTCATCAAGTAAGGATGAGATTCATGTGTAGATCATCAAATTTGGACAACATACACACGCTACAAGCAACACAGGTCGCCAATGAAATCTGCCCAATTCTGTGAAATTGTGTTTCAGTCCCTAACCACTTGCCTAGAGAATATGAATGGACATAATTGATTTAATTTGAACCCTGAATGGAACCTAGTATCCTAAGCTAATTTCTAACTCGTGTATGGAGCTACAATAAACCAAATCTAATTACCCTATTTGTCTAACTTAGATGTGTGTAAGATTTTTGCAACATATAAATGGCTACTCAACTTAGAACATGTAAATTTTTTATTTGGAGTAGTTCCCAAATGATTCTTGTTTGTTCAGTATTTTGTTAATTGGAACGTCTATATGGAATCTTGGGTTGGCTCCACTTAACTTTAGATCCAGCATAGCTAGGTTATCTATTTTGGAGCTATCTGCAGGTTAGTCCTTTGTCTTGAGAGTGACCAATTGTCACTTTGGTACCGAACTTTGAATTTTGATGGCCGTGATGAAACTATTGGTTTTGGTTATTGGGTATTTTGGCCGAGAGAATATTTTGACCAAAGTCAGTGATAGTTTCCTGTGATGCATTAGCCCATGTGGATTGCCAGTTTGCTTAGGTGGTTTTTTAATTTTTTAGATTTGCTCTGATGATTCCATATTTAAGTTTCTCTAATATTGCATAATCTTGCCTAATTGTAGTTGTTGTTGAATTCTGAGAATTTACTGTCTATAGCTTTGATTGAGATTGTATAGTATGTAATTCCGAATTGCTTACTGGGTAGGTTTTCTTCAACCTAATATACTACAATTGACACTTTTAGGTGAAGAGATGATAACTGTAATACCCCGGACCTATTTAGGGGCTAAATTAAAATATTCTCTGATATTGCATATAATTATTTCCGTTGAATATCCTAGGATTTATGATTTTTGTGTGTGTGTTAACATATGGGACCAATAACTAGTTTGTGTGATTATTTTGTTTATTTGTGATATATAAATGGACCCTAAGTTTTATGGAATTAGGAAGCATTAGGTGGGACCCTTTGTATTTTATTTAGTGATCTTTTAGTGGGTTTTATTATAAGGGTTTAAAGGAAGTTGGTAGGACCTGTAGGTATAAGAGATTAAGTAGTAGTCTTACGTCTATGTGATGGGACCTTGACTACAAGAGACCCATTTTTAACATAATAAGGAGGGGCCCGTGAATTGTATCTAAGAGAGGAGTGCTGTAATACCCCTTACATTATTACCGGGGCTAGAATTTTACTTAATATTTTATGGGATACTTAATATTTTATGGGAAAGTCCATACAGCCCGAGAAATGCGTCCTAAGTTGGGATCCAACGGTCCCCAAGGGGGACCGTGCCACAGCCCGGGCGCATTTCCCGGGCTGTGTAGCATGACTCATATTTTATATTTTTAATTCCCTTGATTTTTCTTTTTGAATTTGTCTTGAATAATTATAGATTTTATTTGGTGAATGATAATTTCTTATATATATATATATATAAGTAAGTATGTCGGACCCCTTTTGTGTAGCATAGATTTTTCTTTTAAATAGATCCTTGGCTTTATAGGAGCCCATGATTTTAGGCTAATAGGATAAAGTCATTTAGAATTATTGGTGGGACCCTTGTATATTAAATAGTTTGTATTTTATTGGTGGACTTCTAATTTGAGGATTTAGAGATATTAGTGGGACCATGAGAAGTGATTTAATAGGAACTAGCAAGAAGCCTCTGTGCGATGCACATGTTAAGTCTCGTGTGACCTGAATAATATATTAAAACTGTAAAGATATAGGTCAGCTCAACCTAATGGGTCAGCCCACAACCCATGTATTGGGCCAGACCACAAGTCAAAAGATTATATGGGTTGTCTTATGATGGTACAACTAATGGTAGATATTGGTTTCCTTAAACAGTACTGTAATCATGTAATTAGATCGTTAAACTAGGCAACATTGTATTACAAATACCCATCGTCAATACAAGCTCCATACGAAATTCTCTTGATAAACTTCTCTCTTGTAAAGCTTCTGGTTTATGTTATGGAGATTCAAACATGGTATCAGAGCCCATTGATCTAATCCTTCATGCGTAAGAGGAGACCTGGTCAACTGATAAGAGGAGTTCTGTTTTTCCGGCTGTGAGAAGCACTGCACACTACTGTGATCAAAGGTGGCCCACTTGTTGATCACCTTGCATCAGCGAAGTCTCTCCATTCTGGCCGACCACTTATCCTAGGAATTCTGAACATTTTTTCGAGATTTTCTAATCATCTGAGGTAGGCCATTCTCTCACATCTACACTTGTCTTCTTTGTGCAAATAGTTTTCATCAAGACCGTTCAAAATTCTGGATTCTCAAGATTTCTTCAAAATACCAGTTAGAGGTGTTTTGGATTTTTGAGACAGCAATCCCTGTGTGATCTGATCTTCCTTTTGATCATCCAGTGGGCCCCACATATTAGATCTGTGCTCAGATTCAAGGTCGCCTAGACCCATTTTTTGGCATTTTCTAATCTAATTTCACTCTGTGGCCGTGATCTTCCATCTGATCAACCAGTGGGCCCTATAGCACTGATTTGTGCTCAGATTCAAGGTAACCTGGACTTAATTCCTTGGAATTTTCAGATCTGGTTAGTTTTTTGTGGCTGGATTTCAGATTTGACTTGGTTTCTGGGGCTGGATTTCCCATCTATACAATCTGTATGCATCTTGTTCCAATTTCTTCTGCGCTTTTACTTTATATCTGTGCAGTTTTTGGTTAAGATGTCTTTTGATCACACTCCGGGGATTAATGTCATACTCGATGGAACAAATTATCCCTATTGGTCCCATCTAATGCAAATTTTCCTCAAAGGACAAAAACTATGGAAATATATTGCTAAGCAGATCCCTACACCAGATAGTAAAGACACCACATTTGAGGAATGGGAAGCTTCCGTAGGGAAGATAAACTCTTGGATTGCCAATTCGGTCAATCCATCTGTTGGCAACCAATTGGCTAAATTCAATTATCCTAAGGATGCTTGGGATTATTTAGCTAAATTGTATACTCAGTCTAATGCTGCTCGCCGGTATCAATTTGAATGGGAAATCAAAAATGTTGACTAAGGAAATGACTCCATTCATGACTTTTTTTTATCAAAATGACTGCTTTATGGGATTTTTTTTTTGTTTTGAAATGGTAACTTGTATTGAAATAAGAAAGGAAAGTTACAAAAGAGCTTTACAATATAAAATAGTTATACTGAGAAGCGGCTGGGCAAAAGCACCCCCCCCCCCCCCCCCCCCCAAAAAAAAAAAAAAAAAAAAAAAAGCCACCTCCCAAGAGGAGGGGAAACAAAAAGAGAGGGAAAGAGAGATCCAAATCAAAATGAAGAGACATCCCTCCAATTAAAAAAAATTGCATCAATAGATAAGCCCCAAAACTCTGGAAGATAGGAGACCCACGAAGCAACGCGGAATTTCATTCTAAGGATTAAGTCTTCTTGGGAGGAAGCTACCTTCAAAACACCTTCTATTTCTCTCTTTCCAAATCGTCCATATGCAAGCCAAAAAAGAGAGGCACCACATTGTCTTCCCTTTGGAGCTAGTAATCGAGTTAGCCCACTGATGGAACAGGTCAGGTAAGGACAACGACATGACCCAACTACAATTGAACTCCTCCAGGATCACTGACCAAAGGGCTTTCGTCTGCTTGCAATGGAGCAAAAGATGATCAACAGATTGACTGCTTTATGGGATCAACTGGGTCTAATGGAACCCACTTTTAAAACCACTGATGATGCCCATACCTTTGAAGTCTATCGGCAACAGACTTGCATGGTTCAGTTTCTTATGGCCCTCTGCCCTGACTTTGAACATGTTCACAGTCTCTTATTACATCGGTCACCACTGCCTTTCATTGATACGGCACTTTTGAAACTTCTAGCAGAAGAACAAACTTAGCTTTCTCTTACAAGGAAGAAACATGTGGAGCCCACACATGTACTGTGGTCGCTCTTTTCCTCCTGGTACCAATGACTTTTGCAATTATTGTAAGAAGAAAGGACACTGGGAACGGGACTGCCCCACTAGACCTCAAAGGCTAAACAACAAGAACAAACAATCTATTCAACAGCCCAACCATGGTCCCATGCAATCTTATTCACATCGATCCTATGCTGCCCATGTTACTGAAGATGATAGTTTTGTGCCACCACAAGTGGATCTTGCCTCTCAGATCCAGGCTATGGTTGATGAGCGCATGCAACAGTTATTTCTGGCTTCCTCCACTAGTTCTGCTTCTCAAATGACCACTACCCCCTCAGCCTCTGGTTCTGCCATGACCATTTCTGGTCCTTCAGGTACACATGATACTACCTGGATTTTTTATTCTGGTGCATCTTATCATATGACAAATGATGTTTCCAAACTTTATAATTGTTATACTCCTGCTAGCTCTCTCACCATCCATACAGCAGATGCCACTCCTCTACCAGTCTCACTTATAGGCTCCGTTTCAAATAAGTTGATCTCTCTCACTAATGTTTGTGTGTTCCCCACTTATCTATCAACTTAATCTCTGTTAGCCAATTGACTTCTTCTGGATTTCTTGTCTCATTTTCTTCCACTGGCTGTTCTGTGCAGGATCCGCGCACCGGGAGACAGATTGGGACCGGCCTTAGGTCAGGAGGACTTTACTATCTCTGCTCGCTGCATCTTCCATCATCCAGCATCTCCCCTGCCGCCCTTGTTTCATTTGCATCACCCTTTGCTCTTTGGCACTCTCGATTAGGCCATTTATCTTTAAATAAAATGAAGTCTTTATTTACTATTGGTGTTTTGGAAACATTGCCGTATCAGACATTTCTACTTGTTTTGGTTGCCAGTTTGGTAAACAACATGCATTCCCATATAATAAAAGCACTTCTTTTACCACTGCTCCTTTTGCTTTGGTGCATTCTGATGTCTGGGGACCTGCCTCTCAGCCAACGAAGGGCGGTTCCATTTATTATGTGTTGTTTATTGATGATTTTACTAGATATACATGGTTGTATTTGATGAAAAATCATTCTGAGTTATACACTATCTACACTGCTTTCTCCACCATAGTTTCCACTCAATTTGACACGAGGATTAAAATATTCAGGTCTGACTCCGGGGGAGAATACATGTCCCCCAAATTTCATTCTTACCTGACTAGTCAAGGGACTCTAGCTCAATTATCCTGTCATGCCACACCACAGCAGAATGGAGTAGCAGAACGGAAACACTGACATATCCTAGAAACTGCTAGATCCTTGATTTATTCCTCACATGTTCCTTTGTAATTCTGGGGTGAAGCAGTCCTGACTGCAACCTATCTGATTAACAGAAAACCATCCACTGTCTTATCTGGCACCTCTCCATATGAAAAATTATTCTCCTGTAAACCTGACTTGTCCTATCTCAAAGTATTTGGCTCACCTGTTTTGTTCTGTTACATGATAATGAGAGAACCACACTTTCCCCAAAATCCACTGTCTGTATTTTTTTAGGGTATGGCATCGAACAAAAAGGTTATCGCTGCTATTATCCTAAAACCAATAAGTTATGGGTCTCTCGTAATGTCACTTTCTTGGAACATATACCTTTCTATACATTACCTGCTACATCCTTTTCTCCTGAGCAACCTCTGGTTTATCCTCTTGACCCCTTTCCAGGCCTATTTCCCTCCGATACACCTTCTCCTCCACCCCTGCAGGTATATCATCGTCGGCCCAAAAATCTGTCTGCTCCTTCAAAACCTGCAGCTCCACCTCCTCCTTTTGACCATGGGCCTATCTCCTCTGCTTCAGATGTGCAGGATCCTCCTCAAAATCGAAAGCATCCCTTGCACACCAGAATCCCTCCCTCCCGATTTGTCTTTGTTTGTACTGATCATTTTTCTCCATCGTATAAGTCCTTCCTTGCAGCAATTCATTCTTTGGCAGAACCACAATCCTATAAGGAGGTCATTACTCATTCGAACTGGAGATCTGCCATCGCAGAAGAGCTTGCAGCTCTGCAGAAAGCTCAAACATGGGACCTTGTTCCTCTTCCCTCCGGGAAACGGGCTATCGGCTGCAAACGGATATTTAAGATCAAGACCAAATCTGATGGATCTGTTGATCGGTTCAAGGCTCGCTTGGTTGCCAAAGGCTACACACAAGAACATGGGGTAGATTATGAAGTGACTTTTGCCTCAATTGCTAAGATGACCATTGTCCATACTTTCATCTCGGTTGCCGGTGTTAGACATTGGCCATTCTATCAGCTTGATGTTAAGAATGCATTTTTGAATGGATTCCTTCAGAAAGAAATCTATATGCATCCTCCTCCAGGCGTCGTGCGACCTCCTCATTATGTGTGTCGTCTCAAGCGAGCCTTGTATGGACTCAAACAAGCCCCTCGTGCTTGGTTTGCACGGTTTAGCACCAGTATTATCAGCATTAGTTTCTCTCAGAGTGCTCATGACTCCGCTCTCTTCACTCGTTATTCACGATTTGGATGTGTTTTCTTGTTACTATATGTCGATGATATGATTATCACTAGAAATGATGCTCCTGGTATTATCCTTGAAGCATTTTCTTCATCGACGGTTTGAGATGAAAGATTTGGGCCATCTGCGGTACTTTCTGGGCCTTGAGGTTACTTACTCTCCCAAAGGCTATCTTCTGTCCCAAACGAAATACTGTAATGATGTTCTCCAACGAGCTGGACTCACAGATCGTAAGCCTGTTTCGACTCCAATCGAACATAATCTGAAGCTTCGAACTACTGATGGAGATCTACTTTCTGATCCAACTCGTTATCGTGTGTTGGTTGGCAACTTGGTTTATCTTACCATTACCGGACCAGATATTGCTTATGCGGTACATGTGGTCAGTCAATTTGTTGCGCAACCCACTCATATTCACTAGGCTATTGTCCTACGCATACTGAGATACTTACAGGGAAGTTCCAACCTCGCCCTCCTTCATTTCACTAGTCAGAATCTTACTCTGCATGGCTATTCTGATTCCGACAAGGTAGGAGATATCAATGATCGACGCTCTACTACAGGTTTCTCCAATTTTCTTGGCTCTTCTCTCATCTCTTGGAAAAGCAAGAAACAAGAAGTCGTCTCACGATCATCAACTGAAGCTGAATATCGTGCCGTGTCTCATACTACTACCGAAATTATTTGGCTTCGCTGGTTGCTTTGAGATTTAGGAGCTCTAGTCCCTAAATCTACCCCTCTCTTTACGGACAATGAAAGTGCACGGGAACTGGCCACAAATGATGTTTTCCATGAACGATTTAAACACCTTGAAGTTGATTGTCATTTCATTCGTCAACATGTTCGGAGTGGTACTATAAAGCTCTTCCAGATTTCATCAGCTGCTCAAATTGCATATTTTTTCACCAAAAGCCACTCCACGTCTCGGTTTTCAGAGCTAGTTTCCAAGCTATCGATGGTCACATTCTCCCATCCAAAGCTTGAGAGGGGGTGTAAAGATATAGGTCAGCTTGACCAAATGGGTCAGCTCACAACCCATGTATTGGGCCATACCACAAGTCAAAAGATTATATGAGTTGTCTTATGATTGTACAACTAATAGTAGATATTAGTTTCCTTAAACAGTACTGTAATCATGTAATTAGGTCTGTTAAACTAGGCAACATTGTATTACAAATACCCATCGTATGTATAAGCTCCATACGAAATTCTCTGGATAAACTTCTCTCTTGTAAAGCTTCTGGTTTATGTTTTGGAGATTCAAACAAAAGCTAATATCCCTTTCATATAAATCCATTTATAATAAAATAATTAAAAATTCAAATCAACTAAAAATTTATGAAAGTTAAACCTTTCTTCCCTTAATCCACGTCAGCATACACGTTTCATCTTGAAAACAAAAGATTCGTATGCATTTCTGCTCATTTTGAATACTATATAAAACCTTTGAAAATAACCTTAATTTATAGAGTTCGAAGGCATCCCTTTGAATTGGGTCACAACCGCACAAATTGGTCCAAGCGACGCATTTTATTGAAAAGGCACATATGTATTTTTAAAAAGGCAAATTCATAAATGGGCCCAAATAAGGGGCACATTTTATTGAAAAAGAACATGTATTTTTGAAAAGATACATTCAAGAGACATATTCACAAATGGGCCCCAAGAAGTGTGAGAACCCAACCCTTAATTTCCTGGTTTAGTGTTGATTTAATCATGGATTTATTTTCTAAGTGGGTTTAGCGGTTGTTTGACTGAATTTCTGAATTTGACTACCATTCTTTGGTTTTGGAAAAAATTGCATTTTAATCTCGTTTGACTCGTTTTGTTAATCCCTACAACTTTCATGTGGACCCCGACCTCGTTTGAAACCCCGAAACCCGACTTTTCTCAATCTGAGGGCAAAACAGTCTTTTTACCCAAAATCTGGATACAATTCTCTATGTCACTAAAACTTGCAAAACATATACTTTTTGGAAACTAGATATTTCGTCGAGCAACTTTGTCTTCTTCGTCGAATTCATTTGAGGTCCCGAAACGCATGTTTTTAGCCCGGCAAATACTTTAAGTTGTGGGACCCACTTCACTTTGGTTATATAAGGGACCCTTCCCTCTCCTTGCTCCCTCCTTGACCTAATTTCTGCACAAGAGAAGAGATTCCAGCAGCCAACTTGTGCCTCCCTTCTTCTTGCCTTCTTCATATCATAACACCATCAAGCTCTTGCCAAATCAAGAGAAGTGCTTCACTAATGTTCTTCACCTTGGCAAGAGCTTTCTTTTGGTACAATTTTTAGAGCAATCCGTCAACTTCGAATTTTCCTTGTATTCTCCTTGCCTATTTGAAGGTCTTCCATGTAAGTGATTCCATCCATCTCCTAGATTTGTGTTCTTCTTGTCCTAGAGAAGCCCCATCTCCATTATTGGAAGTTTTCCTTTTGTTTTTATTTGGTTTTGATTTTTGGGCTTGTTTTTTGGGCTTTTGTGTAGATTTGTGTTTCTTGGCTTGAGAGGTGATTAGAGCTTGATTTGCATTGGCTTGGACCCAAGGTAAGTGGATGAAATGATTTATTTTCATTGATCATGTTTTACGCAAATGTTTAGCTTTCATTAATGATTTTATTACTTAAAGCTTTACTTCATGACATGCTTTTATTGAGATTTGAAATACACTCATTAGTGTATCTTGTTAATATATTGCTTTCTTGAAAATGATATCTCATTTGTATTAAGTTTTGAGTTGTTTCATGTAATGGATTTCTCTTGGTTGAATGTGGATGGGATGAAGAGGTTGGATCCATTTTTATGGATGATTTGATGGAAGAATGGATGAGGTCAAATGATGGGATTGTAGTGATGAATTGGAGGAGCTTTTTAGCTCATTTTATTGTAGGGAATGGAATTATAGAAAAGGGGAATGTTTGGGGGAAGAAATGACCGAGAAATAGCTTCAGAAATGCTGTGTCCGCAGCTGTCGATCAGCTTGTCGGCTGACCGACATCCAACCGACAACGAGCCGATAGCCTCTCGGGTCCAATTCCAGAGAGCTGCAATTTTCTGTAATTTCTGATGCTGAAGTGTCGGCCAGCCGACAGTGAGCCGACAGCCCCTCGGGTCCAATTCCCGAGAGCTATTTTCTCCCCATTTCTAAACCCGGCTAGCCGTCGGTCAGCTTGTCGGTCGACCGACATGACCTTGTCGGTTAACCAACAAGCCAACCGAGGGTTGACCGAAATTTCAATCCTGATGGGTTTCTTTTGAAGAACTTGTGGAACTATATGGGAGAAGAATGTGGAACTATATTGAAGAAGAAATCCCTTTATCTTGATTTGTTAAGGTCTCTTAGACTTGTCAAATGTACGTAAGGACCCGGAATGTCTTTAACTCTTACGGAGTACCAAATATATATTAAAATCGACAAACGGGACCCTATTTACATTGATTCAAATCGTAGACTTCAACACTAGACCCGGAGTATGTAGAGAATCCATTTGTACTTGATTTTACCGGATTTCATTTGTATATTTCATGCCTTGTAACTAGTCTTGCCCCGGAGATCGCTTTTAGCATTCTTGTTATCTTGTTCATACTTGACCTGATATTATATGCCTCGTGCCTATGAGCATCTTGCCTCGATATACCTGTACTTGTTTCGTTTTATTTCACATAACCTATGAATCGGCACCACTAAGCTTGGATATACCTTGTCGATCTGATCCACCGGCTTGGAGATCTCCTTCTTGTCCTGCCAACTGCAGCCTGGATCCCGTCGTGTCTTGCTACCCGGTTCGCTACCGTGGTCCTGCAGAGTATATATGTATATTATTATATAAAATCGTTAACTCTCCTCACCTCGTGTGACTGAGGTCAACGTCGTTAACTCTCCTCACCTCGTGTGACTAAGGTCAACGCCCTGACTTGCTCTCATCACTTTAGTAAGAGAGGATTTAGCTTCGTGTGGTTGCCATCTTGCTAGTCCTTGATCCTTGGTACCTTTACATGTTTTTATTTCATATATATCTCTTGTAAATGATGTATCTTCCTTTTATGAAATTCATTATTTATATACAGGTTTTCTACGCTCTTGCAAGGTATCATTGTTTTAAATTATTGCTATGTCATTTTACACGGAATTTCCGACTTGCTAAATATACATGTTTTATACATGCTTTAAAGAATACATGTTTTTGTCAAATGTACATGGCTCATCCATGCTTTTACATGAATACAGGATTTTGTCAAATACCATGATTTATCATATGTTTTATTCTTCAGTACTTGTATTATCCTTTCACCTACCTGCTAGACCGTCGTGTCCGACCCACTACTTTGGTACTCAGGTTCAGATTTCTTGCCCGAGTTGAGTGCACGTTTTGGCTATGGAGCCATGAACTTGCGGGTTGTTTTGCCGGCTATGTCGTGTGGACATTGAACTTGAAATCCGAGCTACGTCACATATGGGGTAGTGATTATTAGCTTATTTTTGTATGGCTTTTATTAGCCCTTTTTCTCTGGATTGTAATTAATATATATTGTTATTTGTAACTTGAACATGTGTGAGAATGTAATATCTTGTTACTATCAGCTCTGTATTTTATTGTGATGGTTTATGCCAGTCTGATATGATTATTGATATGATAGTTATATGTTAGTGGTTGAGTGCGACACGGAATCCAATGGCCACGAACTTTGGATTGTAACGCCACAAAAGCTTCCGCAAAAATATTCAGGATGTGTTGGAACGTGTTATCCTCACACACGTGGATCTTGGAAGAAACATAATTATTACTTAACTCCCAATTTCACGGCCCCTCGGGTTTGGGGTCGTGACAAGAAGTTGATGTGGTTTCTCCTCGGGCCAAAGTTGAGTTTTTTTTTTCCAACCACTATACAGCTTTAAAGAGAGAGAATTAAAAATAATATCCCTTTCATATAAATCCATTTATAACAAAATAATTAAAAATTCAAATCAACTAAAAAGTTATGAAAATCAAACCTTTATTCCCTTAATCCACGTCAGCATATACGTTTCATCTTTAAAACAAAGGATTCGTATGCATTTCTGCTCATTTTGAATACTATATAAAAATATTGAAAATAACTTTAATTTATAGAGTTGGAATGCATCCCTTTGAATTGGGTCACATTCACACAAATGGGTCCAAGAGACGCATTTTATTGAAAAGGCACATGTATTTTTAAAAAGACATTCATAAATGGGCCCAAATGAGGGGCACATTTTATTGGAAAAGCGCATATGTATTTTTGAGAAGACACATTCAAGAGACACATTCACAAATGGGCCCCAAGAAGCTGATGTAGCTTCTCCTCAGGACAAACTTGAGGTTTTTTTTTTCCAACTACTATACAGCTTTAAAGAGAGAGAATTGTATTATCATTATAAGGAAGGACCATGAATTAAAAAGAGGTGGTTGACTTAGAATAGGAAGGATGACTACTTATGTATTCTATAAGAATTAGAAAGTCAACCTCGTTGCCTGAAAGGACTTCTAATACAAATTAAAAAGTAGACTTTCCTAGTAGAGTTTGAATTAGGAAAGTGGATAAGTAGCCCATATTATAAATACATGTCTCCACTAGAGAAGCCTCCACACAACCTCTCCCTTTTCTCTAGCCTTCATCTCAACTAGAACCCTATAGAGAACTAGAAGAGATTTGAAGAAAACTAGAAGGAGCTTCAATTAGAGCATTGGTTAATGTCCTTAAGCCTCCCCATATTGCTAAAGCCACTGTTTTCTATAAAAGGTGAGTAGATTTCTGAATCTACATGTGTTTAAGATTCTTCTCCTTGAATTAACATGTTTAGAACCCTATTGTAATAATTTCTATGGCTGTCAACTCTCATAATAGATGTGTCATGGCTGGTCGATTTTTTATGCTAAAGTTTTGTCATTGACCAAATGGGATTTGGGGCTTCTTTGAATGATGGCTGACTGGTAGATGATGGGTTTTGTCATGGCTGACTGGTATATGATTTTTGATGTGGCCATTTGGTGTATGGTTCCAATTGGATGTGGCTGAATGAAAGTATGATGGATTTAGAAGGGTTGCTACTGATTGGATGTTTAGGTACAAATCTGTGATGTCATCCTTTGATGATACAACTAATAAAAACTGAAACAGGTTGTTAAGAATGTTTTATGGGCCCTTGGCATCTCGTCTCTTATGGTTTGATGTGTTCTTTTTGGGTTTTTCCAACATGTCGTCCTCTAAGGCCCACTGTTTTGCTGAAATCAGTTTGATACAATGTTCACTATTCATCATAAATTGAGGAACACGCTGCCCTTTAATTGTTTGATGAAATTCTTGTTAGATGAAATTAAGGTTTAGTTATTTTTGAAGATCTTGCTTAGTTGCCACTAATCCAATGTCTAATAAGGGGGTTCCACAAACATCTTTATGTCAAACAGACTACTTACTGGTTGGACCCAACTTGGTGACGGATATGGATAATTTAATTTGCAAGGGGGCTGTTTGAAATTAATCATATCTTTGGACACCAATATACTCAATTTGGTTGAGTGAATCAAGGACAAGACTAACTTTAGGTATATGATCAGTAAGGGCAGTATGCAGTGCAGTTGGTGTGGACCAAACCTTAGATTCATAAGCCTTCTTTTAGCAGTTGGGAATTGGGGTTGTTGAGTACCAAGAACTATGTCACAAGTGTATCCAACCAGCTAGTTATTTTTTCTGACAGGCCAGATTTCAGAAGTCGAATGGGGTGCAGACACTCACTAAGTACTAGCAAAAAGGAGACTGAATCAAATATGAATAATCAGGCTGGCTGAACAAGAATTGGGTTATGTGGTATTATTCATTGATTGGGATCTGGAAAGAAAAGAACTATAGGGTCATTTTGTACTTATGCTATGATCCTTTATTATATTGATGATTTTGGTTTCTTTGACATTCAATTCTTAAGAGTTTGACAAGTGGTTACGATGCAGAACTTGTCTGAGGCCTCAGAGACCCTTATTTTTGTTGGAAGTAGGTGGGCCTTGTGGATAGATTTCAAAAACTTTTGACCCACTTGATCCAGGGATCAATTATCCATAGGCTACAAACCCAATCCAGGATCCAAGACCTCAATATCATCAACCATGATCAGTAAGAAACTATCTCTAAGATAGAAAATAGCATCACCATGCATCTACAATAATCTACAACATACAAGGAGTAGATATTACCTAGGGAGCTTGGTAGTGCTCTAATGGAGAAGTTGGCAACTTGCTTGATGAAGAACTTTTCTTCGTAGGAAATTAGGATCTCCAAGACCTAATTGTCTTCCATGTTATTGTTGGAAATTTATACTAAAAGCATACTTTTATTTATTTGTCTTTGACTGATTATTTATTAATATATTTTGGTCTTTCATCTTTATGAGAATTTGTATGGGCAAATGGTCGCATTGTTTAATATTATGCACGTATGTGTCTTTTATTCTATAAAGTAGAAGATTGGAATGTAGAGTTCAACTTATACACGGAAGACTTGTTTGTCGGTTCTTATAGAATATAAGTTGTTGTTCACAATCTAGATGGATTTGGACACACTATCGGTACTGTAGCATGATGCTTCAGCAGGGTTGTCTTGGCTATGGGAAACGAAATAGTTTCAACTCATTATGCTAGTACGCTTTGTGCGTATTGAACATGACCGCTTTTGGGTTTATTATCTTTATACTGACTATATAAGACGATTAACATCCAAATGGTTATTATGAGTGCTTGTACTCTTAATCCTGACATAACTAATAGACACATACATTTAGTGTTTCACATTTTGATTTACAAAGGAGTGAGAACTTTTATGGGTCAATAATCTCAGTAAATTGAATGACTACACTACGTGTATGGTGTATATTATTTTATTGAAGGAATCCACGTCCCGAAATAGGGATTGATGATATCCCCTTGATGAGGCTTTTAAGTTTTGATAATGTCAAACCCTGCAGGTGGACTTTGTGTCCGACATATCAATTAAATTGAGTGTAAGGTCTCAAGGAATTATAAAGAAATCGATTAAATATAGATGTTAGTAATTATTTAATCGATGGATATCTGAAATCTTAACGTGGGGAGATTAATAAGCATTTAATAACAAGAAGCTCGAAATATTATTTTGAGAATAAAGGACAGGAGTGCAATTATAATTTTCTAGTGGACTGAATTATAATTTATGAAACTAGGATTCTAATTTTGGTCGAATTAGGGTTTCCTGTTTCCATAATAAGCCTATTTCTTATTTATTTCTTTGGGTCCCTATTGTAGCCTATAAATATGCGCTATTGCTTTCTAGGTCAAAACACGAGAAATCTCGTTTTTAGAGCAGAGAGAATTCGCAGAAGAGGCCCACACCTTGGTGCGGATTCGAGTAAAGAGAAATACAGTAGAAGATCTTGAGATTTTCGAATTGATGTAATACCGAGATCAAATCAGAGAGATCTCGCAGGTATGATCTTTGATCATCATCGTCTAAAGTTTTTTTCCGCATTAATCTGTACGCAATATCTAGGGTTCCTGGCGGCTGCCTCCTAACAGCTATGTCCCATATCAGATCTCTTTTCTCAAGAAGAAGGGTGGGATCTCCAAGAGAAACCAACTAGAAGCTCTAAGGAAATCCGAAAGAGAAGCTAAAAGAGAGAGAAGATGTGGGGCGTGCAACTCTTGCACTAAGGGGGCTGGGCGTCAATTCCAATGGGGATAAAGGGTGTGGACATCCAAGCCTCTCTTTTCCTTTTATAGCACTAATGCTATATCCTCTTTACTTGCTAATTATTATTAGAAGTCCTATTTCCAAAACAATTAGTAACTTACTATTATCACTATTAGAAGTCTCACTTCAAATAGGATTAGTTACTTTCTATTTACTTTCCTTTTAGAGTTCAAGTAGAATTAGTAACTATCTAATAACTTGGGCTAGCGTAGGGACCACTATGGATTCCATAGAAAGCTGGCTTCAACTGGGACACCCCGATCCCACATCTCATGTGCAATCCGAGCCCACAATTAATTGCAAATAAATCCACTATATAAATGCAACTGAACGCCAGTCTTAGGAATAAATTACATAAAAGACCCTAAACTTCCCTATGACACAAATAGGCCCCTTCATCTTTATCCATTGATCAATTAGACCTGTTCACCAAATTAGATCCATATCTTATTATCCTTGAGACCCAATCAATTATAGTGATCATTAGTACCTATCCAAATAACTCTTTATTGGGATGGGTGCACACTTACCAATGATAAATTCATTAATTGGCATAAGGGGATAATGAGAATAGATTTTACCTTGACCATTGAATATTCCCATAGTCCTACTATCATGTACCCAAGACAACGAGGTGTTGACCTACAATTGGCCTCACTCATTGGTGACTCAAAGCAAATGAATAGACAAAAACTTGAGTTCATTAATGTCTCATGATTATGAGCCTATTGCTTGGGAATTATGAGAGCAGACCTTAAAGTAAAAACAGTGTATCATAATGTGCTTCTCATGGTCATTCAATACATCCACCAGCACAACGATCCAGAATCTTACACTCCGATGATCAAGACAAATCACACTATCTCATAATGATCATAATGCTGCGACCTTGTCAGATGAAATGCCCAATCTCATCACTGGTTGTGAAGCTATTTAAGTATAAGATTTGGAACACGTGTCTTCCGTATGTGGATCTCATCCATACACATGTATCACATCTAATATACTTGTGGACTTCGGTTCATCTCATGAACCATCATGTTATTCGTATTGGTTATGTGCAAGTAAGTAAAAAAACACCATTCATCTAATGAAAAGGAAGTATGATTATATTGATAAATAAAGAAATAAATCAATTTATTACATCATCCACTGGATTGAGACCATATAATCTAACAATAACACCATACTTTGGAGATTCAGTTGGATTATATTTGTTGGAGAATATGAAGTATGGGTTCATAATTATTGACCAATGTGTACTTGTTGGTGTTGCGATCTGTTGTGCGTTTGTTATGCCATGTTAAAGAGAATAGTTAGCAACTCAAGTTTTAAAGGTAGCCCCATTACCCACATATGCTCAAAAGAAGAGAATCATCTGATCTTGGGATGTACTCACCAAGATTAAAAAAAATGGATGTACTATATTCGACGGCTTCAGAGTAGAGGGCTTCAAAGTAGTTAAAGTCCTGGTAGATAAAAAATGGATGGGTGTCTATGCCTTCGGGTCAGCTGAGTTATTTATTTATTTTTGCGGGGATCCATATCTAATGAATCCAAACCCTCCTCCCATTGTCATATAATATCTAAACTATAATGAGACCTTTTCACAAAATCTGTTTTCTTAGGATAAATCGATTATTCATTCATATTAATCACAAAACTAATCTCTCTTCATTAATTCTCTTAGGCTTGGCATCTTCATGAAAACAACAGAGCATTGGATCTAGTCGACACAACATTGGTTGAATTCAATGAAGCAGAGGCACTAAGAGTGATAGGAGTTGGTCTCCTGTGCACTCAGGCAACACCGATGCTAAGGCCGCCAATGCCCCGCGTGGTGGCCTTGCTGTCAGGGGACATTGAAGTGAGCAGTGTCACATCAAAGCCTAGTTACATAACTGATTGGCAACTTAATGAAATAACTAGTTTCATGAGCAAAGACACATCAGAACCATCAACAGAATGGACTAGTAGCAGCCGGCAGAACACATCGTCGAATTCAAGCACAGTAGTTATTTGGCATTCCTCAGAGTCACCCTGTCAACCCATTCTGCAAGAGATCATTGGATGACGCTCTGAGTTGCCTACTTCATAGCTTGATAGTTAGATAGGTGAGGTATGGACATTTTGTGACCTCACCTAGCCCAACATATTTAGCACAAAAATGTGTATGAAATAGCAAAAGGGCTAGATTTGATTTTCTCCCTAATCCTGCCCATTAATACCCCAAACCCTATTGTTCTGGAGCGAGTTGAAAGGCATTGATAGGAAAGTCTGAGCGACTATTTGGCAGACTTGATTGCACTCTTTAGCGCATGGGTAGATTCAGCCGAGCTCGGCCTAGTTGAGTTTTCAAACTATGCTCAGGAACCAATGACGAACTAATCTTTACCAAGTTTCTTCCTTACAAAAATCTAGTGAAATTATAGAATAGATTTTTATTTTGTTATAGGAACCTCTTAATTCACACATAAACGGATTGGTTTTGTTAGACTCTGCTGGTTTTACATTCTAGTTTGTTCAATGCAACTTTCATTGAGTTACAGATAGGGGGAACCTTAAAATCAGCAATATTGCCGATGTTAGTAAGAAAAGATAGGTCAATTACATTACGTGAACCTAATTCTTGTTTCTATCTTTCAATGCCACCATAAGTTCCAGGGCCTGCTTGGATAATAGTAGATAAAAATGGAGGACATCCAAACAAATAATTTTTTACTGTAGAAAGTGTAGTTCGAGATTTGTACAGCAGACATTTTTCTTCACCTGTTTTATATGCATACAAAGGGACCCTTGTTTCTAACAGAGGATAATTAAGGCATTGGGCAATCCTTGTTTCTAACAGAGGATAAAAACTAGGATAAATTAGCGAAAGGTCCTTATAAGTCCATATTTCCAGCCTCTAGTCCAAGGAAAAACTTTTTAAAGTCTTTGGTCCATTCAGTTAGACTTTTACCAGCCTTAGGTCCCTGTGCACACATGTTTTCTTTTTTCAGGACCAAAATACCCTTGTAAATGACGCAGCATGGAATGAAATGGTCCCCAACTTGTAACGTTATTTCAGCAACGTGTCACGATAATGAAGCCTCAGATTTAGGTGATAACTCATCACCTGTTACTGATATACCTTTGTAATTTACCGCAAATCTATTATTTTGAATTTCAAATGGCAGTCACGCTAGAAAACTTCTGATGGAGATTTTATTGTTAGTAGATTGCAGATGAGTCGGCTGTGTTGCAGATTACAGATCTAGCGTTGTGGAAGCATGTTGCTGTTCTGAATCGAATCAGATTGTAATTCATATGGAACGATTATTTTAAATCAGATTGTAATTCACGTGGGAAGATCGCGAGCAGATTTCAGAGATTACAGATTGAAGCAGTTCGCAAATTCACTGTGAATCAGATCTGAGTTTCTGTGCGTAAGAGATTGCAGAGTCAACTTTGGATGGAGGCAGATCTGAGTTTCTGTGCGTAACAGATTGCATATTCAACTTTGGCCGGAGGTAAGGAAGGTTTTATATTCATAGCAGAGTGTATGCAAGATTTCTTGTTTAAATTATAGATTTATATTTCTGATACTTATTTTCATTTTTATTTGAGAAGTTATTTATTTTGTATAGGATCTTGATCTGTTTGTTCAGATTTGTTATTTGATTTTGTTATTTATTATAGTTATATTATTTATTAACTTTTTTATTTGAATTGATTCGTATAGATAAAGCCTGATGTATCTAGTTGTCAAATAAGTTACTTTGTTTCTCATTAAATTGTTTAATAGTTTGAAATTCTGTTCAAAGCTGCAATGTTGAAGGAGTCATGTAATTGAATATATGTGACTTTTTGAATCAAATGTATCTGTGTTTCTAATATACATATGCGATTTATAAAGTTAGTTCAGTTTCTTTATAAAATTATCTGAATTCTATAGAAATTATCTGAATTCTATATCAAATTTATCTGAGGTCTTTAGATTTTATCTGATTTCTGTACAAAGTTATCTGAATTAGAATGAATGAATATAGATAACTTTTATATAAATTCATATAAATTTGTTCAGAAATTAGATAAATTTGTTCAGAAATCAGATAAACGTGTACAGGATTCAGATAAATTTAGATAAATGTTTGTTTTTATCAATGGAGCTCCATATGGCTGAGTTTCTTCAATATTTACATAATTGTAGTTCTCCACATATTGTTTCTGCAGAAATAAAAGAAATTGATAGAGTTAATGGGTGGGTGTTTATTGTTATGGGTAGTAGTCTGTATTTAATGATTATGTGAATGAGACATACCAGAATTCGTGCATCTTCAAAGTAATGATCGACTGTTTTAGCTAATCTCGGTCTTAAGGAATTGTAATGTAGCCAATCCCCTTCTTTCTGATCCAGCACCAACAGTGTCCAATGAAATGGTTCAGCATTTTTCCTTTTTCCATTTGAATTCATTGGAAAGTGCACGAATCTGTGGTTGGCAGTTCTGCTTGGGGAGATTTGTTTGTGTAAAATCTTTTCTCTCATTTTTGATGTGTTTACTGTAACGAATTTCTGCATTAATTTTAGTTTAGTAACTGTTTATTATATTGTAAAACAAAGTAAAATGTTACTTTATTAATTAAGATTCATTGTATTTTACCCAGCATAAACTTGATACGAAGATTGATTTTTCTTGGGGCAACAGGCCTTGCTGATTGCTTGTTGTGAGTTGTTGTTGGATTTCTTCATGTTCTCTGCATAACAACTCAGCATATCCGTCAATAACCTGTTCAATTTGAAGCAGATAATGTTAGTTATATTAATTGAATATGACCATTGTTGTTATATTACAAAAATGAAGCAATAGTATGGATAGTTTATTTGTTTGGATGTTTACATTGCTGGAATTCTCCTTTTGATCTGGTGTTTTGGTGTTCTTTTTCTTTGAAGGATCCTAGCTTCAATGTATTGGAAGGGAGAAGAAGTTGGGAGAAGAACGAAAAGGGAAAAAGGGGTTTTGCAACCCCGGTCTTCGTATGGGCGGGGATATCCCCGTCTCAACTGATACCACTTTGAGAGACAACACCCAGGGAGCCGGGGATATCCCCGCCCAAATTAGTACTGTGAACGGGGATATCCCTGCTTGTGTTAGTGCTGTGAGCGGGGATATCCCCGCCCACTAGAGTATTGTAGGTGATATATGTCTCTCAAAATTGTATCTCTCATTTGAGGAATTATGACCAAATGTCCATTCCTTATTGAGCTAATGCCCATGTGTATGTAACTGATAGTAACTGATATCCCCGCTCACAGCACTAACATAAGCAGGGATATCCCCGTTCACAGCACTAATTTGGGCGGGGACATCCCCGTCTCAACTGATACCACTATGAGAGACAATACTCAGGGAGGCGGGGATATCCCTGCCCACACAAAGAATGGGGTTACAAAACCCTTTTTCCCATTTTCGTTCTGCTCCCATCTTCTTCTCCTTTCTACTACTTTAAAGTTGGGATCTTTCAAAGAAAAAAAACATCAAAAGACCAAATCAAAAGAAGAATGCGACTATCACAGTTACAACTTTTCCCTTCTCCCTTCCATTATCCACTTCTTTCTCTCTCTCTAATATAGTCACCATCTCTCTAATACAAGCGTTGATGAAGCACTTTTCTTCTCAATCGTTTGTCCTTTTCAATCAGGGGATCTGCAAAGTCCTGCAGCTTTCTTTTTGCTTCAATGAATCCCTGCTCAGAGAAGATGAGTCTCTGCTCAGATAAAATGGGCAAAAGAACGAAAATGGAGAAAAGGGTTTTGGGTTTGAAATCTTTTTAAGGTAAAAGGAGCAGGGATATCCCTGCTCAGAGAAAAAATAAAAAAAAAATCAAACAGGGCCTTTGGGACTACTATGGTCTATATAACACATTGATGGTGTTTTTGGCCTTTAACAAGTCTAAGGGGATTTTCCCGGTAAAATCCTCTAAAATCTATACACAAATTGTACTAATAACATATCTGAAAATAATAATCAAATTACAATCCCAAGTCTGGAATTAAAATTAAAAATAAAATTTAAAATCCTAAACTAAAAACCCTTGACTAATACTAAACTAAGAACTGCTAAACAAAAGAATCATTAGACAACCAATTTGATAAAGATAAAGAATCAGAATAAATAAAAATAAAATATAAGAGAATATGGGCTTTAGAATTTAAGATTCTAGCATTCAGACTCCATGTTGAAGGCCAAAGAATTAAGGGGGTGTTTGGATAACTACATAATATAATATCAACAAGTTTAAATATTGTAAGATTTCATTATCATAGAATAAAATAGTATCATATTATTATATAGTGTCACTTATGGTGTTTGGCAATTTTTACAAATTTCAATATACCTTTGAAGTGTTTGGCAATTTATAAAAAAAAACTCACAAGATGATATACTAAATAAAAAACGTAATGAAAGTAATCAATTGACCCAATGTAGGACCCACTAATTAGTAATCACATGTGTTAATAATCATGGTAGGACCCACTATTGTTAAAAAATCACATGATTAAATGTTAAAACCTTGAGATCCAAGCAATACTGTTTGATTAAGGTAGGTCCACCAAATGTTGATAGCCATAGTGTAATACTTCTAATGGTGGTTATCACAAATGAGCCTATCTTTTTTTTTTTTTTTGGTAAAACCTTATCTAATGTCAAGCATCATTGATGAATCTATCTATGAGATATCATTACGGGACCCATTTGATATTGTAATCATACTAACACAAGGGGAGCTATCAAATAGTGGGACCAATTTAATGATGACAAACTTCTAACTACAATCACACAATTCAGTTTTGGTAATTAATTAGAAACCCAGCTAATTTTGATAGTATGGGACCCACCTAATGTTGGTAATCATGATGAAAGGTCTCTACTGTGACATTAATAAGACCCTCATAATATTGATAATTAAAAATGGCCATGTAATTGTGATATGGTTATAGGACCCCACATTAAATTTGTAAGTATTGTGGGGCCAATGTAATATTAGGATTCATAGTTGCAATGAGGATCATTAAATGTTAAAACTTATAGTGAGCCACTATAATTAATAGTTGCCCATGAGTTCTTTCTAAATAAAAAAGATTTTGTAACAAAAGATTATCTTATACAGCATATCCTTGAATAATGTAATATGAAGGTTTTTAGAAGAAAGAGAGATATTGTAATATACTTTCTAAGTTATCTAAACACTTCCTTTTTTTAGGCATAGATTATATTTTAAAGTAGCATATAATATGACAAAATCTCTTGAAATATCTTGTTTCCAAACACCCCCTGAATCAGAAACATAACATCAAATATGGTCTGTCACCCCACATAAACATGCTATGTTGATCTTTTTTTTTGGTAACCTGCTATGTTGATCCATTAAAATAAATTAATGCGACTTACAAATCTCAATTTATTCTTTGCACCTCACTAAGATACCATGAATAAGAATGTGGAATTAAAATTCTAAATAATCTCACTTACTACTCTAGTTACATGAAAAACCAAGTCAAGGGAGCATTCGTCTCGCGAAATACATTATCACTTGAACATCTTGACCAACATTAACTAGGAGAAGACAGGTGGATGGAGAAGAGAGGGGGGGAGATGAGAGAGTGGGACTTGTGGGAGAGAGAGAGCATGAGAACGTCCCCCCCATGATGGCGGCCTTTTATTGAGTTTTCTTTCTCTCTTTGTGTAGCACCTGTTTCTCTCTTGGACTCTGTAGCTTGGCTTGCACTCTAAGCTATCTCTGTTATTCTTGGCAGAAATTTGAAATTCCATGAGTCTTGGCTTTGGAGAGGATCTTGTTTGAACACCTTTCTCTATCTTGGAGTTCTCAAAAATATCTTCGAGGTTGTCAAAAGATAAATCTCCAAAAATTCAAATCTCCATGAGATGAGAGAGAACTCTTTGAGCATTACATGTGGGACGTCCAAGGGCTGAGTTGGATCCCTTGGACGTCCAAATTCCCTGGATCTTATCTCTCTTATTCTAGATTTTTCCTTCCTTCCTGGTCTTTATCTCCTACTTGGATTAGATACCTGCTTCCCTAAATTTGAAAATTTTCAAACTTCTCTTAGATCTTCTTTCCATCTTGAGCACATCTCTTGCTTGGTTTAAAGTTTGTTCAAATCTTGATGAGGAGAGAGTCTCAAATCTTGGATGTTCAAATCTTGATGAGGAGAGAGTCTCAAATCTTGGAAACAAAATGGAAAGAGAGATTTCTTGAAAACTTGGATGCACACAAGTGGGACCCACCCTCCTTGGGCATGCATATGGATTCACGCCCAAGAGTGGTGTGGTCCCTGATGGACCGCGCTCCCGGATGCCCGGGTTCCTACCGAGGTCGGCGGACGTGGGAGTCCGGTTGGTTCCGACCCTTTCGTAACCGGGGGGCAAAAGGGGGCGTGCATCAACATTTCTTTTTTTGTGGGTGTGCCAGATTTTCTATTTTTACTTGGAATTGCAAGTGGTGATCCGGAGATCAACCTTCGCAAGTAAAAAGGAAATCAACTTCTTTCAAGTTTTCCATTGCACATATATTTAAGAAAAGAGACATTTTCTTGATTTGCCGTAAAAGGCGATTTTTTTTGGCATTTATAGCCGATTTTGGCGTTTATAGCCGATTTTTGGCGTTTATAGCCGATTTTGGCGTTTATAGCCGATTTACAATCCTTATCAACAATGAAAAGACAAGAATTGTGATTTTTGTCTCTTTTGAAAAAAATACAAACTACAATGAAAAGCAAGAAAAGGAGGATCTAACTTTTCAGGAGATTATGGGGGACCCGTTTAGATTGACGGTCGCAAGCCATATGTGGGCTTCGCCATCATCCATGCAGATGAGAACAAAGGATGCTATTGATTCGCTTGGCTTGGCTATAACCTCGGGTTTTTAGAGGATAAAGACCAAAGGAAGGTCCTATGTCCAATAAAAAGCCGAGTAGACGGGCTGAAAAGCCATTGGAGGCAGGAGGAGAAGGCAAGGACCTTGGGGGGGGGTACCCCCCAAGGGACTTTTGTCACCTTGTTGCGGTGGCCGGTGTAGAATTTCCGCAGAGTTTTCTCTCTTTTTCCTTTCTCTGGATTTCTGTCTGCTGTCTGTTGATGTTGTGTTGATGTTGTCTGTGTGTTTTTTCTTCTTGGAGAGCCTTCCTATTTATAGGCTTTTAGGTAGCCTTTTAGGTGGGTTTATGGGCTTTTATTGTCATTAAGCCGCATAATGGGGGGAGTTACAAAATTGAATTGTTTATTTTGTAACTCCTTTTTCTTGGCTTCTGATTGGCCGGAGGAGATTGAGGGCATTTAATCGCCTTTAATCGCCATGATGGGAGGAGTTTCATGGGTTAAATGCCATGAATCTCTTGACATGTAACTTCCGAATGCTTGCTTCTGATTGGGCCGTCCAAAGAAATGGATTAATGACTGTAATAAAGCTAGTCAATTAATCGCATTAAGTGGTCGCCGAGCAGCTAAAGAGTCGCGGGCCGTGCCACGTCTTTTGGGATTCTTCTGTTGATGATCATCGATGGATCTTCATGTAGATCGACATCAGATGATCATGTAATTTCAGGTGTTTGTTGCCAACAGCGGGCCGGTGCCATCTGTCCTGTCGATTTCTCGATCGGTCGGGTAGAAAGCACACTTTTTTTGGTTGACCGGGTGGCGATCAATGTTGTTTTCGATACTCTTGATGATTGACCCGTGTTTTGGACGGATGTCAGAGGACTTGGTGTCTCAAAAGCATGAATTTTGGAAAGTACCAGAGGCTGGGCTCCTCGAATCGCGAAAAAAACGGCGAAAACCGGGGTTTCCGGGGCTTTCCCGGCGACCCCGGGTTCCAAGGTCGCCGGCGACCCTGGCCCAGGGTCGCAGGGGTCTGCGACCCTGGGGGGGTTTTCCCCCTTTCGTGTCCCGTTTTGCGTCCGTTTTGCTGTTTTTCGATTCTTTTTTCTTCTGTACTTTTCCTTGACATTTTGACAATTTATTGGCCTAATTTCTTTGTAGGAAACCTGATGAGAATCCTTGCATTTTATTTTGCAAAGTTTCCAATTTCCTGAGAAAGCCGAAGACTTTGTCGCGCAGAGCTGCCGATTTTCCGTCAGAAGCTGAAACTGGGCCAAACGATGTCGGAATGACCTGAAATTTGGTGTGAAGCCTCCTGAGCAATAAATAAGACCAACCATAGGCTTTTGTTTGAGCTTTGAAGCCGTTTGGGGTCCTATCACCTGTAGACTTGCTTTTTATCGCGATGAAAATGTCGCGGTTTGATGTGCGGTCAATCAATGTCCGATTGACTTGAAATTTGACAGGGAACCTATTGGAGTCATTTTAAGATGATCCATAGGCTCTGTCTTGGAAACCATGGTCCCGGAGAGCTTTTGTCACCGAGAGCTCCTTTTCGGCTGTCGGAGAAGCGAAGTTAGGCCAAATGATTTTGAAATGGCCCGAAACTTCTTGTGTACTCCTCTTTTGGCTGTCTGGAAGAATCTTGCAGTTTTTGTTTGATTCTGACCAGATTTGATTTTTGGAAGCAGCATTGCCTATTTATGGCAGGTTGCGACTTCATGTAGCTCTTTGGATCTTGAAAAGGCAAAGTGACATTTTTGGTGTCAACAAATGCCCCCTCGAGGTACAGCGGCGAGTTGCTTAGCTTTTGTAGTCGATGTGCCTCGAAGAGATTTTTGAAGGAGAGCCTGTGACTTGACCAAGAGTCTTTGAGCAGTCTTTCTTTTTGGTATTTGTAGCCTTTTGAGCTTCCAGGGGAATTTTATGGTAGTGAAAGGGATCACGTACCATTTCGAGGCAAAGTTTTGAAGATGACATCAGGGATGTGGATTTGGGTTTTGACCTTGTGACCTAACAGGCTATATGTGGCAGGTTAGGGGGTCGGGTTTGGTTTTGATCGTGTGACCCAACAAGCTGTATGTGGAATGTTGGGGGATCAATTTTGGTTTTGATCTTGTGACCTAACAGGCTGTATGTGGCAAGTTAGGGGATCAGGTTTTGGTTTTTGGTTTTTGGTCTTATGACCTAACAGGCTGTATGTGGCAGGTTAGGGGACCAGGATTTTGTTTGATGGAATGTCAATTCCAAGAATTTGGCTCAATTTGGTAGATGAGGCTGGATGGTTTGATTTTTGGAAGCTCATGGGGCTTGGAATTTTCTTTTGTATGGTCCAATCAACTCAAAAGAGGCATGGAACCATTTTTGTATGCTCTTGGTAAGAGGGATTTCTCTTTGACTAAAAGCCCAAAATTTATTTCTTTTTTTTTTTTGTGTGCCTAGGTGGTCAAACCTGGCTCATATGGGCTAACCCATGGGACCTTAAGCTTTTGAAGTGGCTTAGATCTCATATGGTGTCATTTTTGTAAAGAATATCCAAAAATATCTCATTTGGATAGAGAATATCTAAGAATATCTTTACTTGGAGAGAATCTCTCATGATCCCTTTATTTTTGGGATAGAATATCTCAAGATATCTTTCTTTTGGGAAAGAATCCGTCATAGATTTCTTTTTGGGAGAAAATCCTTCAAGATATCTTTCTTTTGGGAAAGAATCTTTCTAATCTCTTTCTTTTGGTAAGGTTACTAATTAGTAACACTTACCTCTTTCTTCTTTCCTTCTTTGGTTTGCTCTCCTTTATAAAAGCAAGGAGAAGGTTGGATCTCTTGCTCTTATTACTTTCTTTTGCAATAATCTCAAGAGGGCTTCAAGACCAAGAGTTCTTCTTCTTCAAGATCTTCAAGACTTTTCTTCTTCTTCTCCATCAATGGCTTCAAGTAAGTTCTCCTTTTTTTTCAAGAAAACTCCATTGTACGAAAAATAAAGTTCTTTTTTTTCTTTTTTTTTTTGTTTCTTTTTCTTTTCTTCTTTTTTTTTTTTCACGTGTTTGCTTCTTTTTTTTTCACACGTTTTCTTTTTTTTGCTTTCTTTTCTTTTTCTTTTTTTTTTTGTTTTGTTTTTTTTTTATGGGCCGTTCGGACAGATCCGTACGGATCTGGCCGTACGGCCACGTGGCCTGTGGGCCACGGCCTGTGGGCCATCTCCCTTTTTTTTTTTCTTCTCTTTTTTTTTTGTTTTCTTTCCCTCCTTTTTTTTTTTTGAGAAAGTTTCTTTTCTTTTTTTTTTTGTTTTCTTTCCCTTTTTTTTTTGAGAAAGTTTCTTTTTTTTTTTGCTCATCATTATAATGCCCTTCTTTTTTGGCAAACCTAGATGTTCATGCATGCATTCAATTGTAAATTAAATTTGTAGCATGATGTGATAGCATACCTGAAAGTTTTCGCAAATTTGGGAATTTGGAGCTCGCAGTGATGTTGAGCCCTTCCTGATTTTGCGGAGACTTTGAGGTTTCGAAAGTTTGGAGTTTCGGAGCTCGCAGCGATGTTGAGCCCATCTTCAAGCTTTCTATTTCTTTCGGGAAAGTTCATTTTCTTCGGAATTGCCCCGTCATCATGTCAAAATTTCGCCAGATTTTTTTTTTTAGCGAGATTCTGTCATTTTGATGTTTGATCTTTTTCTTTTCCATCCTTTTCAGGTGGTTCCTCCGGAGCGAACAAGGGTAAAGAGCCTGCTACAAGCGTACCTCGTCGATCTTCTAGATCTTCTAATCCGGCCGTTCAGCAGGCTTTTGAGAAGGTCCAGTATGTTGAGAGAAATCTGGAAGAGTGCGACTCCCTCAACAGAGATGAGATGAGGCAGCGACTGATCACTCTCAAGGGAGGGGAATTCTATAAGATCATGGTAAGCAGTCGTCCATGGGTGATGGAAGATCAGAGCGTTTTGCCCAAGCCTACCTTCTTCTTTGGTGATGCAGTCCCTGATGACATGACATACCAGAGGAGATGTTTTCAGTTTTCCTTCACAGCAGATGGTGAGAAGAAGACTGTTACTACCCGGTCGATGTTTGATCGCACCGTCTCGATTCTGAGCCTTGCCCCCACGTGCCCTAAGAGGGAAGATCCTCCAAGTTGGGTGAGAAGGACAAATGTAATCAAGACCGGGGTTTTTGTTGGCGGTTCTCCTGGATATACGGAGAGGTCGCCTGTTGATATGGACCTGTTGATGCCATCCAGCGGCTACCAGGGCTCTGATTATCCGTCGGTCGATTTGAGACCGGTGGGCCTTGGTATTTTCAGCGGTGACGGCAGCAATTGGATCAAGCCTTTCCGACTTCGTGGCCGCTTCAATGCTGACTCCGAGTGGAAGTCGTGGACTGATCGCGTCCTGCTGATTGGTGGCGCCGTTTTGAAGGAAACCGGGATTTTTGATGTGGTCCGCGCCTTTAGGGAGACCGTGATCTTTTCCGACGAGGCCTTCATGGCTATGCTGGAGTCATTCCTCCCACAAACCAATACCTTCGTTGTGACGAATGGTGAGATTGGTTTTTCTTTGAAGGAGCTGAGCGCCATTACCGGATTGCCCATCCTCGGCAAACTCTATGAGGAGTTTATGCCGATTGACAGCGTCCTCGAGGGGCAGTCTGAGGAGTTCAGGCTTCTACACTTTCAGCTCGTCGCCTTCTATGATTTTTTGAAGGAGAAGGGGGGTTTGAAAGTTAGATCCAGCAGTTGGAAGAGTTTTAGCTCTTCATTCCCCAACTTTTTTGATAGCAGGGAGTCTTCTGATAGCGTGACCCAAGAAGCCGGAGCTCAGGATCCAAAGAAGATCTTGGCCATGCAAGAAGAGTTGAGAGATTTCTGTGCAAGTACAAACGCCATATGTCCTGACATTGCACTGCGGAGAGATCTCGCTGTTTACCTCACTTATTGGCTTGGTGAGGCTGTTTTTGCTGGAGGAGATGGAACGCACATCAGGCCGCATTGTATTTTCCCGGCTTGTCAGATGGCGTTTGGAGAGCAGCTTGCTTTGGTGCCAGCTCTTTACTCCTACCTGTGTACCGAACTGCAGGCTGCTGCTTTTCTGGTTCGGCTTGGGCTTCCCATGAATAGGGTATTTTCAGCCCATATCTTTTATTCGTGGTATGTATACCACTGTCCTGGCTTCCATCGGCTGGGTGCTGCACATGATGATGATCCTCTGATGATTCGACTGGCTAAGGGCAAAGCCGTGTCCGAATCACTTTTGTTTGCCCGTATGAGGATCCGACGGTTCAGGGACGTCGAGATGGGGCAATCTTCAGTAAAGCTTTCTCCGGAGTTGCGGAAGAAGGCTTTTGATTTTGGTGCCTCCCGAGACTCTACCAGGGCGGGGTCGGGAAGGCATTATTCCTTGACAAATGCAGAGAGAGAGTGGCTTTTCAGCATACGTGTCGGCACAATGGTGTACCGTAGACATCTTTTCGTCGATATCCAGCCGTATGTACCCTCTCGCTTTGCTTTGCAGCTGGGCTTTTCTCAAGGCGTTGTTGGAGCGCCTTCAAGCATGGTGAAGCGCTTTGGAGGCTTACAGGATGGGAGAAATGCGTGGGCTTTCTATAGTGCTGAAGACACTACAGCCATGATTTCTTATCCTGTGTTGCTGACTTCCCGGACTGCCGGCTTTGCGAAGTGGTTCGCGGAGAGTTTTTCGGCATATCGGGGGCTTTCCAAGAAGGAGCTTGATGTGAAGCTGGCATCTGGAAAGGGCCTTGGAAAGTCGGATGGCATCCGGCGAGAGGAAGTTTGGGCCTTCCTTTCTGGAGAGAAGCACAAGATAGGCTTTCTCGGTGACCAGGGCGTCATCGGTTCTGAAGCTGTTCGAGAAATACCTGATGAGGCTTTGGAGCAGCTAGAACAGGAGGAAGCCGAACTTGGCGCTTGGATGCAAGCAGCACAGAGGCAAGCTTCCGTGGAGTCTACTGGCAAGAGCAGACCATCCAGTGAGGAGTCGAGTGGCAAACCTGACTCTGACAGCGGGGCAGGTTCCTATAAGAAGCGAGCCCGCAGAGGTAAGAGGAGGAGGAGTCATCATCGCAGCAAGGGGCAGCATGAGGATTCTCCTGACTTGGAAGTTCCTCTTACTATCAATGAGGATGTGCCAGTGGATGCTGACGAGCCTCCAGAGAAGAGAAGCCGAGAAGAAGAGACCATCGGTGAAGGTATGATTCTTCCTTTTTCTCTTTCCATTTCTTTTCATGGGATTTTTTCCATGTTACGATTTGCTTCTTTTTTCTGCTTTTCTCTTCTTTTTTTTTAGCAGAGGAAGACTTGATGATGCCTGAGGTCCCAACCAATGAGGTGGTGATGGATCCTGTCGAGGCACCTGAAGAAGAGCCGAGGGACTCTGGAGTAAATCCAGAATCTCCAATTGGTACGACTTCTTTTGCTCTCTTTTTTTTGACTTGGCTTGCTAACACATTTTTTTTGTTGTCAGCTGACTTGCCACAGGGTTCTGATGACTTTGAACCATCGATCGACGCAAATGTTGATGATGCTTTCGATGAGTTCATGGAGGAAGAAAGTGTTCCGCCAGTCGTCGAAGAAGGTATTTTGTAGTTATAACTCTGATAATGATTTTCAAACAGGGTCATATTCATACCTTTTTGTGTTTCCTTTGCAGGTTTTGAAGTGGCAGAGGAGGATCCGTCGCTTCCAGAGCAAGAGATGCCAGAGGTTGATCCAGAGGTAGAGATTCCTGGGACCAGCTCTGACAATATTGAGGAGATTCCTCGCGCTGAGATCCCTTCCCGAGCAGGAGTAGATTCAGCTGGAAAGAGTTCTTTTGTTACTCTTTCAACAGATGATGATATGAGTAGCCGACCAACGGAGTTGGGCGAATCCTCAGCTGGGCCATCTCTTCTTTTTGCGAAGAAGGTGGTGATGCGAGTTCTGAGCTCTTGGATTGAGACTCTCTTTTCTGGGCACTTGGAAGCCGGATTTGGCATGATCCAGCATGTGCAGGAGATTCTCAGTGATGCTGAAGAGGCTGGTCTGGATGTCACAGGTGCCAGGGCGATCGTTGATAGGATCATTGCACTGGGTGACAAGTGGTTTGAGACCGTGAGTTTGGCTGATGACCAGTTCTTCAAGGAGATGTTCCTGGACCCTGCTGATAAGGCTAAGTCTGACCTGGATGAGGCTACAGAAAGCAAGAAGCAGGCAGTCCGAAAGAGGAACTTAGAAGAGATAGCCATCATCAGGCTGACACATGACCTTAACATCCTTGACAGGGAGGTCGATGAGGCCAGGAAACGTCTTGAGCATTTGCAGGCACAAGTCGCTGCCAAGTGGACTGCCATAATAGAGGCTCGTGACAGGGAGAGTGCCCTGATTCACCAGGTTGCAGATGCCGAACGGGTTCTCAAAAGGAAGTCTGATGAGGACGAACAATGGCAAATTGCTCGAGGTAAGCTTCCTGGTGTGAGAGAAGGGGTACAGCCCACTCCAGCATCTCATGGCAGGTTCCTGAAGAAGCGTGCCTTGGAATCCTTGACGGCTGAGGCTAAAAGTTTGCTTGGGGAGCTAAACTCTTGGCTGGAGACCATTTTTGGTTGAGCTCCTGTATATTTTTTCTTACAGAAACCATCATTCTCTCTTTTCTTTTTTTTTGGTACCACTTGTATATTTTTTTTTGGTACTTATTTTTTGTAGTGCTTGTGAACACTTTCCTTTTTTTTTGGTACCACATGTATTTTTTTGGTACTCTTTTCTCTCTTTTTTTTTTGTTATCCCTACGCTCACTTGAATCTTTTTTGTGATAAAAGTAATTGCTAAATGGGATGCTCTTCTTTTTTGTTATCCCTACGCTCACTTGAATCTTTTTGTGATAAAAGTAATTGCTAAATGGGATTTGATCAAAAGGTTGTCATTTTGTGAAAATCTTTTGTCAAGTGATTGTTTTGGCATGAAAGCCAGGTTTTTTGTTTGTGGCATGGAAGCCAATTTTGGCATGAGAGCCAACTTTTCTTGTGGCATTGATAGCCGAGTTTTTTTTTTGTGTGGCATCTATAGCCAATTTTGGTGGCATTGATAGCCGGTTTTTGGTGGCATTGATAGCCTGTTTTGTTTTGGTGGCATTGATAGCCGTTTTTTTTTTTTTGAAATCCAAGTATTTTTTTTGTTTGTTTATGGCATTGATAGCCGATTTTGTTTTGATGGCATTTATAGCCGGTTTGTGGCATTTATAGCCTGTTTTGATGGCATTTATAGCCGGTTTGTGGCATTTATAGCCTGTTTGTGGCATTTATAGCCGGTTTGGTTTTCAAAAAAATGCAAGTATCGACTAAAAGTCGCCTCCCTGCTGAATGTTCTTGCAAGTATCGATGGAATGTCGCATCCTTGCTCATTCGGTTGCGAGTATCGATGGAATGTCGCATCCTCGCGGATTTGGGTGCAAGTATCGATGGAATGTCGCATCCTTGCTTTTCAAAATTTTGATTTTGCGGGTACTGACTTGATGTCGTTTCCCCACGATTTTTGAAATTTGTGGTTTTCTCGAACCTTTGGGTTATGGATATCAACTGAAATGTTGCGTTTCCACATTTTTTTTTTTTTTTTTAGGTTTTTTCGAACCTTTGAAATTTGGGTTGTGGATATCAACTGAAATGTTGCGTCTCCACAGTTTTGTAGGTTTTTTCGAACCTTTGAAATTTGGGTTGTGGATATCAACTGAAATGTTGCGTCTCCACAGTTTTGTAGGTTTTTTCGAACCTTTGAAATTTGGGTTGTGGATATCAACTGAAATGTTGCGTCTCCACAGTTTTGTATTTTGCAAGTATCGACGAAATGTCGCTTCCCTGCGATTTTGGAAGTGTCGAACGTGGTTCGCTTGCTTCCGATTTGTGCGAGTATCGACTAAGCGTCGCTTCCTCGCGGTTTTTGAAAAACCATTTTTTTTTGTTTAAAGACACGAGGGTCATGAGTTTTGACCTAAAATCATTTTGACGGTAAAAGGCAGGGTGGACTGGGGTGGAAATCCCTGAATCCGGATTTTGTTTCAAACCATGAATTTTGGGTTCAAGGGTTGAAAATTTTGGTCAAGTTAGGGAAAGGTTCCTAAACTTGGATATATATATATTTTTTTGAACAATGAAACGATGAAAGTAAGCATTGTTTTAGATTTCTAGAAATTTCAATATTTGACATGAAAATTCTAAAAAAGGGTGGGTTTAGCGAGCGTGTACCTGGAAACCGGTTTTGGCCGTACAGGCATTGCTTTTACCCAGTTGGGTAAGTCTTCAAGGGTAGTACCGCTTTAAGAACTTGCCATTGATGGGCAGCATACATCTGTCACCTTCCATGTTTAGGAGTGCGTATGCGCCATTGGAGAAAACTTTGTCGATGACGTAGGGTCCCTCCCATTTTGGCTCAAATTTGCCTTTGGATTTGTGAGCGAAGACCATTGGTCTTTTTACCGCAAGAACCAAGTCATTCTTTTTGTAGGCGCGTTGCCTGACCTTTTTATCGAAAGATCCTGCCATACGTGCTTAATAAAGTTCAATGCTTTGTTGAGCTTCGAGCCGTCTCTCATCGAGATTGTCCAGCTCATGGAGTCGCAATTTGACATTGCTTTCTTGAGTCATGTCATTTTGCAAGGATACCCTTAAGGAAGGAATTTGTACTTCCAAGGGCACGACAGCTTCGCATCCATAGACCAAGGAGAATGGTGTGCTATGGGTTGGTCCTCGAACGGTGGTTCGATAGGCCCACAAAGCTTCATACATTTTGTCGCTCCAGTCTCTTTTGTGATTAGAGACCATTTTTTTGAGGATTTTGCAGAGTGTCTTGTTGAAAGCTTCTGCTAACCCGTTTGCTGCCGGATTGTATGGAGTCGAAGGACAGCTTTGGATTTTGTATTTGTCGCAGAACCTGTAGAATCGATGATCCCGGAACTGTGGTCCGTTATCATGGACGAATCTTTTGGGTATGCCGAAACGACAAATGATGTTGGTGCGTAGGAACTGAAGGACTGATGAGGTCTTTATTTCGTTAAACGCAAATGCTTCTGACCACTTGGAGAAGTAATCCGTAGCGGCGAAGATGAAGCGATGACCTTTGCTTGAAGGGGGAGAAATAGGACCTATGATGTCCATACCCCAGGCTTCGAAAGGCCATGAGATCGCTGTAGGATGCAGCCATTCTGGAGGCATGTGAATGTAATCTCCATGAACTTGGCATTGTTGGCAGCGCTTAGCAAATTGCATTGCGTCAGCTACCATGGTAGGCGAGTAATATCCTAACCTTTTTATCTGATCATAGAGCTTAGGTCCAGCCTGATGAGCTCCACAAAGACCAGCATGAACTTCTTTGAGTGTTTCTTCAGCCTCTTGTTGTGACAAGCAGCGTAGAAGTACTCCGTTGAAGGATTTCCTGTAAAGGATTTTTGAAGGAATATCCAAATGGAAGCTTGGGGTTCGCCTTTGGATGCTTACCCGTTCTTTTGGATCTTCAGGTAGGATTCCGAACATAATGTAATCAATGAACGGATCCCTCCAGTCGCCAATTGAAGTTTGAAGGATTGAAATCCGACTTCCGACCACTTGGTGGCATTCAGCAACTGCTTGGTGTGTGTTAAGAGGAGGAAGGATTCTTCTTTCGCACACTGTGACTTGCATGTTTTCCCTTTCCTGGATTGCCATGGATGCGGCAAGTCCGGCTAGGGCATCTGCACGTATGTTTTCACCTCTACGAATGTGGGTGATGTGACAGATGTCAAACTTTTGCAGAAGTGATTGTGCCTTGTTGTAGTAGGGCAGCAAATCTGGCTTCCTGACTTCAAATTTCTGATTCATCTGGTTGATGATCAGTTGAGAGTCTCCAAAGACTTCCAGCACATGGTGATACCGGATTCGATGGCGAGTTCCAATCCTAAGATCAGAGCTTGATATTCAGCTGCATTGTTTGTGCATGGTTCCAGTAGCGAGAAAGCGTGTGGAATCATGTATTTGTCGGGGCTAACAAAGAGGATGCCAACTCCCGAGATCAGCTGTCTTTTTTCATTTGTCCTGGTTGCACCGTCA
Source organism: Litsea cubeba (assembly GCA_012931725.1). Classification (NCBI taxonomy): domain Eukaryota; kingdom Viridiplantae; phylum Streptophyta; class Magnoliopsida; order Laurales; family Lauraceae; genus Litsea; species Litsea cubeba. The sequence goes on from CM022951.1 coordinate 36,869,076, forward strand.
AAGTACATGTCCCAGGAGGCACTTTGTGAGAAAGTCTCCACATTGTAGACTGGTTCGTCTGGGAGATCATCTCTGAGTGGAGAATCTTTAGGCAATGGATGCTCTGCGAGGAAGTCCGCTAGAGCTTGCCCTTTGATTGCTTTTTGTGGTACATACCTAATATCAAATTGTGACAGAAGGATGGACCATTTTGCCAGTCGAGCATTGAGAGAACCTGCCTTTGTGACAAGGACCTTCAAGAGGTTGACCCTCGAGACCAGGTAGACTGTGTTGGAAAGCAAGTAGTGACGCAGCTTTTGTACGGCGAACATTACTGCAAGACATTCTTTTTCGACTGGAGAGTAGCGATGCTCTGCACCTACTAGCATACGGCTGAGGTAATATAGAGCAGCTTCTTTTCTTTGATCATTTTCTTGCGCAAGTAGAGCTCCCAGAGAGTGATCAAGGGCTCTTGTGTACAAGATGAATGGTTTTCCAGTGGTAGGAGCAGCTAACACTGGAGGTTTTGTCAGGTATGACTTGATGTCTTGGAAAGCAGCTTCACAGTCAGCATCCCAGACAAAGTTTACACCTTTTTTCATCAACCGGGAGAATGGACGGCATTTCCCCGAAAGATTGGAGATGAACCGTCTGATGTAGGCTAATCTCCCTTGAAGCCCTTTGAGTTCTCTCAAGGTTCTTGGAGAGGGCATTTCTAGAATGGCTTTGACTTTTATGGGGTCAAGCTCTATTCCAGCTTTCCGAACTAAGAATCCGAGGAACTTACCCGACGAGACGCCGAAGAAGCATTTCAATGGATTCATTCGCAGTTTGTGTTTGCGAAGCCGGAGGAAGACTTCTCGAAGGTTTTCGAGATGATCTTCTTTTCTTTTGCTTTTGACGGCGAGGTCATCAACGTAACATTCAACCGTCTTGTGCTGCATATCTTGGAATATTTTCATCATAGCCCTCTGATATGTGGCACCAGCATTCTTCAGACCAAATGGCATGACAGTGTAACAATACACGCCAAATGGGGTTCGAAAGGATGTATGTTTTTCATCCTCAGGATGCATCTTTATCTGATTGTAGCCAGAGAAACCATCCATGAATGTCATTCGCTCGAATCCACAGGTATTATCAATCATTACCTCTGGTATGTGGAGCGGAAATTCATCTTTTGGGCATGCGCCATTCAGGTCTCTATAGTCAATACAGACCCTGATCTGCCCATTTTTCTTTGTCACGGGGACAATGTTGGCCAACCATTCAGGATGTTGTTCCTCACGAATGAAGCCGACGCTTTTGAGTTTTTGAACTTCTTGTTCAATTTTATCCATCACATCTGGACGGAATCTTCTTTGGCCTTGCTTGACAGGCTTGATGTCTTCTTGAAGATTGAGTTTGTGAACTGCTATTTTGGGGTCTAAGCCTGGCATTTCAGCGTAAGACCATGCAAAGCAATCAACGAACTCACGAAGAAAAGCGATATACTCGGGTAACTCATCATCCTTTATATTCTTGCTTATGAATACAGGACGTGGGTTATCTGGAGTTCCCAAGTCTATCTTTTGAACATGATCTTCTGTTGGAAGGTTCGAAGGTGGTTCCTCCACAATATTTTCGGAGGCTTCCAGCTCAACGAAACCTTCTGGGGTTTCAAGGGCATTTCCAGACCAAGGTTTTGTTCCTTTCCGCGGGTCTTCTTGATCGGTAATTTTCCCAAGGCTTGGTATGAGATGATCCCAATCGCCTGTTGAAACCGAGTCGAAGTAGGCTACTTCTTTTGGAGATGAGGGTTCTTCTGGGTCAGAAGTCCACACGTCTGTGCCATCGGACAACTCCTCTTCATTTTCGGAGAAATCGTGCCAATTGGATGAGCTTCCTGGATCTTTGTCAGGTGACTCATCAAAGAGATATCCAGGGAGATCGATGTCTTCATGGACTTGAGATGTTGAGGCTTGGTCAGTATATTGACTTTTAAGCCTTTGTGTCAACTGTCTCAAGGGAGTGTCAGGATCATATCCTAACCCGTGTGAAGACTTTTCTACATAGCCGTAGAGTCTCCAATCTTCCAGCTGGCTTTTGGTCAAGACGGGCCCCAATGGCGTGAGAATACCGCGTCCTTCTCCCAAACCGACTGGGTTTTGAGCGTCATAGCCCATTTTCTTCATAATGGCTTGTGCCACAGAACTGTATAAGGATAGTTGAGGCGTACCTTTATTTTGGAAAGGTTCAAGCATGGAGTTTGATGAAGAAGCATCCGATCTATGGAAGAAGATCGGTTTTTTCCTTTGCTGAAGTTGCTGGAACAACGAAGGAAGCTGACGTAGGATCTTCTATGTCAGAAGTTGTCTCCATTGGAGTAAGAGCAGGCTGAACTTGCTGAGTATCAGCTTTGCTTGACGATGTGTCGTCTTCTGGCTCTGAATCCGAGTCCGTGTCTTGCATGATAGACACGAAAGAGACAACAAATTTGCCCCCAGGCTTTTGTTTTGCCTTCTTCACTTTAGTTGTGATGACCAAAGGCTTTGAAGATTTGAGGGAGATGATGAAGGGAGTTTGAGTGCTCTCTTCAGATTTACCGGATGGTTTGTTTTCTTCCGGTGATTGTTGAGGAGCTTTGCCTTTATCTTTCTGGAGATTTTCGGCAAAGGATGCTGTGTGTTTCTCCTCTTCTTCTTTTTCACCTTCATACATCTGTGAGTCTGCGAAGTGGATTTCTTTACCTTTGAAGGGTTTTCTGTCCGCAAAGACTCGATGTATCATGCCGTCGTCGCCAACAAACTTGATGCATTGATGTAGAGTTGAAGGGACAACACCATTCTCATGGATCCAAGGGCGTCCGAGAAGGATGTTGTAGCATGAAGGGGTCTTTATTGCATACACTGTGACCTCAGAGATAAGATCACCTATCTGCAATTTGAACCTGATTTTGCCGATAGGCCTTTGAGTACTCCCATCGTATCCAAAGATAGATATAGATGTGTGGCTCAGTTTGCTGGGTGGGATGCCCAACTCTTCAAGAGCCGATGTGGAAATGAGGTTGAGTGCAGAACCTGGGTCGATCTGAACTCTATGCATAGGCATTTCCTTGATATACCCTGTGAAGTACAGGGGTCGGTTATGCCTGGTTTCGCCAAGTAGGAGGTCATCCTTTGTGAAGGCGATGGTTGCACTGGCTGCTTTTTTAACCGAGAGGCATTCAATGCATGATCCCTCAGTTTTCTTCTTTTCTCCCTTTGAGGAGGCTTCTGAGTTTTTGACCCGGTAATCCATTTCAATTTGGAGGACTTGCGGGGCATGTTTGTCGACATCCTCATTCAGCTTTTGTAATTCCGAAATGAGATTATCACGAGTGTGCGGAGACATTCGCAACAAATCTAGGATGTGCAGACGTGCAGGTATGTGCTTGAAGTGTTCAATCAAGTCATACTTGAAAGCCTCCTTAGGGCCTGCATGTTCATCATTGTTGCCACTAGGGGCGCTTACAACATCTTTTCCCGAAGGATTTACATATGTAAAGGAAGATTGGTTGTAATTTTTGTGGTAGTCCCGGCCAGAGCGGGTACCTCTACCAACTTCGAGAGCTTCTTGAGAAGGGTCTTCGTTTGGAAGATTGTCTTCAGGATCAAGAGGCTGTCGTTTTTCATTTGCTGAGGATGCATCAGCAGCAGAGTTACCATCCTCAGTGATTGTGTTGCATGGAGCATTTTCCGGGAACAAGTCCTGAACAACATCCAGCAATCTTTCTTCTTCGTTGACTAATTCATCGTCCCAAGCATCAATGGCTGGGAATTCTTCAGTCAGGAAGGGTGTGAACTTTGAAGTCACAGTCTCAGGAGAAGAAACCTGAGAGGGTGTCATCTCAGTGAAAGTCACGTGAGACGAGGTGGCTCCAGAAGATATATTGCTAGGCGTCGCCGGAGTGTAAGTGCTCTCATCAGACGATGCTTCGGAAGAGCTATAATCCCGAATTATCACATTACAGGAAGCTCTGACAGGAGACGTTGCCTGATCGGAGTCAGACTCATCCTCGGATGTGAGAGGATCGTCTATCCAGCAATTTTCTCCATTTTCAGGAGTTAAGGGAGGATGTACCTGATGGTCTTCAGGGACTTCAGGCTCTGGATTGCGAGGAGGCTCGTTGACGCGTTCTTGCTCTTGTTCTAGAGCGAGTCGCTGCAAGATCCTTGCATATTCTTCAAGATCAGGCATGGGAGCCGGATCTTCTTCTTCATCATCTCTTTGTGGTTCAACATTGTTGATTTCCACTGGAGTAATGAGGGGTGCTGGTTCAGCAGCATTTTCTTGTACAGCTTCTTGGTCTTCTTCATCATCAGACCAGGATCCTTGTGGCTGTAGGGGGTTATACCAGATTACTGGCATAAGATGAGACTCAGGAACCCATTCTTCATCGGAGAGATATTCTCCTGTTTCAAGGGATTCCTCCCACTCATCTGTGTAGTTGGATTCGAATCCATCATCGGTGTCGCTGGACTCGTATCCATCAATGGAGAATCCAACTACCGAATTGCAAGAGTATGATGTCTCCTGCATGGCTTCTTTGAATTGAGGTGGCATGAAATCACTGAGAGTGAATTTCCTTACCCCCTTTGAAGTCTCTGGAAGGGATGTTTTTGTTATCTCCAGTGAAGCGGTAGAGGAAGCCTCTGCCTTTTCTTTGACCTTTAGTTTTGGCTGGGTCTTCTCTTGCCGTTTGAGCTTGAGGAGATGTTTCCTAGCCTGCCTTCGCTGTTGAGCTGTAGGCTTTATTTTCACGACCTCCCAATTTTCATCTTCCAGGAGATCGGGATGTACCCATATCGGTTGTCCGTCTGGTGTCGGGTAAGGAACCAGTTCCTCGGACGCTTCGATTGAGTTTATCACCTTGAAGGAAGTAGTGATCTTCTTCTTCGGTGATCTTGATGTTTGTCCACATGTCACCATGTTGACGGAGGCAGACCCATAGTTTTTGTCAAAGGTGATGACTCCGTTTTTCCACATCTCATTTATTTTCTCTCTCACAATGAAGCATTGATTGAGAGGATGCGAGATCATCTGGTGGTATGGACAGTACCGAGGATCGTTGGTTTTGCCAACATCACCCGGTCTTTTTGGTTCGGGCAAGGTGAGCTTGCCGTTTGCCACAAGAGCCCCGAAGATTTCATCAACATCTTCATCAAACGGGTATTTCTTCTCTACTCGTTCTTTGAAGGCATCAGAGAGTTCAGGTCTCTTACCAGCAGCTTTGTTTTCAGCTTTCTTTGGTGGCTGAGGAGCTGACTTGGTCTGCACATCGAGGACCTCTTTCTTCTTTGGTTTAGAGGTTGCAATGGCAGTTGGCTCTTTTCTTGATGATTTCTGACTGTTGAGGTCTTTAATCACCGTTTCAGCTTCCATGGAAGCTTCTAGGAGTTCTCCCAGGTTTTTTGATTTGTTGCCGATGATCATGGAGCGGATTCTGGCTCTTATGTTGTTTCGGCAGATGTCGACTAGCGACGCCTGTGGCAATACATCAGAGCATTTGTATGCCATTGCTTTCCACTTGTGAATGAAGTCATATGTTGATTCATTCTCCCCCTGTTTTAGGCTGCACAGCTGAGCCATAGTAGCGGGATGATCTTCACCTTTGAAGTGAGTCAGGAAGCGTGTCTCTAGCATGGCCCAGTTTTGGATTGAGTCCTCCGGCAGAGTGGAGTACCAATTGAAGGCCGTACCTTTTAGGGTACTTGCAAAGAGGCGGATCTTGAGTGCATCTTGATCCGCGATAGCTCCTGTCAAGATCTTGAAGTGGATGACGTGTTGTCTGGCTGATCCTTTCCCCGTATATGTTTGGAGAGTAGGATGCTTGAATTTGGTGGGGAACGGGACCGAGTCCATCCATAAGGGATATGGTGGCTTGATCCCATGCTCTTTGAGTATATCCTCTTCTTTTGCTTTGGCGAGGATACCGTCTACGTCCTTTTTGGTAAGGGCGCGTGACTCATTTTCTTCTCTATTTACCTCGTCGTCTTGATGATTCGGAGGAGGTTCATTGTTCGCCTGATTTTGGAAGGCGAGGAGAAGGTTTTCCATCAGAGTTTCAATCCTCTGCTGGCCCTGTTCCAACTGCTGGATGCGGGTGATCGCATCTTCTGGAGGTGGATTGCGGGGTGGTGGCTCAGAATTTGTAGCCAAGACATTCATCCTTCGTGATTCGAACGAAGAAACTGTCCTGGTGACTGAGCTGGGGCTCATTCTTTTTGAAGAAGAGCTTGAGGAAGGATCACTCTGTTGTCCTTTGCTTGAAGGAGCAGGGGATTCTTCTGAATGTCTTCTTGTCCTGGAGACGCTGCGGGTCATTGGACGTCGGACATGGATTTTTGTTGCTGATTTTTGGCGCCTTCTGGTTTTTCCAACCATATGGACGGCAGCAACTTGGTTGGGTCTTTCTTTTTCGACCCATTTGGGAGAGACTTGAAGTGTGGGAGGCTGGGTCCTTTGCTTCTCTAGTCTCTTTTGTCGGTACGACGCGCGGCGGCGTATACGACGAGCAATTTGAGCTTCGGTCAGCTCTGACTGGGCTTTGACGATGAAGGATGTGCTCCCTCGGGCGCAGCAGCCGAGCCTGTCTTCTTTGTAGCTGGGCAAGGATAGGATGCGAACCCTGTCCTTTGCCAGTTGCAGCGAAGCTTTGAATTTTTGAAGTTCGGCCCCTGTAGATATGAAGGGTCGAACTGCAGATTTGTAGGCCTTAGCAGGTGCTTGTGGAGGCCTTGTGATGCATGACTTGATTTTGGGCTTGTAGGAACAAGCCGGCTCATGCTGGGATGACTTGGAAGTCGAGTTGGAGATGGGTCTCTCCTCTTTCATGTAGGCAAGAGGATAGAACTGGTTCTCTTTGAGTGGGGCCAGGAATGCTGGCTTAGTGGATGTATGGGACCTTCTCTGTTTTGGTGAAGGTTTTGGGGACCAAGTCTTGGAGTAGACCTGGTTGTTTGCAGGTTGAGGCTTCGTGGGGCTGCCACGAGCTTCAGGCCTTCTGGTGCTCGCCTTTGGTGTCATGGTAGTGACACGTTGAGAGGCGAGTTTCTGCTTCTTGGAGGGAGCAGTTTGTTCCTCAGGAAGTGGGAATGGTCCCAGCGTCCCAAAGACGATAGTCCGGGGAGTCGAGGTCGACCCGGAGTTCAGAGAGTTGCCGAGGGAGTTGACACTTCGGCAGCTGATGGGGCGCTTGTAGGTGCGCGTGGTTTGCTTCTGTTGAAGCATGAGTTGGTCCTTGTTTTCGTCGAAAGTAATGGTTAGTGAAGCTGCCATTGTTAGTTTTCGAAAATTTCTGAAACAAGACCACATCCATTAGTAATCACAAGAATATAATGATCATAAATGGGAAGTTCTATGGTTTCGTCTTTTCAAATTGCTCGAGGTAGATGACCCAAGCAATATGAGGAAGGCAAAATGCCATAGAGGGTACAATTGTTCTGATCGCAGGTATGGTAAGCCCAGAATGGGCATCCCAGTGACTGCTAGAAGCAATTGTGAACTTAAATTCGACTTATCGAGAAGCAGAGCTTGCTCGAGGTAAGAAGAATATAAAGTTGGAGTTACAGATGTGCCGGTCGCAATACAGTAGACCCTGAAAGGGCGTACTAGTACCGCTAGACACAAATGTTTTGAGACCGCATCTATGAGATGAGATTCTCTGTTTTGAAAGGTCAAGATTGGATTCATCAAAGAGAGCAGATGGTATTCCAATCTGAACACGGGCTCAGCGATTTCCGCGAGCGCCAGTGCTCAGAAAGAAATGAACTATGATTTCTCGGATCTGAATCTAAAAATGACGAGTTTTTTTTTTGAAAGGCCAATATCGGGTTCATCAAAGAGAGCAAAAGGCACTCCAATCTGAACACGGGCTCAGCGATTTCCGCGAGCGCCAGTGCTCAGAAAGGAGAAGACCAAGATTTCTCTAATCTAAACCCAAAATGACGGAAGTTTTTTTTTTTTGAAGATTTTGAAGATTTTTTTTTTTTTTTTTAAAATCTTTTTTTTTTATTTTATTTATTTTTTTTTTTAAGATTTTTTTTTTTTGAAAATTTTTTTTATTTTTTATTTTTTATTTTTAAAAATTTTATTTTTGAAAAAAATTTATTTAAAAGACGAGAGAGTACACATAGGCCTCCTAACCCGGTCTTATGAAATCTTGATTGATAGAATTGCCCCCAGGTAAGGGTAGGATTACTTAATGAACCCGTTTGGAGGACCCTTGCCTAGAACAGTCAAGCTGTCTCCACACTCTGGACAAGGCTTTTCTTTGAATCAACCATGATCAAAGAACACAGTTGGTTTAACCTCAGTGGTCTATGTCTTTTTTTTATATGTTTTTTTTTTATTTTTATGAATTCATCGAAGAGAAACAATGGCCCAAAACCTTAGTCGAACAGGCTCAACATTTCTGCAAGCGCGATGAACGATAGGAACGGATCAAGGTTTCTCAATTTTGAATCCAAATTGAGAAATCTAAATTTATATATATATATATATATATTTTTAGATTTTTAATGAACTCATCGAAGAGAAACAATGGCCCAACCCCCAATCCGAACACGGTCTCGGCGATTTCCGCGAGCGCCAGTGCCCAGAAGGGAAAGGATCAAAGTCTCTCAATTTTGAATCCGAATTGAGAAATCTAAAATTTTTTTTTACTTTTTATATATATATATATATATTTTTTTTTTAGATTTTTAATGAACTCATCGAAGAGAAACAATGGCCCAACCCCCGATCCGAACACGGTCTCGGCGATTTCTGCGAGAGCCAGTGCCCAGAAGGGAAAGGATCAAAGTTTCTCAATTTTGAATCCAAAAATGAAAAATCTGATTTTTTTGTTTTTTTTTTTTTGAAAAGAGAAAGAGTGGAAATAAATTCAAAGAATTAGAAATTTCCAAACAAAAAATCTCATCTCATTTTTTTTTTGCGGAATTCAACATAGGCCACCAATTATAAAGTAGCCAAGGAATCGAGAAAAGAAATATAAGCATAGAGCAAAATATATGATATGCAAATATTTCATTTCTAGCATCGTGTTCTCAAATAAACAGGTCCCACCGGGTGTGCCAGCTTGATGGACCGCGCTCCCGGATGCCCGGGTTCCTACCGAGGTCGGCGGACGTGGGAGTCCGGTTGGTTCCGACCCTTTCGTAACCGGGGGGCAAAAGGGGGCGTGCATCAACATTTCTTTTTTTGTGGGTGTGCCAGATTTTCTATTTTTACTTGGAATTGCAAGTGGTGATCCGGAGATCAACCTTCGCAAGTAAAAAGGAAATCAACTTCTTTCAAGTTTTCCATTGCACATATATTTAAGAAAAGAGACATTTTCTTGATTTGCCGTAAAAGGCGATTTTTTTGGCATTTATAGCCGATTTTGGCGTTTATAGCCGATTTTTGGCGTTTATAGCCGATTTTGGCGTTTATAGCCGATTTACAATCCTTATCAACAATGAAAAGACAAGAATTGTGATTTTTGTCTCTTTTGAAAAAAATACAAACTACAATGAAAAGCAAGAAAAGGAGGATCTAACTTTTCAGGAGATTGTGGGGGACCCGTTTAGATTGACGGTCGCAAGCCATATGTGGGCTTCGCCATCATCCATGCAGATGAGAACAGAGGATGCTATTGATTCGCTTGGCTTGGCTATAACCTCGGGTTTTTTAGAGGATAAAGACCAAAGGAAGGTCCTATGTCCAATAAAAAGCCGAGTAGACGGGCTGAAAAGCCATATCTAAGCCATTGGAGGCAGGAGGAGAAGGCAAGGACCTTGGGGGGGTACCCCCCAAGGGACTTTTGTCACCTTGTTGCGGTGGCCGGTGTAGAATTTCCGCAGAGTTTTCTCTCTTTTTCCTTTCTCTGGATTTCTGTCTGCTGTCTGTTGATGTTGTGTTGATGTTGTCTGTGTGTTTTTTCTTCTTGGAGAGCCTTCCTATTTATAGGCTTTTAGGTAGCCTTTTAGGTGGGTTTATGGGCTTTTATTGTCATTAAGCCGCATAATGGGGGGAGTTACAAAATTGAATTGTTTATTTTGTAACTCCTTTTTCTTGGCTTCTGATTGGCCGGAGGAGATTGAGGGCATTTAATCGCCTTTAATCGCCATGATGGGAGGAGTTTCATGGGTTAAATGCCATGAATCTCTTGACATGTAACTCCCGAATGCTTGCTTCTGATTGGGCCGTCCAAAGAAATGGATTAATGACTGTAATAAAGCTAGTCAATTAATCGCATTAAGTGGTCGCCGAGCAGCTGAAGAGTTGCGGTCCGTGCCACGTCTTTTGGGATTCTTCTGTTGATGATCATCGATGGATCTTCATGTAGATCGACATCAGATGATCATGTAATTTCAGGTGTTTGTTGCCAACAGCGGGCCGGTGCCATCTGTCCTGTCGATTTCTCGATCGGTCGGGTAGAAAGCACACTTTTTTTGGTTGACCGGGTGGCGATCAATGTTGTTTTCGATACTCTTGATGATTGACCCGTGTTTTGGACGGATGTCAGAGGACTTGGTGTCTCAAAAGCATGAATTTTGGAAAGTACCAGAGGCTGGGCTCCTCGAATCGCGAAAAAACGGCGAAAACCGGGGTTTCCGGGGCTTTCCCGGCGACCCCGGGTTCCAAGTTCGCCGGCGACCCTGGCCCAGGGTCGCAGGGGTCTGCGACCCTGGGGGGTTTTCCCCCTTTCGTGTCCCGTTTTGCGTCCGTTTTTGCTGTTTTTCGATTCTTTTTTCTTCTGTACTTTTCGTTGACATTTTGACCATTTATTGGCCTAATTTCTTTGTAGGAAACCTGATGAGAATCCTTGCATTTTATTTTGCAAAGTTTCCAATTTCCTGAGAAAGCCGAAGACTTTGTCGCGCAGAGCTGCCGATTTTCCGTCAAAAGCTGAAACTGGGCCAAACGATGTCGGAATGACCTGAAATTTGGTGTGAAGCCTCCTGAGCAATAAATAAGACCAACCATAGGCTTTTGTTTGAGTTTTGAAGCCGTTTGGGGTCCTATCACCTGTAGACTTGCTTTTTATCGCGATGAAAATGTCGCGGTTTGATGTGCGGTCAATCAATGTCCGATTGACTTGAAATTTGACAGGGAACCTATTGGAGTCATTTTAAGATGATCCATAGGCTCTGTCTTGGAAACCATGGTCCCGGAGAGCTTTTGTCACCGAGAGCTCCTTTTCGGCTGTCGGAGAAGCGAAGTTAGGCCAAATGATTTTGAAATGGCCCGAAACTTCTTGTGTACTCCTCTTTTGGCTGTCTGGAAGAATCTTGCAGTTTTTGTTTGATTCTGACCAGATTTGATTTTTGGAAGCAGCATTGCCTATTTATGGCAGGTTGCGACTTCATGTAGCTCTTTGGATCTTGAAAAGGCAAAGTGACATTTTTGGTGTCAACAGTCCCTACTGCTTTTTTTCTTCTTTCTCTTCTCTTAATTGACAGTCTCCGTCAAAACTGAGAGAGTAGGGGGTGTTTGGAAAGCCAATATTTCTAAAGATTTTGCTATATTATGTCCTACTTCAGAATGTAATCTACACACCTAAAAACTATGTGTTTGGATAACTTAGAAAGTTACAATATCGAGAAACCGGGATGATTGACCCAATGGGAACCCACTAACTAGTAGTCATACCAGATTGATTTAATATTGGTAACCATGGTAGGGCCCATCTAATTAGAAAATCATGAGACTGAAATGTTAAAACCCACGAGTAATGTATTTTAATCAATGTGGGTCCACCAAATGTTAATAACTATAATGTAATACATCCAATGGTGATTATAGCAGAGACCCCTATCAAGTTTTAAACATCATTGAAGAATCCATTTATGAAAAATTAATGTGGAGCCCATTTGATGTTAACAGTCATATTAACCAAGCTAATTATAGTAATCACTAGGGGCATTAATGTTGGTAATCATGGTAGAAATTGTCTAATGTAATATTTGTAGGGCCCACCTAATGTTAGTAATCAATCAAGAAACTCTGTAATTATGATATAGCCATGGAACCCACATAAAATTTATAAATACTAAAGGGCCCATCTAAGATTGAGAGTCATAGTAGGATTTCCATATAAACCATCAATATTAAAAAAATGTAGTTGGCCACCATGGTAGGAGTTTCTCATAAATCTCCACTTATTTCGGTGCATCATCTAGTGAAAATTTTATAAATTGCCAAACACTTCAAGGTATATTGAATTTTGTAGAAATTGCCAAACATCATAAGTGACACAATATTATAATATGATACTATTTTATTCTGTAATAATGAAATCTTACAATATATAAATTTGGTGATAATATGTTCTTCTTTTATCCAAACACCGCCTTATTTCAATTAAAGTTAAGTGTGTGAGACTTATGAATTTCATGCATGGGACCCAACTAGTTTTTCATTGTGCCTAATCATGTCATGATGCAAGAAATTAATGCATGTTTAAAAATTGAAAAGCCTAATTGGTGAGATGATTGATTGGTCCAAAACCCTGATTTCATAAAAATCATGCAATTCAGATGAATTTTGACCTAATTTAACCTATTTTCCAAATTCATGCACAAATGCATGAAATTATGAAATCTTATGCAATTTAATGTAAATTGACGTAATTAAGTCCACAAATGTGCACAGAATGATGACTTAATGAGCTAACTTTGTGGACTTATTGCTCTACTTCAAGTCTGAGTTTTAGTACAAGGGTTGGGCTACGGTATAATGGACGATGCTAAACAAATTCAAATGCGGCAAGATAAAGCATGACGGTCTCAACTAGGTCCTACTAGACCATCTCAATTATACCCAAATGGACATCATTCTGGTATAAAAGAGTTTACTAAAAAATGGGTAGAAAAGGCAAGTCGGATCCGATCAATATGGAAGATAAAAGTGTAGAGAGTGCGCGCTCTCTCTAACCGAGAAGACCATCCTACTGATACGGTCAGTCTAAAGGAGAGAAGCAGGCAATGAATGTGCGCTAAACTCCGAAAACAGACCGAGCGGGTGAAATGCATGTAAACTAGCTCATAGTAGCAAGCTACAATCCTCAAAGTTTGTGCTAATTCAAATAGGTGTAAACAAGCAAGAACAACACTATTCAACTCTATACAAATCCTAGAATCTTGGATGTTAAGGAACACATATATCTTGGTGCTTCCGAACGTCATTACATTTGAGGGCCTAGGTTTACGTACCCTTGACTCAGTGTTGCCTTATACATGTTTTTGGATAGTCCGAGGGTGAATGGCAACTCAAGGCATCACCTCACATTAGTTTTAAGTCAAAATAGCATTGGCCAAGGTTCATGGTATGTAGATCCACTAATTTCTAAGTTTAGGGTCGCCCAAACCAAGGGAGATAGGTACAAGTGTTTCTCATTAGTTCAATAGCTTAGAAGTCCTCAAAACTAAGTCAATAGGGTGCCCACAACTTTACCACATGATCACTAGTTGATTGGAAAAGGATCGGTCAGTCCAACGGCCGATCGGCTGTTGGAAAGTCAAAACTACAGAGAGGTTTGGTTTGGGGTGTGAAGCCTAATCACATTTGGGTTCCACCTCACGCATTTCTAAGGTTCATAAATGGCGGGGAAAAGATGGAAAACAAATCCTAAGAAATAGGGTCTAAACAGGTCCCAAGCAGTGAATGGCCGAGTGGCCAAATTCAAACTGCCAAGTGACAAAAAGGCAAACTGCCAGGAGGCTTTATGGCTAGCCCTGAGACTCCCATCTGGCCCTGCAGTGCACCGACGACACTGGGCAGTTTGTGTCCTGGGCATGATCTTGGGTCTTTTTACCCATTTCATTTAGGGATTGGAAAATTCTATATGCACCATAGCTTTTGATGAATACACTCACACTTAAGTTTATTTTTAATTACCAAATTGCCCCCTAGTGAAAGGACGAAATTGCCCTTCACCATCAACCTCCTCTCCTCTTCCTTTCGTTCTTTAACAGTGGGGGTGAGCCGTTTCTCTACTCTCATCTCCTATTCCTCCTCTTTTTCTTTTTCTTCTTTTTCATTCTCCATTTGTTTTGTAACCGTTCCCCCACACTCATTCATGCCCGTTGATGTTCATCTCTTTCCTCATCATCTTCTTCAACCTTTTTAAAGTATCCTTAAGTCTCATCATCTTCTTCAACCCTTGAAAGTACTCATCTCCCTGCTGAAAGCAGGCATTTTCAACATGGACAAGCAACTGACAATCTACCAAGAGGAGGTATACTCTCTGACTTCGTTTCCAGCTCGTCATTGAGTTTTCCCGCGATATGCTCGGTATTCCAGAACCGTGCAAAATAACTCTGCACGGCACATTATAACTGTGCAATATTTTTTTGCACGGCCACATTAAACCGTGCAAATTAAAATTGCACGGTTATATGTGGCCGTGCAAAAAAATATTGCACAGTTACAATGTGCCGTGCATAATTATTTTGCACGGTTCTACAAGACCGTGTACTAATAAACTAATAATTTTGGGATCATATTTTCAGGAGATTGATTCAACTGGTGCAAGTCAGTGCTCTCTTGATTTTACTAATGTCTTCACCACTGAAACGATATTCAGAAGCCGAAATGATCTAATCCAATGGACACGGGATGTCGGAAAGAAACATGGCTTGGTGATTGTAATCAAAACTTCGGATGCTGGTGGAGATGGTAGGAAACCGAGAATAGTTTTATCCTGTGAGAGAAGTGGTAGTTACAGGGCTTCATCGAAGATATACGAAAAGAAGAATCCTAACAAGGCAACGGGAACGAAGAAGTGTAATTGCCCATTTGCTTTGAAGGGTTGAAAGTTGCCTAGGGACGATGATTGGATGTTAGTAGTGGTTTGTGGGATACACAATCATCCAGACGCACAACATCTCGAAGGGCACTCGTTCGCTGGGAGGCTTTCTACGGAAAAGATTAATGTTTTGATTGATATGTCTAAGAGTCTGGTGAAGCCAAGGAACATCCTTCGAACACTGCAGGAGAGGAATGTGCACAACACCACTACGATGAAGAGTATCTACAATGCTCGTCAGAAGTTTAGGGTGACAGAGATGGCCGGTCGATCACAGATGCAGCAACTTATGATGCATTTGGAGAAGAACAAGTACATTGAGTATCACACTAGCAATGATGATACAGATGCAATCTTAGACTTATTCTGGGCACATCCGTCATCTATTCAGCTATTACGTGCATTTCCAGAAGTTTTGATAATGGATTCCACGTACAAGACCAATAGATATCGACTTCCATTGCTTGAGATTGTTGGTGTCACATCTACCCAACTGACGTTCTCCATTGCCTTTGTTTACCTTGATTCAGAGAGGGAGGCCAATTATAGATGGGCCCTGGAGAGGCTTAAGGATTTAATGGGGATGCATTATGCCACGTGTGATTGTCACAGACAGAGAGTTAGCGCTCATGAATGCAATAAAAGTTGTATATCCGAATGCAACAAACTTATTACGCAGGTGGCATATTTCTAGGAACATCTTGGCAAACTGTAAGAAGTTCTTTGAGACCAACGACAGATGGGATGCATTTATCTCTTGTTGAAACATGTTGGTAGTCTCTCCAACTGAAAGTGACTATATTCATGATGGACAGCGCTTCTGTTCGGTTCTACCGAGGTCGGCGGACGTGGGAGTCCGTTGGGTACGACCCTTTCATAACCGGGGGGCAGAGGCGTGCATCAACATTTTTTGTGTGAGTGTGCCAGATTTTCTATTTTACTTGGAATTACAAGTGTTGATCCGGAGATCAACCTTTGCAAGTAAAAAGGAAATCAACTTCTTTCAAGTTTTCCATTGCACATATATTTAAGAAAAGAGGCATTTTTCTTGATTTGTCGTGAAAGACGATTTTTTGGCATTTATAGCCGATTTTGGCGTTTATAGCCGATTTTGGCATTTATAGCCGATTTTTGGCGTTTATAGCCGATTTACAATTCTTATCAATAATGAAAGACAAGAGTTATGATTTTTGTCTCTTTTAGAAAAATACAAACTACAATGAAAAGCAAGAAAAGGAGGATCTAACTTCTCAGGAGATTGTGGGGGACCCATTCAGATTGACGGTCGCAAGCCATGTGTGGACTTCGCCATCATCCATGCAGATGAGAACAGAGGATGCTATTGATTCGCTTGGCTTGGCTATAACCTCAGGTTTTTAGAGGATAAAGACCAAAAGGAGGTCCTACGTCCAATAAAAAACTAAGTAGATGGGCTGAAAAGCCACGTCTAAGCCATTGGAGGCAGAAGGAGAAGGCAAGGACCTTGGGGAGGGGGGGAGGTACCCCCCAAGGGACTTTTGTCACCTTGTAGAGGTGGTCGGTGTAGAACTTCCATAGAGTTTTCTCTCTTTCTTTCTCTGGATTTCTGTGCTTTTTCTTGATCTGGGATCTGTCTTTTTTTTTTTCGATCTGGATTCCTTTGGAGTGCTATCCTATTTATAGGCTTTTTGGTAGCCATTTAGGAGGGTTTATGGGCTGAAAAGCCACGTCTAAGCCATTGGAGGCAGAAGGAGAATGCAAGGACCTTGGGGAGGGGGGGGAGGTACCCCCCAAGGGACTTTTGTCACCTTGTATAGGTGGTCGGTGTAGAACTTCCGCAGAGTTTTCTCTCTTTCTTTCTCTGGATTTCTGTGCTTTTTTCTGATCTAGGATCTGTCTTCTTTTTTTTTTCGATCTGGATTCCTTTGGAGTGCTCTCCTATTTATAGGCTTTTTGGTAGCCATTTAGGAGGGTTTATGGGCTTTTATTGTCATTAAGCCGCATAATGGGAGGAGTTACAGGTTTTACCTCCTTTATTTTGTAACTCCTTTTTCTTGGCTTCTGATTGGCCGGAGGAGATTAAGGGCATTTAATCGCCTTTAATCGTCATGATGGGAGGAGTTTCATGGTTTAAATATCATGAATCTCATAACTTGTAACTCCCGGATGCTTGCTTTTGATTGGGCCGTCCAAAGAAATGGATTAATGACTGCAATAAAGCCAGTCAATTAATCGCATTAAGTGGTCGCCGAGCAGTTGAAGAGTCGCGGGCCGTGCCGCGTCCTTTGGGATTCTTCTAACGATGATCAACGATGGATCTTCACGTAGATGGACATCAGATGACCACGTAATTTCATATATTGGTTGCCAACAGCGGGTCGGTGTCATCGGTCCTGTCGATTTCTCGATCGGTCGGGTAGAAAGTGCACTTTTTTGGTTGACCGGTTGGCGATCAATGTTGATTTCGATACTCTTGATGATTGATCCATGATTTTGACGGATGTCAGAGGATTCTGTGTCTCAAAAGTATGAATTTTAGAAGATATCAAAGGTCGGACGCTTCGAATCGCGAAAAAACGGCGAAAAACGGGGTTTCCGGGGCCCTCCCGGCGATCCCGGGCCCCAGGGTCGCCGGCAACCCTGGGGGGTTTTCCCCCCTTTTGTCCCGTTTTGTATCCGTTTTTGCTGTTTTTTTATTCTTTTTTCTTCTGTATTTTTCCTTGACATTTTTGATCATTTATTGGCCTGATTTCCCTGTAGAAAACCTGGTGAGAATCATTGCATTTTGTTTTGCAAAGTTTTTAATTTTCCGAGAAAGCCGAAGACTTTGTCGCGCATAGCTGTCGATTTTCCGTCAGAAGCTGAAACTAGGTCAAACGATGTCAGAATGACCTGAAATTTGTGGTGAAGCCTCCTGAGCAATAAATAAGACCAACCAAGGCTTTTGTTTGATTTTTTAATCCGTTTGGGGTGCTATCACCAGTAGACTTGTTTTTGTCGCGATGAAGATGTCGCGGCTTGATGTGCGGTCAACCGATGTCCGATTGACTTGAAATTTGACAGGGAACTTATTGGAGTCATTTTAAGATGATCCACAGGCTCTATCTTGGAAACCATGGTCCCGAGGAGCTTCGCGGCTGAGATGCCTGATTTGGCTTCCGAGTGTCAAAGTCTGGTCAAACGTTGTCGAAATGACCTGAAATTTGACGTGTAGCCCTTTGTAAGCATTTTGAAGCCGTCCATGTGCTCTATCTGATGAGTGATGGCCTCGTAGGTTCTCTCCACCGAGAGGCTTGATTTAGTTGTTCGAGGGTTGATGTAGGGTCAAACGTTGTTGGTTTGACTCGGAACTTGACGTGGAGCCTTTTGGATGTATTTTGAGACCATCCATCGGCTCTGATTGAAGATTTGGTGTCTCCGATGCTTTCGCCGCCGGGAGCTCCTTTTTAACTATCGGAGAAACAAAGTTAGGCCAAATGATTTTGAAATTGCCCGAAACTTCTTGTGTACTCCTCTTTTGGCTATCTTGAAGGATCTTGCAGTTTTTGTTTGATTCTGACAAGATTTGATTTTTTGGAAGTAACATTGCCTATTTATGGCAGGTTGAGACTTCATGCAGTTTTGTGGATCTTGAAGAAGCAAAGTGACATTTTTGGTGTCAACAAATGCCCCCTCGAGGTGCAACGACGAGTTGCTTAACTTTTGTAGTCGATGTGCCTCAAAGAGATTTTGTGAAGGAGAGCTTGTGACTTGACCAAGAGTCTTTGAGCAGTCTTTCTTTTGGTATTTGTAGCCTTTTGAGCTTCTAGGGGAATTTTATGGTAGTGAAAGGGATCATGTACCATCTCGAGGCAAAGTTTTGAAGATGACATCTGGGATGTGGATTTGGGTTTTGACCTTGTGACCTAACATGCTGTATGTGGCAGGTTAGGGAGTCGGGTTTGGTTTTGACCGTGTGACCCTAGAAGCTGTATGTGGAATGTTGGGGGTCAATTTTGGTTTTGATCTTGTGACCTAACAAGCTGTATGTGGCAGGTTTTGGTTTTTGGTTTTGGTCTTGTGACCTAACAAGCCGTTAGGGGACCAGGATTTGGTTTTGTTTTTTGTGGAATGTCAATTTCAAGATTTTGGCTCAATTTGGTAGATGAGGCTGGATAATTTATTTTTTTGGAACCTCATGGGGCTTGGAATTCTTTTTTGTATGGTCCAATCAACTCAAAAGAGGCATGAAACCATTTTTGTATGCTCTTGGTAAGAGGATCTCTCTTTGACTAAAAGCCCAATTTTTTTTTTAAGTGCCTAGGTGGTCAAACCTGGCTCATATGGGCTAACCCCATGGGACCTTAAGCTTTTGAAATGGCTTAGATCTCATATGGTGTCATTTTTGTAAAAAATATCCAACAATATCTCTTTTTGGATTGAGAATATCTAAGAATATCTTTACTTGGAGAGAATCTCTCATGTTCCCTTTATTTTGGGAGAGAATATCTCAAGATATCTTCCTTTGAGAGAGAATCACTCATTGATCCTATCTTTTGGGAGAAAATCTCTCATTGATTTCCTTTTTGGAGAGAATCCCTCAAGATATCTTTCTTTTGGGAAAGAATCTTTCTAATTTCTTTCTTTTGGAAGGTTGCTAATTAGTAACACTTACCTCTTTCTTCTTTCCTTCTTTGGTTTGCTCTCTTCTATAAAAGCAAGGAGGAGGTTGAATTTCTTGCTCTTATTACTTTCTTTTGCAACAATCCCAAGAGGGCTTCAAGACCAAGAGTTCTTCTTCTTCAAGATCTTCAAGACTTTTCTTCTTCTTCTCCATCAATGGCTTCAAGTAAGTTCCCTTTTTCAGGAAAACCCCATTGTAGGAAATAGAGAAAAAAAATTCTTCTCTTTTTTTTTCTTCTTCTTTTTTTTTCTTTCACGTGTTTGCTCTCTGTTTTTTTTACACTTTTTTTTTGTGGGCTGTACGGACAGATCCGTACGGCCATGTGGCCTGTGGGCCAGTTCTCTTTTTCACTCTTTTTTTTCTTTTTTTTTTTTTGCTGATCCTTTATTTTTATTTTTTTGAAGATTTTCCTCTTTTTTTTTTGAAAAAGTTTTCTTTTTCTTCTTTTTTTTCTTCTTTTCTTTCTCCCTTTTTTTTTGAGAAAGTTTCTTTATTTCTTTTTTTTTTCTTTTTTTTCTTTTGCTCATCATGATAATGCCTTTTTTTTTTTGGCAAACCTAGATGTTCATGCATGCATTCTATTGTAAATTAAATTTGTCGCATGATGTGATAGCATACCTGAAAGTTTTTGCAAATTTGGGAATTTGGAGCTCGCAGCATGTTGAGCCCTTCATGATTTTGCAGAGACTTTGAGGTTTCGAAAGTTTGGAGTTTCGGAGCTCGCAGCAATGTTGAGCACATCTTCAAGCTTTCTATTTCTTCCGGAGTAGTTCCTTTTATTCGGAATTGCCCCGGAGTCATGTCAAAATTTCGCCATATTTTTTTTAGCGAAATTCTGTCATTTTGATGTTTGATCTTTTTTTTTCTAACCTTTGCAGGTGGTTCCTCCAGAACGAATAAGGGTAAAGAGCCTGCTACAAACGTACCTCGTCGATCTGCTAGATCTTCTAATTCGGCCGTTCAGCAGGCCTGGAAGAAGGTCCATTATGTTGAGAGAAATCTGGAAGAGTGCGATTCCCTCAACAGAGATGAGATGAGGCAGCGACTGATCGCTCTCAAGGGAGAGTAATTTTATAAGATCATGGTAAGCAGTCGTCCATGGGCGATGGAAGATCAGAGTGTTTTACCCAAGCCTACCTTCTTCTTTGGTGATGCCATCCCTGATGACATGACATACCAAAGGAGATGTTTTCAGTTCTCTTTCACTGCAGATGGTGAGAAGAAGACAGTTGCTACCCGATCGACGTTTGATCGCACCGTCTCGATCATGAGCCTTGCCCCCACGTGCTCTAAGAGGGAAGATCCTCCAAGCTGGGTGAGAAGGATAAATGTAATCAAGACCGGGGTTTTTGTTAGCGGTTCTCCTGGATATGCGGAGAAATTGCCTACTAACATGGACATGTTGATGCCAGCAAACGGTTACCAGGGCTCTGATTGTCCGTCGGTCGATTTGAGACCGGTGGGCCTTGGAATTTTCAGCGGTGACGGTAGTAATTGGGTGAAGCCTTTTCGACTTCGTGGCCGTTTCAATGCTGACTCCGAGTGGAAGTCGTGGACTGATCGCGTCCTGCTGATTGATGGCGCCGTTTTGAAGGAAGCCGGGATTTTTGACGTGGTCCGCGCCTTTAGGGAGACCGTGATTTTTTCCGACTAGGCCTTCATGGCTATGTTGGAGTCATTCCTTCCACAAACCAATACCTTCGTTGTGACGAATGGTGAGATTGGTTTCTCTTTGAAGGAGCTGAGCGCCATTACTGGATTGCCCATCCTTGGCAGACTCTATGAGGAGTTTATGCCGATCAACAGTGTCCTTGAGGAGCAGTCTGAGGAGTTCAGGCTTCTGTACTTTCAGCTCGTTGCCTTCTATGATTTTTTGAAGGAGAAGGAGGGTTTGAAAGTTAGATCCAGCAGTTGGAAGAGTTCTAACTCTTCGTTCCCCAACTTTTTTAATAGCAGGGAGTCTTCTGATAGTGCGACCCAGGAAGCTAGGGCTCAGGATCCAAGTTCGAAGAAGATCTTGGCTATGCAAGAAGAGTTGAGAGATTTCAGTGAGAGTACGAACGCCATATGTCCTGACATTGCACTGCGGAGAGATCTCGTTGTTTACCTCACTTATTGGCTTGGTGAGGCTGTTTTTGCTGGAGGAGATGGAACGCACATCAGGCCACATTGTATTTTTTCGGCTTGTCAGATGGCGTTTTGAGAGTAGCTTACTTTGGTGCCAGCTCTTTACTCCTACCTGTGTACCGAACTGCAGGCTGCTGCTTTTTTGGTTCGGCTTGGGCTTCCCATGAACAGGGTATTTTCAACCCACATCTTTAATTCATGGTATGTGTACCACTGTCCTGGCTTCCACCGGCTGGGTGCTGCACAGGATGATGATCCTTTGATGATTCGGTTGGCTAAGGGCAAAGCCGTGTCCGAATCACTTTTGTTTGCCCGCATGAGGATCCGACGGTTCAGGGACGTCGAGATGGGGCAGTCTTCAGTGAAGCTTTCTCCGGAGTTGCGGAAGAAGGCTTTTGATTTTGGTGCCTCCCGAGACTCTACCAGGGCGGGGTCGGGAAGGCATTACTCCTTGACAAACGCAGAGAAGGAGTGGCTTTTCAGCAAACGCGTCGGCACGATGGTGTACTGCAGACATCTTTTCGTCGACATCAAACCGTATGTACATTCTCTCTTTGCTTTGCAGTTGGGCTTTTCTCAAGGCGTTGTTGGAGCGCCTTCAAGCATGGTGAAGCGCTTTGGAGGTTTGCAGGATGGGAGAAATGCATGGGCTTTCTATAGTTTTGAAGACACCACAACCATGATCTCTTATCTTGTATTGTCGACTTCTCGGACTGCCGGCTTTGCGAAGTGATTCGCGGAGAGCTTTTCGGCATATCGGGGGCTTTCCAAGGAGGAGCTTGATGTGAAGCTGGCATCTGGAAAGGGCCTTGGAAAGTCGGATGGCGTCCGGCGAGAGGAAGTTTAGGCCTTTATTTCTGGAGAGAAGCACAAGATAGGCTTTCTGGTGACCAGGGCGTCATTGGTTCTGAAGCTATTCGAGAAATACCTGATGAGGCTTTAGAGCAGCTAGAACAGGAGGAAGCTGAACTTGATGCTTGGATGCAAGCGGCACAGAGGCAAGCTTTCGTGGAGTCTACTGGCAAGAGTAGACCATCCAGTGAGGAGTCAAGTGGGAAACCTGACTCTGACAGCGGGGCAGGTTCCTCTAAAAAGCGAGCCCGCAGGAGTAAGAGGAAGAGGAGTCATCATCGCAGCAAGGGGCAATATGAGGACTCTCCTGACATAGTAGTCCCTCTTTATCAATGAAGATGTGCCAGTGGATGCTAACAAGCCTCCAGAGAAGAGAAGCCGAGAAGAAGAGACCGTTGGTGAAGGTATGATTATTCCTCTTTCTCTTTCCATTTCTTTTCATGGGATTTTTCCATGTCTTGATTTGTTTCTCTCCCTGCTGCTCTTTTTTTTTTAGCAGAGGAAGATTTGGCGATGCCTGAGGTTCCAACCGATGAGGTGGTGACGGATCCTGTCGGGGCACCTGAAGAAGAAATGAGGGACTCTGGAGTGAATCCAGAATCTCCAATTGGTATAACTTCTTTTGCTTTCTTTTTTTTTTTTTTGTCTGTGACTTGGTTTGCTAACATTTCTCTTGTCGGCTGACTTGCCACAGGATTCCGATGACTTTGAACTATCAATGGATGCAAATGTTGATGACGCTTCTAATGAGTTCATGGAGGAAGACAGTCTTCCGCCAGTCGTCGAAGAAGGTATTTTGTAATAATAACACTGATAATGATTTTCAAACAGGATCATATTCATACCTTTTTGTGTTTCTTTGGCAGGTTTTGTGGTGACAGAGGAGAGTCCGTCACTTCCTTCAGAACCAGAGCAAGGGATGCCAGAGGTCGATCCAGAGGTAGAGGCTCCTAGGACTAGTTCTGACACTGTTGAGGAGATACCTCGTGCTGAGATTCCTTCTCCATCAGCTCCAACTGGAAAAAGTTATTTTGTTCCTCTTCCAACGGGGCATGACATGGGCGGCCGACCGACGGAGCGGGGCGAATCTTCAGCTGGGCCATCTCTTCTTTTTGCGAAGAAGGTGGTGGTGCGGGTTCTGAGCTCCTGGATTGAGACTTTCCTTGCTGGGCACTTGGATGCCGGATTTGGCATGATCCAGCATGTGCATGAGATTCTCGGTGATGCCGAAGAGGCTGGTCTCGATGTCACAAGTGCCAGGGCGATCGTTGAAAGGATCATTGCGCTGGGTGACAAGTGGTTTGAGACCATGGGTTTTGCTGACGACCAGTTCTTCAAGGAGATGTTCCTGGACCCTGCTGATCTTCCCGGTGTGAAAGAAGGATTGCAGCATTCTCCAGCATCTCATGGCAAGTTCCTGAAGAAGCGTGCCTCGAAATCCTTGACGGCTGAGGCCAAAAGTTTGCTTGAGGAGCTGAAATCTTGGCTGGAGACCATTTTTGGTTGAGCTCCTGTTTTTTTTTTGTAACAGAAACTATCATTCTTCCTTTTTTTTTTTTGGAAGAACATGTATTTTTTGGTACTCTTTTTTTTTTGTAGTGCTTGGGAATACTTTCTTTTTTTTTTGGTACCGCATGTATTTTTTGGTACGCTTTTTTTTCCCTACGCTCACTTTATCTTTTTGTGATGAAAGTAATTGCTAAATGGGGTGCTTTTTTTTTCCCTACGCTCACTTAAATCTTTTTGTGATGAAAGTAATTGCTAAATGGGGTGCTTTTTTTTTTTCCCTACGCTCACTTAAATCTTTTTGTGATGAAAGTAATTGCTAAATGGGACTTGATCAAAAGCTTGTCATTTTGTGAAAATCTTTTGTCAAATGATTGTTTTGGCATAGGAGCCAGATTTTGTTTGTGGCATGGAAGCCGATTTTGTGGCATGAGAGCCAGCTTTGGTGGCATTTATAGCCTGTTTTGGTGGCATCTATAGCCGGGTTTTTTTAAAGCCAAGTTTTTGTTTTTTTTTGTTTGTGGCATTGATAGCCGGTTTTGTTTTGTGGCATTGATAGCCGGTTTGTGGCATTTATAGCCTGTTTTGGTGGCATTTATAGCCGGATTGGTTTTCAAAAATGCAAGTATCGACTAAAAGTCGCCTCCCTGCTGAATGTTCTTGCAAGTATCGATGGAATGTCACATCCTTGCTCATTCGGTTGAGAGTATCGATGGAATGTCGCATCCTCGCGGATTTTGGTGCAAGTATCGATGGAATGTCGCATCCTTGCTTTTTAAAAATTTTGGTTTTGCGGGTATTGACTTGATGTCGTTTCCCCACGATTTTTGAAATTTGTGGTTTTCTCGAACCTTTAGGTTATGGATATCAACTGAAATGTTGTGTCTCCATGGTTTTTAGGTTTTTTTTTTTAGAACCTTTGAAATTTGGGTTGTGGATATCAACTGAAATGTTGCATCTCCACGGTTTTGGATTTTGCAAGTATCGACGAAATGTCGCTTCCCTGCGATTTTGGAAGTGTTGAACGTGGTTCGCATGCTTCCAATTTGTGCGAGTATCGACTAAGCGTCGCTTCCCCGTGGGTTTTTTTTTTTTGAAAAACCATTTTTTTTGGTTTAAAGACACGAGGGTCATAAGTTTTTACCTAAAACCATTTAGGCGGTAAAAGGTAGGGTGGACTAGGGTGGAAATCCCTGAATCCGGATTTTGTTTCAAACCATGAATTTTGGGTTCAAGGGTTGAAAATTTTGGTCAAGTTAGGGAAAGGCTCCTAAACTTGGATTTTTTTGAACAATGAAACGATGAAAGTAAGCATTGTTTGAATTTCTAAAATTTCAACATTTAATATGAAAATTCTAAAAAGAGTGGGTTTGATGAGCGTGTACCTGGAAACCGGTTTTGGCCGTACAGGCATTGCTCTTACCCAGTTGGGTAAGTCTTCAAGGGTAGTACCGCTTTAAGAACTTGCCGCTGATGGGCAGCATACATCTGTCACCCTCCATGTTTAAGAGTGCGTATGCGCCATTGGAGAAAACCTTGTCGATGACGTAGGGTCCCTCCCATTTTGGCTCAAATTTGCCTTTGGACTTGTGAGCGAAGACCATTGGTCTTTTTACCGCAAGAACCAAGTCACCCTTTTTGTAGGCGCGTTGTCTGACCTTTTTGTCGAAAGATCCTGCCATGCGTTCTTGGTAGAGTTCAATGCTTTGTCGAGCTTCGAGCCGTCTCTCATCGAGATTGTCCAGCTCATGGGGTCGTAATTTGACATTGCTTTCTTGAGTCATGTCATTTTGCAAGGATACCCTCAAGGAAGGAATTTGTACTTCCAAGGGCACGACAGCTTCACATCCATAGACCAAGGAGAATGGTGTGCTATGGGTTGGTCCTCGAACGGTGGTTCGATAGGCCCACAAAGCTTCAGACATTTTGTTGCTCCAGTCTCTTTTGTGACTAGAGACCATCTTCTTGAGGATTTTGCAGAGTGTCTTGTTGAAAGCTTCTGCTAATCCGTTTACTGCTGGATTGTATGGAGTCGAAGGACACTTTGGATTTTGTATTTATCGCATAACCTGTAGAATCGATGATCCCGGAATTGTGGTCCGTTATCATGGACAGATTTTTTGGGTATGCCGAAACGACAAATAATGTTGGTGCGCAGGAACTGAAGGACTGATGAGGTCTTCATTTTGTTGAGCGCAAATGCTTCTGACCACTTGGAGAAATAATCCGTAGCGGCGAAGATGAAGCGATGACCTTTGCTTGAAGGGGGAGAAATAGGACCTATGATGTCCATACCCCAGGCTTCGAAAGGCCATGAAATTGCTGTAGGATGTCACTACAGGAAAAAACATGTTTGGTGACATGAAAAAATGTCACCGACACCGAAGGCCCATTTTTTGTCACCTATTATCATTGGTGACACGGGATGGGGTGTCATTGTATCCATGACACTAAAAGTCAAGGGTGACAAAGTTTGTGCACTTGTCACGGAATGATGTTAACAGTGACAAAAATATGGTGTCACAGAAGAAAGATTTTCTATGACATAATAGGGTGTCACCGAAAGCAATGGTGATAACAATGCGGGTGTCATAGAAAAGAGATCTTCTGTGACAAGAATTGTCACTAAAAATATTTATCATGACAACCAAATGCGTGTCACCGATAATATTACCAAGTTGGCACACAAGGGTGACATACTCTTTTTGTCACAAAAAAACACAATCAAAATATTTGTGCCACCGAAATTATCATTTCGCACCTGCTTACAAAGTTTCAAATATTTGTATCTAGATATACCCATTAGCAAATTAAACTTATACCACAAAGATGCAAAATATCATTCAAATCAAATATCCAACAAGTCAACATTCTATCATCCAAGTTCACAACCCTTCAAAATATTCATCCTTCAACAATAAACACTTCAAAGTTAATAGTTTTAGCGTAACTACAAAACATTCATACACGGTGTGTCGTGTCAAATTAATTACAAAAATAATTCAAAACAAGTAACTCCATCTTGGTCATCTTGGTTAACTGCCAAAAAGTCTTCAACTCCATCTCGGTCATCTTGGTTAACTGCCAAAAAGTAACTCCATCTCGATAGTTACCTGCCTGTATAAAATCGCAACAAAAAAAATATAATTATTTAACATGTTATGAAGCACACAACTCAAAATAAATGTATGAGAAAATAAAATGTTTCTTCTTCCTTACAGGGGCCCTTTTAGAGAACTCTTTCCAGGCAATATAGGTGGGCTTACTGAAAGTATATTTTGATGTTCAACATCTATAGAACTTTTTATTGGTTACACCTTGCAAGGATATGTTCGAACCTAATATCCCTATTTTAAAGTGTTTCTATCATAGTGTCATCTTCTACATCTTTAAGGGCACTTATGCAATTCTACAGTAACTATATGCACTTCAGGGGGAAAAAAAGAATCTCTTACATTTTCCTTGTTCTATAATCCTTAGGAACATGAATGAAATCATCAAAATCAAAGTCACAATAGTAAAAAAAATGTGCAGTGCTTCAATCACAGCAACAGAAGGCGAAAGTAGTTCGGTTTAGTAAAATGAAAATAAGTATATGCAACTTCTATTACCTCATTATAAAGTTCTGTAAATCTTTTATTCCCAACCCTGGGAGAGCCAAAGTTATACATGGTAACATAAATTCGGACTTGTTGCTCCACTTATTCAACACCTTCACGTGAAGTAACTTAATGACAAATGATAGTAAAGTAAACTTGCATCCGGGGTATAACTCTTGATGAGCATCCTTCATCAATGTATCAAAGTTCCGCACACTCTCTGTCTCAACATTGTCAGGCAACTCATCTAGTTCCTCATCATTCATGACTGCTGCCGCATAGTAATCATTAACTAAGGTAGCTTATCTATTGAAGATTCTTCACAAGCCCACTACAAACAGCAAATCAGTCTGAACTGTGTCAAATTCTAGAAACCAAACGTTTGATTGAAAAGAAAGAAAGAACCAAACTACCAACAGCAAACCTGATTTTTGGAAATAGTGGATGATTGCTTGCAATTAACACTATCAATGTCCGCCCCAGCTTGACAAAATCCGGCACTCGCTACTCAGGTTCCACAATCATCCGCAAATAGGATTTTCCATAAGAACATAAATGAAACATAGACCCACTAAATATGCACACATAAAACTAATGTTAAGTTCTGCACCCTGCATCAAATAGTTCAGATAGAAAAAGAGTCTGGACAATTAAAAACACCATCACCAACACCATTGCACAATAAAAAAAAAAACCATCACCAACACAACAATATACATGTTATGAAAATCAAACACTACTCTTATGACAAACCTCTCCCAATTGAGCACTGTTAGCAAGGATTTTCTTGTTCTTTAAGACATTGCAGAGGGCTGGTTGATGTAAGAATGAAATCTAAAGAACTGCTGCATTTCTTATTGCAACATGTTAAGACATTGCAGAGGGCTGGAGGCATGTGAATGTAATCTCCATGAACTTCGCATTGTTGGCAGCGTTTAGCAAATTGCATTGCGTCAGCGACCATGGTATGCCAGTAATAACCTAACCTTTTTATCTGATTATAGAGCTTGGGACCAGCCTGATGAGCTCCGCAAAGACCAGCATGAACTTCTTTGAGTGTTTCTTCTGCCTCTTGTTGTCACAAGCAGCGTAGAAGTACTCCGTTGAAGGACTTCCTGTAAAGGATTTTTGAAGGAATATCCAAATGAAAGCTTGGGGTTCGCCTTTGGATGCTTACCCGTTCTTTTGGATCTTCAAGTAGGATTCCGAACATAGTGTAATCAATGAACGGATCCCTCCAGTCGCCGATTGAAGTTTGAAGGATTGAAATCCGACTTCCAACCACTTGGTGGCATTCAGCAACTGCTTGGTGTGTGTTAAGAGGAGGAAGGATTCTTTTTTCACACACTGTGATTTGCATGTTTTCTCTTTCCTGGATTGCCATAGATGCGGCAAGTCCAGCCAGGGCATCTGCACGTATGTTTTCACCTCTACGAATGTGGGTGATGTGACAGATGTCAAACTTTTGTAGAAGCGATTGTGCCTTGTTGTTGTAAGACAGCAGATCAGGCTTCCTGACTTCAAATTTCTGATTCATCTGGTTGACGATCAGTTGAGAGTCTCCAAAGACTTCCAGCATGGTGATACCGGATTCGATGGCGAGTTCCAATCCTAGGATCAGAGCTTGATATTTAGCTGCATTGTTTGTGCATGGTTCCAGTAGCGATAAAGCGTGTGGAATCATGTATTTGTCAGGGCTAACAAAAAGGATGCCAACTCCCGAGATCAGCTGTCTTTTTTCTTTTGTCCTGGTTGCACCGTCAAAGTACATGTCCCAGGAAGCATTTTGTGAGAAAGTCTCCACATTGTAGACCGGTTCGTCTGGGAGATCATCTCTGAGTGGAGAATCTTTAGGCAATGGATGCTCTGCGAGCAAGTCTGCTAGAGCTTGCCCTTTGATTGCTTTTTGTGGTACATACCTAATATCAAATTGTGACAGGAGGATGGACCATTTTGCCAGTTGGATATTGAGAGAACCTGCTTTTGTGACAAGGACCTTCAAGAGGTTGACCCTCGAGACCAGGTAGACTGTGTTGGAAAGCAAGTAGTGATGCAGCTTTTGTACGGCGAACATCACTGCAAGACATTCTTTTTCGACTGGAGAGTAGCGATGCTCTGCACCTACTAGCATGCGGCTGAGGTAATATAGAGCAGCTTCTTTTCCTTCATCATTTTCTTGTGCAAGCAGAGCTCCCAGAGAGTGATCAAGGGCTCTTGTGTAGAAGATGAATGGTTTTCCAGTGGTAGGAGCAGCTAACACGGGAGGTTTTGTCAGGTATGACTTGATATCTTGGAATGCAGCTTCACAGTCAGCATCCCAAACAAAGTTTACACCTTTTTTCTTCAACCGGGAGAATGGACGGCATTTCCCTGAAAGATTAGAGATGAACCGTCTGATGTAGGCCAATCTCCCTTGAAGCCCTTTGAGTTCTCTCAAGGCTCTTGGAGAGGGCATTTTTAGAATGGCTTTGACTTTTATGGGGTCAAGCTCTATTCCAGCTTTCCGAACTAAGAATTCGAGGAACTTACCCGACGAGACACCGAAAAAGCATTTCAGAGGATTCATTCGCAGTTTGTGTTTGCGAAGCAGGAGTGTAAGTGATCACATCAGACGATGCTTCGGAAGAGCTATAATCCCGAATTATCACATTACAGGAAGCTGTGACAGGAGACGTTGCCTGATCGGAGTCAGACTCATCCTCGGATGTAAGAGGATCGTCTATCCAGCAATTTTCTCCATTTTTAGGAGTTAAGGGAGGATGTACCTGATGGTCTTGATGGACTTCAGGCTCTGGATTGCGAGAAGGCTCGTTGACGGGGTCTTGCTCTTGTTCTAGAGCGAGACGCTGCAAGATCCTTGCATATTCTTCAAGATCAGGCATGGGAGCCAAATCTTCTTCTTCATCAGTTCTTTGTGGCTCAACATGGTCGATTTCCACTGAAGCAATGAGGGGTGCTAGGTCAACAGCATTTTCTTGTATAGCCTCTTGGTCTTCTTCATCGTCAGACCAGGATCCTTGTGGCTGTAGGGGGTTATACCAGATTACTAGCATAAGATGAGTCTCAGGAACCCATTCTTCATCGGAGAGATATTCTCCTGTTTCAAGGGACTCCTCCCACTCATCGGTGTGGTTGGATTCGAATCTATCATCGGTATCGCTGGACTCGTAGCCCCGAAGATTTCATCAACATCTTCATCAAATAGGTATTTCTTCTCTACTCGTTCTTTGAAGGCATCTGAGAGTTCAGGTCTCTTACCAGCAGCTTTGTTTTCAGCTTTCTGTGGTAGCTGAGGAGCTGATTTGGTCTGCACATTGAGGACCTCTTTCTTCTTTGGTTTAGAGGTTGCAATGGCGGTTGGCTCTTTTCCTGATGATTTCTGATTGTTGAGGTCTTTAATCACCGTTTGAGCTTCCATGGAAGCTTCTAGGAGTTCTCCCAGGTTCTTTGATTTGTTGCCGATGATCATGGAGCGGATTCTGGCTCTCATGTTGTTTCGGCAGATGTCGACTAGCGACGCTTATGGCAATACATCAGAGCATTTGTATGCCATTGCTTTCCACTTATGAATGAAGTCATATGTTGACTCATTCTCCCCCTGTTTTAGGCTGCACAGCTGAGCCATAGTAGCGGGATGATCCTCACCTTTGAAGTGAGTCAGGAAGCGTGTCTCTAGCATGGCCCAATTTTGGATGGAATCCTCCGGCAGAGTGGACTACCGATCGAAGGCCGTACCTTTTAGGGTACTTGCAAAGAGGCAGATCTTGAGTGCATCTTGATCTGCGATAGCTCCCGTCAGGATCTTGAAGTGGATGACGTGCTGTCTGGCTGATCCTTTCCCCGTATATGTTTGGAGAGCAGGATGTTTGAATTTTGTAGGGAACGGGACCGAGTCCATCCATAAGGGATATGGTGGCTTGATCCCATGCTCCTTGAGTATATCCTCTTCTTTTGCTTTGGCGAGGATACTGTCTACGTCCTTTTTGGTAAGGGCGCGTGACTCATTTTCTTCTCCATTTACCTCATCGTCTTGATGATTCGGAGGAGGTTCATTGTTCGCCTGATTTTTTAAGGCGAGGAGAAGGTTTTCCATCAGAGTTTCAATCCTCTGCTGGCCTTGTTCCAACTGCTGGATGCGTGTGATCGCATCGTCTTGAGGTGGATTGTGAGGTGGTGGCTCAGAATTTGTAGCCAGGACGCTCATCCCTCGGGATTCGAACGAAGAAACTATCTTAGTGACTGAGCTGGGGCTCATTCTTTTTGATGAAGAGCTTGAGGAAAGATCACTCTGCCATCCTTTGCTTGAAGGAGCAGGGGATTCTTCTGAATGTCTTCTTGTCCTAGAGACACTGCGAGTCACCGGACGTCGGACATGGATTTTTGTTGCTGACTTTTGGCGTCTTCTGGTTTTTCCAACCATATGGACGGCAGCAACTTGGTTGGGTCTTTCTTTTTCGACCCATTTGGGAGAGACTTGAAGTGTAGGAGACTGGATCCTTTGCTTCTCTAATCTTTTTTGTCAATACGACGCGCGGCGGTGTATACGACGAGCAATTTGAGCTTCGGTCAGCTCTGGCTGGGCTTTGACGATGAAGGATGTGCTCCCTCGGGCGCAGCAGCCGAGCCTGTCTTCTTTGTAGCTGGGTAAGGACTGGATGTGAACCCGGTCCTTCGCCTGTTGCAGCAAAGCTTTGAATTTTTGGAGTTCGGCCCCTGTAGAGATGAAGGGTCGAACTGCAGGTTTGTAGGCCTTAGTAGGTGCTTGCAGAGGCCTAGTGATGCATGATTTGATTTTGGGCTTGTAAGAACAAGCCGGCTCATGCTAGGTTGACTTGGGAGTCAGGTTGGAGATGGGTCTCTCCTCTTTCATGTAAGAAAGAGGGTAGAACTGGTTCTCCTTGAGTGGGGCCAGATATGCTGGCTTGGCGGATGTTTGGGACCTTCTTTGTTTTGGTGAAGGTCTTGGGGGCCAAGTCTTGGGATAGACCTGGTCATTTGCGGGTCGAGGCTTCGTGGGGCTGCCACGGGCTTCAGGCCTTCTGGTGCTCGCCTTTGGTATCACGGTAGTGACACGTTGAGAGGCAAGTTTCTGCTTTTTGGAAGGAGCAGTTTGTTCTTCAGGAAGTGGGAATGGTCCCAGCGTCCCAAAGACAATAGTCCGGGGAGTCGAGGTCGACCCGGAGTTCAGAGAGTTGCCGAGGGAGTTGATGCTTCGACAGCTGATAGGGCGCTTGTAGGTGCGCGTGGTTTGCTTCTGTTGAAGCATGAGTTGGTGCTTGTTCTCATCGAAGGTAATGGTTAGTGAAGCTGCCATTGTTAGTTTTCGAAAAGTTTCTGAAACAAGACCACATCCATTAGTAATCACAAGAATATAATGATCATAAATTAGAAGTTCTATGGTTTTGTCTTTTCAAATCGCTCGAGGGAGATGGCCCAAGCAATATGAAGAAGGCAGAAAGCCATAGAGTGTACAATTGTTCTGATCGCAGGTATGGTAAGCCCAGAATGAGCGTCTCAGAGACTGCTAGAAGCAATTGTGAAAGTAAATTCGACTTATCGAGAAGCAGAGCTTGCTCGAGGTAAGAAGTATATAAAGTTGGAGTTGCAAATGAGCCGGTCGCGAATACAGTAGACCCTGAAAGGGCGTACTAGTACCGCTAGACACAAATGTTTGGAGACCGCTTCCATGAGATGAGATTCTCTGTTTTGAAAGGTCAAGATTGGATTCATCAAAGAGAGCAGATGGTATTCCGATCCAAATACGGTCTCAGCGATTTCCGCGAGCGCCAGTACTCTTTTTTTAATTTATTATTTATTTATTTATTATTTTTTTTAAGATTTTTTTTTTGAATTTTTTTTATTTTTTATTTTTTATTTTAAAATTTTTTATTTTGAAAAAAAATTATTTAAAAGACGAGAGAATACACATAGGCCTCCTAACCCGGTCTTATGAAATCTCGATTGATAGAATTGCCCCCAGGTAAGGGAAGGATTACTTAAGAAACCCGTTTGGAGGACCCTTGCCTAGAACAGTCAAGCTGTCTCCACACTCTGGACAAGGCTTTTCTTGAATCAACCATGATCAAAGAACGCAGTTGGTTTAACCTTAGTGGTCTACGTCTTTTTTTTTATATATTTTTTTATTTTTTTAGATTTTTAATGAACTCATCGAAGAGAAACGATGGACCAAAACCTTAGTCGAACAGGCTCAACATTTCTGCAAACGTGATGAACGATAGGAAAGGATCAAGGTTTCTCAATTTTGAATCCAAAATGAAAAATCTAATGTTTTGTTTTTTTTTTTTGTTTTTTTTTCTTAGATCTTTAATGAACTCATCGAAGAGAAACGATGGCCCAAAACCTTAGTCGAACAGACTCAACATTTCTGCAAGCACGAAGAACGATAGGAAAGGATCAAGGTTTCTCAATCTTGAATCCAAAATGAAAAATCTGATTTTTTTGTTTTTTTTTTTTAGATCTTTAATGAACTCATCGAAGAGAAACGATGGCCCAAAACCTTAGTCGAACATGCTGAACATTTCTGCAAGCGCGATGAACGATAGGAAAGGATCAAGGTTTCTCAATTTTGAACCCAAAATGAAAATTTTGATTTTTTTAAAGATTTTTAATGAACTCATCGAAGAAAAACGATGGCCCAAAACCTTAGTCGAACAGGCTCAACATTTCTGCAAGCGCGATGAACGATAGGAAAGGATCAAGGTTTCTCAATTTTGAATCCAAAATGAAAAATCTGATTTTTTTTTTAAAAGAGAAAGAGTGGAAATAAATTCAAAGAATTAGGAGTTTCCAAAAAATCTCATCTCATTTTTTTAAGATACGGAATCCAACATAGGCCACCAATTAGAAAGTAGCCAAGGAATAGAGAAAAGAAGTATAAGCATAGAGCAAAAGATATGACACTACAAGAAATTTCACTTTTCCCGGCGCTAAGAAAACGCCGGCAAAAGTCAAGAAAGCGCCGGGAAATTGATTTCCCGGCGATTTTTGATGCGCCGGCAATTCGCCGGTAATACTACGCCAGCAATGTATTTTGCCTGCAAAATGTAGAAACGCCGGGAAAGGAATAAACATTACCGGCGTTATTTTTCGCCGGCAAAACAATTTACTTCGCCGGGAAAGAGGAGTAATAAATTTTTTAAAAACTTTTCCCGGCGTTATGTTTCGCCGGTAAAGGACTTCCCGCGTTATTTTTTGCCGGAAAAAGCAAATAAAAGAATTTTTTTAAACCTTTTACCGGCGTTATTTTCGCCGGGAAAAGACTTATTACAATTTTTTAAAACTTTTGCCGGCGTTGTTTAATTCTATTGCCGGCGAATATATGCGCCGGTAACACATTGCCGGCGTTATTTTCGCGCCGGGGAAGGTAATTTTTTTTAATAATAAATTAACAAAAAACTTTTAAAAACTTTTGCCGGCGTTTGTGTGCGCCGGGAAAACATTAATATAATTTTTTTTAAAATTGTTGCCGGCATTTTAAATGCGCCGGCAAAGCATTTATATTTTAAAAAAAAATATTTTTTTAATATTTTTCCTGTATTTGTCAGCCTCCTGTACGCACAATTTCAAACACAACAAACATTACTTTTTAAACATTTCTAATATCATTAGAATACCAAATAAAACACTAACTATTGCCATCTTTTCACAAATTTTACATTCTAATCTAATATTTTTTATGTAGGTAAGTTAACATGACTTGATATGAAGCCTTCCAATTGTTTGGACAATAAGCACCTTCCAATTGTGCTTTTTTCATGGCAGTCATCTAAATTTCAACTATGATTGCAGTAGCAGTCAAGGATAACCAAAAATTCAAGATCACATAGCATTTCAAAAAAAGCACAAAAGATGATCCTAAATAACATATAATGTCAGACACTCAGACATGCTCCAAAAGCAAAAGAGAAATCTTGGTTATATAATGTCAGACACTCAGCCACTGAAGCTTGAGAGTGCTGTCTCCCAACTTGAATCATCAGATGCTATTGCCTGCATGGGTATTCCATAGAGATCTTGAATAGCAGCTATGTGGGATTGCTCGTAAATGGAACCGACAACGTGGGTTGAGTTTGGGGGAGATAGAGAGTTCAAGAGTCCTTCCCTTGAATGTTTGGGCAAGATGAGCTGAGATTCATCTTTCCCACTTGAGATATGAGCCCAAGATACTAGAAACTGGAAAGCTCCTGAACCATCAAATAAGGAATGGCTCCCTCCAAAGCCCACAGCAAATCCACCACATGCAAACCTTGTTATCTGTACTCATAAACAAGGCAGGAATACTCATCACCAAATAACAATACCTATATTTGTAACTAGTGCACATGCACTCAAGTAGATTAAGTTAGTAGAAGCTGAAATAACAAAGATAGTTTAGCAAAACAAAATCTCTCTCTCTCTCTCTCTCTCTCTCTCTCTCTCTCTCTCTCTCTCTCGCAAGTGGTCCAACCAAAAGAATGGGAAAGAACTATCCACTAGTGTAAGAACTTTCCACCCAAAGATATAAAATCCACAGAGGAAAGATAACATTTGAAAAAATTACAAAAAAAAAAAAAAAACTAAATGAAGAGGATTTGGGCTCAAGGGCAATCATCCATACCCACTCAAGAAGGAAAAGCTTGGTAAGAAAAATGATGCTAGAGTAAATGAACGAGTAATGACCACCTCCTTTTTCTCTTTTTGTTGACTGGAGCTATTAACTTGTGTTTAAGGCAAATCCATACCCCTCATGATGTAATTAGAGTTTTAATTCTAATCATTGTTCCTTGGGCTATTTGATCAGTAATCATGAGTCAACGAAAAACCTACCTAACCAAAGTGAAATCAGTCAAACCTATATGAACCATACATACGAACAAAAACAAAAGAGAGAAAATAGAAGCTAGGGTTTTCTTCTTTCATTAAACAACTAAACCTGTATAACCACAAGTGGGTTCTCTGATATACTCCATCTCAATTGTGTTTACTACTGTTGCCAATGGATCGCACTAAAGTAAAAAACTTCAGAAACTGTTCATGGGAAAGAGCAGAACTTCTATGAAGGATATGAAAACCACAGATAGGTAAGGGTAAGTAGAAAAATACATGAGAAAACACAAAATGAAGCATAGATTTTAGAAGCTATCCATCAGAGCCTGCTAGATGAAGTTGCATTGATAATATGGTGTTTGCATCTTATCTCATAACAGAAGCATCACAATGACTTCTAAGCTGAAAAGAATCATGGTAACCAAGACAACAATTTGAATTATGTGCTCACCACAAGCCCAAGGTGTTTTAGCTGGCTATCTGCCTTTGGAAAACTCATTTTATTCTTCCACAAGAGCCTCTGCACGTCTTTGTTCAGCCCATTCACTTCAGTGCTTTTCTTCTGAACATTCAAAGTTTCAGCAGGACCATTGTCCTTATGTGTACCTGAAAATCTACAGGCCAACCCATAAGGGCATGGCTCTTCAAACCCCAGAAAAG
Source organism: Litsea cubeba (assembly GCA_012931725.1). Classification (NCBI taxonomy): domain Eukaryota; kingdom Viridiplantae; phylum Streptophyta; class Magnoliopsida; order Laurales; family Lauraceae; genus Litsea; species Litsea cubeba. Next base: position 36,906,079 of record CM022951.1, read on the forward strand.
GGCAGTTTCCCTGAATATCTGCTGGCTTCTGCGTAGTTCAACATCACATCCATTACAGAGGGTTACCACAAGATCAAGATTCAATGAAATTGAAACACAAAGGGACATTAGCTGCCATCCATCAAGTTAGACTTTTATTATACCAAACATACCATGGAACCATTCACTTATGCCAGGTATCAGCCCATGATATATAGCAATGCATTGTGCAACTAGTCATTATAGCAATGCTGTGTGTTTCTGCTCCAACATGAAGAGGCAGCTTTCTTTTATCAGTTAGCCTAGGTTTATTTGTATCCAATACATGGTGAAATTTCCAACATGAAGATATGATGGAGAGGAAAAAGGTATAGTGGAAATTGAAAAACCAACCTGAGCAATCTGTAAAGCAAGGAACGCTACCCAGACAAACACGAGCAGGCCAAGTTCCGTCCGGTAGACATTCTCAAGAAATGGGACCTGTAACGGTTAAGTAAAATTAGTATTAGTTGATAGAGATAAAAAAACAAAAAGTAGCACAATATTCACCTCTGTATCTCCAGAGGCCTCGGTTTCCTTTACAGCAATATTGTTTGGAGCACTAAGGAGAGGCTTGGAATCTACTTCTTCATTGCCAGAGACAGATACTCCAACCCAGTTCTAAATCCAGTTTGGCAATCCTCATTCTTTACCAAACCGACTTTGGATTTCACACTACAAACACTGTTCATGAGATTGAAAAACATGGGAGCAACTTACCATTTAACAGTGCACATTGTGCAGACTCCTGAAATTAAAATCATGTTATCAGTTCAGAACAGTTAAGGAACTCAACATATTGGCACAAAATACAGGGAAGGTATAGAACCTTCTTTATTATGGTAAACTGCTGACTCTGGCTGCCCCCATGATCATACCTGCCCAAGAAGATAATCAAAGCTTAAAACGACTACACTTGCATCATAGTATTTAAACATCTGTTTAGGATGACATTTGAGGAAAAAAAGGATTTGATTCGATTTTATAAATAGACACAAGCAGAGTTTTCCTTATAGTGCTTTGTCAAAGTAAATATGTTTTGCGCTGGCTAAACACAACTTGTCATGAAAATGCAACTTTCGAATTAGTTTCATGGATAATTTGAACAATCAGGTCAATATAAATGAGATCCACAGAAGCATGAACAGAGAACAATCCAGCCATCTTAAAGGACTGTGAATGTAAAATAGACTTTGATGCATGTAAAACTTCTAGTTGACACATGTGAATCACCAAGACAAAAATCAGTTTCATACAACCTAAGAGGATGCAACAACTCTCAATTCAACTTCTCCATACAACAGATGAGAAGAAGCAGGGAGTCTAGCAAACTCCTTTGTACCAGACGTTTATGATATTGCCTCAAATTTGGAACTGTCAAAAGTGACTTGAAAAGTTATATGTATTTCCAAACTAGATTCTACATTGTATAAAGAATTGGGGAAACCTCACATTCAATCATCATCAGAATCTTAAATCAAGCATTACCTTAAGAGCAAAGAATTGCCCAGTCCATTTGTGGCGCACTAGAAGAAAACCATGTGTCTAGTACATCTGGGTCTCGAGCAATCTGAAGTTTCTTCCCAGAGAACAGGTTATTTGCCTCTGAAAGTGCTTCTTCCTCAGTTCTTCCAACCATCCAATGGTCATTGGTCGTCCTCTAGCATCACATACCACCTGCTGCACACCCACCTGCACACCCACTGCCTCCTCTTCTTCCACCACCCTGCACACACCCACCTTGCACAGCCCACCTGCTGCACCACCCTGCACACACCCACCCTGCACAGCCCATTTTTCTGCACCACCCTGCACACACCCACCTGCTGCACACCCACTGCCTCCTCTTCTTCCACCACCCTGCCCACACCCACCCTGCACAGCCCACCTGAACAACCACCCTTTACACACCCACCTGCACACCCACCTGCACACCACTGCCTCCTCTTCTTTCCACCACCCTGCACCCACCCCCCACCCCACTACCTCCTCTTCTTCCATCACCCTGCACACCCACCTGCTGCACACCCACTACCTCTTCTTCCATCACCTGCACACACCCACCCTGCACACACCCACCTGCTGCACACCCACCTGCACACCCACTACCTCCTCTTCTTCCCCACCCTGCACACCCACTGCTGCACACCCACTGCCTCCTCTTCTTCCACACCTGCCCACACCCACCCTGCACAACCCACCGAAAACCACCCTTACAACCCACCTGCACACACTGCCCCCTCTCCACCACCCTGCACACCACCGCTGCCCCACTACCTCCTCTTCTTCCATAACCCTGCACACCCACCTGCTGCACACCCATACCTCCTCTTCTTCCATCACCTGCACACACCTGCACACCCACCCTGCACACACATGCTGCACACCCACCTGCACACCCTACCTCCTCTTCTTCCATCACCCTGCACACCCACCTGCTGCACACCCACTGCCTCCTCTTCTTCCACCACCCTGCACACCCACCTGCTGCCCCACTACCTCCTCTTCTTCCATCACCCTGCACACCCACCTGCTGCACACCCACTACCTCCTCTTCTTCCATCACCCTGCACACCCACCTGCACACCCACCCTGCACACACCCACCTGCTGCACACCCACCTGCACACCCACTACCTCCTCTTCTTCCATCACCCTGCACACCCACCTGCTGCACACCCACTGCCTCCTCTTCTTCCACCACCCTGCCCACACCCACCCTGCACAGCCCACCTGAACAACCACCCTTTACACACCCACCTGCACACCCACCTGCACACCCACTGCCTCCTCTTCTTCCACCACCCTGCACACCCACCTGCTGCCCCACTACCTCCTCTTCTTCCATCACCCTGCACACCCACCTGCTGCACACCCACTACCTCCTCTTCTTCCATCACCCTGCACACCCACCTGCACACCCACCCTGCACACACCCACCTGCTGCACACCCACCTGCACACCCACTACCTCCTCTTCTTCCATCACCCTGCACACCCACCTGCTGCACACCCACTGCCTCCTCTTCTTCCACCACCCTGCCCACACCCACCCTGCACAGCCCACCTGAACAACCACCCTTTACACACCCACCTGCACACCCACCTGCACACCCACTGCCTCCTCTTCTTCCACCACCCTGCACACCCACCTGCTGCCCCACTACCTCCTCTTCTTCCATCACCCTGCACACCCACCTGCTGCACACCCACTACCTCCTCTTCTTCCATCACCCTGCACACCCACCTGCACACCCACCCTGCACACACCCACCTGCTGCACACCCACCTGCACACCCACTACCTCCTCTTCTTCCATCACCCTGCACACCCACCTGCTGCACACCCACTGCCTCCTCTTCTTCCACCACCCTGCCCACACCCACCCTGCACAGCCCACCTGAACAACCACCCTTTACATACCCACCTGCACACCCACCTGCACACCCACTGCCTCCTCTTCTTCCACCACCCTGCACACCCACCTGCTGCCCCACTACCTCCTCTTCTTCCATCACCCTGCACAACCACCTGCTGCACACCCACTACCTCCTCTTCTTCCATCACCCTGCACACCCACCTGCACACCCACCTGCACACCCACTGCCTCCTCTTCTTCCACCATCCTGCACACCCACTGCCTCCTCTTCTTCCACCACCCTGCACACCCACCTGAACAACCACCTCCTCTCTTACTTTCCTCTCTCTCACCCACCCCCTTGCCAACGAAAAAAACAGATGCAAGAACTGTGAGGGGAAAGTAACAACTAGCTCAATTGTTCCCCTGTGACAAAAAAAATCATCTTCCAAAACCCAAATAGACAAGCACCTACAGTACCAACCAAAACCCCATACCATAAAAATTTAAACATTCAAATATCCTTACAACACACTTTAACATTACCATTACAAAATATAAATCCATGCTAACATTCTACTATGACATTCCAACATTTGCAATGTTGTTTAAAAAAACTCCATGCATCCCATTTTAATATATAGCAATCTGCTACTCTGCATCCTTTTTTGGTCTTCATGTTGGCTGCATCTTTCCTGCATGGAATCTTTCAACAAAACTTTATCATCAATGTTCATTCAATCCTGCAAATAAAACAACAGAGAGAGAGAGAGAGAGAGGGAGAGGAGAGAGAGAGATTAATATAACATATAATAAAGAAATGAAAGGCTGGAAATATCAGTGAAAGAGATGACTAATCCTGTTTCTTTTCCTTTAAATTGTTTGTACTATTCTTGCTTAAGGGCAAAGTATAACATTAAAGGAGAAAATAATAGAAAGGCCAAGGCATTATAAGCTGATAAGAAACAACAAAAACAAATCCCAAAGCTGATAAGAGTAGTCATATACAAACCTGGAGAAGTCCTATCCTGATCTCCACCTTCACCATCCACACCAGCAGCTGTGTTTGGATCTACGCCTACACGCTGAGCTAACTGGAGGACCAAGTTCTCCAAGTAAATTGTTCTCTGGGAAAACTCAGCAACCAGTTGCCTCAATTGTTGTACCTCAGGATCAGGGCCTGTCCGATTTTGGCTTGAAGCTAAACAAGATTTTGTTCGGACGCCAAAACCCTTTAGGTATCCCGATCTATGCCCAAGCACTTGAACGGATATCTGTTGCTCTGTCAACGGAGATGTTATGGAGGGTTGGGATTGTTCGGCGCTAACTCGTACTAATTCCTCCTGCCATTTTTAAACATGTAAAAATCAAATAAAGTGATTTAACAAATGTATAAAAGTATATTTGTATTGATATATAAGACATGACTTAGGCACGTACATGTGTCTTCTGAGCTGCCTCATTTATCCACTTTTTCTGCCCATGCATATAGTGGGTGTCGTGGTAGAAATCGGGAAAAGCCTGTGCCTGCCCATCATTATGTGCCATCTGTTATGACATTATAATTTTCGTTAATATAATAACTTTAATTTTCATAACTTAGTCAAATGGCATAAATTCTTAAATCTGCACTTACAATTAAAGAACTACGTGCTAGGAACGATCTAGAGCCGCTCGTATGATTCCATGGCATCTTCGATCGGCTAACTCTTGCTTTCTTTGACTTATCCTACACAGATAAATAAAAAACAAGGTATTAGTAGAAACAAAATTTAACTACTGCAATGATCTTGATCAATAATTGAGGAAGATATATATACAAAACCATTAAAATTTACCTTCCACTCCATAGTCTCCCACAAATTATCGATCATCCAGGCCCAGTCATCTGCATTACAAGGTTTTAGTGGGTGGTTCTTTGGATCGGGCACCCTTGCCTCCAAAAGGGACAGATAGTGGGTATGTAATTCGTGCTTCCAGTCCCTGTACAACTTCTTGCACTTCACATCAACGGCATCCCTGATGATCGGATCATTCACATAGTCCCCGAAGTCAAAAGTTTGCTGTAATTGCAAACATAAACATGTTATGTGAGACAACAAATAAATATTAATGAGTCTCCATGAATCTGCATCAAGTTATCGCAAATGAAATTACCTGAACTCGCTTTACCACCAAATTCTTGATCACCTCAGGCACAGACTTCCAGCCTTCTTTCCGAACAGGTGCCTCAGCTCGAATCACTTGCCCGAGAAGGTTCGCAAAAGCAGTGGCAAATTCACCCTCTGGCGCATGGCTCGAAGCTGGGATCGAAATTGGTATGGCATGGCCAAGTTGCCGCCTCAGTTTTTGCACCTTCAGCCCCCGTGTCATGCCCCGTACACGGCGGGAGCCTTCGCCTAAGCCTAATGATGTCATGATCAAAATATTAATTTTGTTACTAAGCATATAAAATTAAAAGAATGTAAATCTTAAACGTAAATAATTCTAAATTTCTCACCAACACTACTGCTCGGAGTACGCTGACTCAAAACCTGGTCAAGCTGGCCAGAAGACACGGCAATCCCTGTAGGATCCATCGGTCTAGAATTGGTCGCCACCTTAAGCATGCTATCCGCATGAGAAGGCCGTGTCGGTCTAGCTACGGCCGCCTCATCGGGCGTGCGGTTTGCACGGGAAGACTGTGTGACTTGAGGTAGTGCCGGGTATAGTCTGGGACAGTGCAGCTGCTACAACGGAAGCATGTCTACTTCGCTTCCCTAGAGTCATATCAGTAACCTGTCACGCCACAACAGTGAAGTATTAGTACTGAAATACATAATAAAGTGGATGAAAGATGTTTATAACTAGAATGGCTTGTCATAAATCAATAGACAGAAATTACCATATTCGCATGATCAGACCCAGAAGACTCATCATCCCCATCATCACCTGTATCTTCATCTGAATAAACCAACCCAAAATCACACTGGGGCGGTCGATACTCCTCATCATCGTCATCTTCACCCGATTTTCTATTTCCCACTCCACTTTTCGTTCTGCCCGTTTGACTCAATCCAAAAACAGTGCTGGCTATTTTCTTTACCCCCAAAGCACGACATTTCTCGTCTCTTTCCATGATGTTCTTATTTCTCACCTTCTCGTATTCTGTCAACTTTGCCTGTTTGGCCACCCAGCCAGGCCTGACATATGTTTTACCTCCCTTGGGCATTTTTGAGAACTATATATGACACACATGAGAATGAGGGCGAATAAAATGAAATAAAATGAGATATATATAAAATGAGTCATGAAATGTAAACGAACAACTTCATTAATTTAGAACACTTGTCCATACAGAAATTAGAAAACAAAAACTACACATCCTAGTCTACGTCAGGATCGATATCTGGATCGGACTGGCTATGCAGATTGTCTTCATCATCATCCTCGTCTATATACTCCGCCATAGTTTCATCTTCGCCATCGCTATGCTCCGCCAATGGCTCCTCACCATTAACTATATCTGGCGGAATGTCATCTCTACAGTAATTCAAATCGTTATCTTCGACACAGATTGGGACAACATCACTTGCTTCGTGCTGCTGGAAGGCCTCGTTAGGCACATCATCAACTTCTGGTACATCCCAGACTCCTCGATGCTTGACTCGTTCTACGATTCTCCAGTTGTTGCCTTTGCAAGTATCAATAACATAGAAAACTTGCTTTGCTTGACTTGGTAGGACAAATGGATCATCTTTATACCACCGACCAGTAACATCAATGCTTGTTATGTGTTGATCGGTATATACTTTGTTTCTGGTACCGGTGTTGTACCATTCACATTGGAATAACACCACCCTACCCCCATGCATGTATGTCAATTCCCAGACTTTGCACAAGTACCCGTAGAAGTCAATTGTCTTCCCGAGATGCTCCCCTTGCACGACCAAACCACTATTCTGGCACAAACGCCTTTTCTCGCGATCTCTGGTGTGGAATCGGACACCATTGAATATGCACCCTGAATACATATATACTATCGAACCGGGACCATTTGATAACGACCACATTTCATCTGTTGCTTCTGGCGACCCTTGATTTCGCAAATCATTCATCTACATGAGCAACATGCAACATAATTTATTGAGTTAATGTGAATTCAGGCCCAATTAGATCATGTTTACCGTGCAAATAGGGGATCATATTCTTACACGTTGCTTGAACCATTTTGGAAATTGATCTCGCTGTATTTGACTTAGGTCATGCCCTTCTGGATTTTGTATTGTATTCCTGTGTTCCCTACGTAAGGAAATGCAATTCATAAGCAATTAAACGTAGTTGAAGGATCAACAAGGACACAATCTATGCAAACATGTAGTTAAGCCAAAGCACTTACTCAAGATATGGCTCTAACTCGGGACTATTATGCAAAACAAACCAGTGAGCCATGTTGCGTTCATTTTGAACAGGATCTGGTGCCCTTGTGATCGGTGCAAAGGGGCGGACATTTTGTGTGAATATCTCCATTCCGGGACCACGCACACCACCATCATCATTTCGTTCATCTCGATCAGTCCCTTTTAGGTACATTGAGCAGAAAGTTAAACACTCTTTGACAATGTAGGCCTCTGCGATCGAGCCTTCGGGTCGTGCTCGGTTAGTAACGTAACCTTTTAAAGTCCCTAGAAACCTTCAAATAAAGAGACATTAGTATTAAGGTTACTTATTGTCACGCCCCGAAACCGGGACCTGCAGCGAACCGATCTCGGGGTGCGAAATTTTGGAATAATTTGAAACTTTTTGTATAGTTCCCAAGATCCGCGTGAATGAGGATAATCAAATCTCATCACAATCAGAGTGTATTTTTCGCGGAAGCTACACATGGTGTTACGACTCGGAATCCGTGGCCATCGGGTTCCGTGTCGTACGCAACCAATGTCATAAAGCCATCATAAACAGACTGACATAAATCATAAATCACAACACACTGAGCTGGTAGTAACAAATCTATTATTTCCCATATTCGAATTACAATTAACAAGTGTCTTAATTACAAACCCAAAAGAAAAAGGCTGATAAAGCCATACAACAATATCCACTAAACAGAAATACTACCCCAACATTTGATATACGAACTCTGGTGCCGAACTTGACATCTAGATGATATCAATTGGCAGCCTCTCACGTCAGACCGGCGGTCCCACCGCCTCCTCTGATCAAACACCTACAAACAGAAAAGAGAAGAAACTGGCACCAAACAAAAAGGGTCAGACACGACGGTCTGGCAAGCAAATAAACAAATAATATGAAATAAAAGAACATACATAAAACCAGACGAAATCATCGAAAAACCGAATAACGAGTCTAAACAATAATGACAATAAAGCATGCTAAACGATCGAAAGACCGAACATAAACGTCAAAACACGTAAAAGAACAATATCAGATGTACACTATCCCGAAAAGATAAAAGCCTGCATCAAACGTTTAATCGTCGGAAATACATTTCAAATCCTGAATAATAGCGACAATATGATAAAAATCGATATCGTAAACATTAAACGAATCTGAGCATAAAAAGTATAACCAACGGAAATCATAAACTAAAGCAATATACAGATAAAACACAGGCAACCACAAATAGCTAAATCCTCCTATTACCGAAGTAATAAGAGCAAACAAAGCGTAGCCACTGAACGTGGTACTAAACAAAGGATCGGAACCGTAGCCATATAAATGGGACCGGCAGATCAAAAGTATCAGAACCGTAGCCATACAAATGGGACCGGCAGATAATTACCGTTGCCATGGTCGGTATAAACAGAATCCAAGCTGCAGCTGGCGAACAAAGTAAAGATCCCAAGCCGGGTGATCAGCCCGACAAGGTGACCTAAGCCTAGTGGTGCCTTTAGTTTTCAAACTCAAACAGATACAAATCTAACATAATACTAATCCCTTTGGCTCAGGGGCTCGCACCACATAGCTCTGGCCCCGTCTTGCCTCGGGGTTTGTTTTCAAAATACTAATCTTAACAAATAATGGTCTCATCGAAGAAATCCCGAATGTGACAAACATACTCCAAATCTCTTTTCAAATCGAATCGGAGAAAACATACGAATAACTCGGGTAAACCGTTCAAATACGCATCAAGGTGATTTGTATAAAATCATACGGTCAATCCTTTCGAACGTGGAAAGCCACATGATTTTATAACAAATCATCGATGCTATTTGAATTAGTTCACCAAAGAATGCAAATACGAAATACAAATACAAATACATGATCTGACTTGAAATGGAATGGATAGTGGAGAATGACCTAATGACCTACCAAGGAACCATCTCAATGCACATTTAACCTTTAAACATTAATTAATAAAAAGTGCGTTTGATGCCAATGAAAATCCATAATATTTAAATGATAAAGTGCGCATTAAGACCCGAACGGTTCCCGGGTAATTTCACATGCACTCATTCTCACATCATTCCCATTTCACAAATTTCCGAGTATCACGAATAATCTCAAATCTCATTAAAACAGGCCCACCAACAGATTTCAAAACAGCCCTAAACCAACTTAAATGGCCCACAAACATACTCTAAAACCGCCCCAAAACTAAACATTTATTGGCCCACAAAACCAACTTTAAAGACAGCCCAAAACAAATCTTTTAATGGACAAGAAACAAGTTCTTAAAACAAACCCAAGACTAAACCTGAACCAGGCCCACAAACAGAATTTAAAACAACCCAAACTGAACCTTAATCAAGCCCACAAAAACTGATTCTTAAGGCAGCCCAAAACCAAACTCTGAAAGGCCCAATAAACAGTTTTCAAAACCACCCAAAACTGGCCTTGAACAGGCCCACAAAACAGTCTCAAAACAGCCCACAACTGAACTTAAAAACGACCCAAAAACTGATTTGAATCAGGCCCAAGGAAACCCCAACGAACTGGCCCACAAAATCCTCAAAACAGGCCCAGACCCGAGCCCAGACTGAGCTGGGCTCGCTCGAGCGGACCCAGGCCCGCTCGAGCGGACCCAGACAGAAGCTGGGTCGCTCGAGCGACCCAGTGGGTCGCTCGAGCGGACCCAGACAGTGCCTGGTCCGCTCGAGCGACCCACTGGGTCGCTCGAGCGGACTGGGCCTGCCCAGTCCAGCCCGAGTCTGCATATCTTCCATTTCTTTGCATTTTTTTCCCTCTTTTCTTGATTCTTTTGATTCCTTTTCTTCCATACTAATTTCCATGAGTTGTTGGGCCCTTCCTTGTCCTTCCAAACTCATCAAAACCATTCATAAATCAATCCAATTGATCAAACACAATACTATTTCAAAGATCAAAGTTTTCCCCCTTTTCTTTAAACACACCATTTAACACAAGAAAACTGATTTTTCAAAGTGAGCAAAGTGGAGAGAAACCTACTATACAATGTAAAGCAATAGCATAAGTGGAATACACATAGTGCTTCATCATTCATTCAAAGCCAATCCATAAACCATGAAAGAATTGAGCAAAATAATGAAAAGACATGGAGCTTAAACAAGAAATACAAGAACATCATATTAAATTGTGAAATTCACTTGCCTTAGCCAAGATAAGCTCAAAATCACTCCTTAGACAAATCCTTAGAGCCTCAAGCTCCAAATCTACAAAAGCCCCAAAAATTTCCCAAGAAACCCTAAAATGTCAATGTTTGTGAAAACTCCATGAAACCCTTAACAAATGGGATTAAAATGCTCCAAATGGAGAGGAAAGCAAGGGTCTAGAGTTTGGAAGACTATTGCTCACCTTGAGGAACCCTAACAAAGAAGAAAGGCTTGAATGGAGGGCTTCTCCTAGCTCAAATTCCTCAAGAATGGTATCCCTAGGAAGCTTGAAGAGGGAGGAAGAGATTGAGGAGATCAATCCTCTAAGAATACCTCACCAAGTGAGAGTTCCAGATGAGAGAGAGTGAGAAGGGAGAAGAGAAAAACCCTAGCCAAGAAAAGTTGCTGGAATCGAATGAAGAGAAGAAGAGAGGGGTTCCCCTCTTATAGAATGGGTCTTGTGGGCCCCGGTCTTCATCAAGCTAAAAATGGTATATGCGGGCCCCGAATGAAAACGACGAAGAAGACAAAAATGATCGGCGAAATATCTAGTTTCCGAAAAGTATAATTTCCCCAATTTCTGAAATTTTCGAAATTCATGGACAGATTTAGTGAAAATGCCATTTTTGCCCTTTTTCCTCGAAAAACGTGATTTCTGAGTATCAAACCAAAATGATCAAAACATGAAAGTTGTTAAACTTCATAAAATGAGTCAAAATACACCAAATCCAGAATTTTTAGAAATCCGAAGTAATTTCCCATAAAAATACAAATCCTAAGGACCGGGTCAAACTAAAGTCAATGGTCTACAAAATCTCCAAGGCAAGGAGAAATCCGGTCAAGCTCGAAAACAAGATCAAACTAAATCAAATCTCGCTTAAAAAGCTAAACCACGATTAAAACAATGCTAAACAAAAGGATTGGGGTCGGGATCTTACATCCTCCCCCCCTTAGAATCCATTTGGTCCTCCAAATGGCTTAAACCAAATCGAAATCGAAAACCCAAAAAGACAAACGAAAACACTGACACCCTATGCTAGACCTCGGTGACTGAGAGACAACCTCTGGCCAAACCTAACGTTGAGATGCACGGTCGACCACATTCTGATTCGGTTGAAGGCTTCACACTAATCCACATATCTGCTCTAAAACAAACTCCTCTGGCCAAACTAGTGTCCAACACTCCTAAGCATCCTTGGTGTCATCTGTAGGTCTTGCACTGGATCAATCCTTTTACTTAACTCGTCAGTCACTGTCAGTCCAAGAACTGCAAATTCTGCCTCTTTCTATCACTTTGGAAATCTGTGCCTTAAGTCCTACAAACTGTACACGGTGCTCTTGACGCTTGCCTCTTCAGATCTCATTCTTCAAGTCTTCTACCATCGACATCTGAAACTTTCAATCCCTGTCTTGAATGATGTTGATCCTCTCGTAGACCCAACTTTGTCCTCAACTGAACTAGTACACACTTGACATCCATCATCCCTCCAATTCTTACACTTCCAAGCTCCAACTATACTAATACAACTCCTTCCATTCGATGCCAAACAACCCTTTAAATTTTAACATAATGACCAAAATAATTACCTAGCTAAATTTTATCATTTCAAATCATAGTAAAAAAAAAAATTGAACTTCCAAATCATCGAATAAAGCTCGAAAGATGAGGTTTTCCAAAGTTTTGAACATGAAACAACATTATTCATTTTCGAAATTCATGTTTTCATGACTCAGCAAATCCTTGAAATACTCAACAGCCTCAAATTAGGATTTTCAAAAATAAATCAATTCATGTAATATGACCATACATTAAATTTTGTAAAAATCCATTTCCAGCCAAACACATACAAAGTTTTGAAATCCTTAAGGTTTTGAAATGTAAGTATCAACATTTAAGAAAACTAAACAAGAGCGAAATCCTAAGGTCATTATAAGATAATGTCTTAAGAAGATTAAACAAAAATTCGAAACACAAATCCTTATGAAAACGAACTCATGTGACTTATGAAAAGAGTATAATAACATAGTTTTTAATTCAAAATAAGCCTCAAAGAAGAAACATAAATCCATTTTTAAACATTACGAGGATAAACCATAGATATTAATGAAAACATATCAAAGATGAAAACATCAATAAAAATCATTTTAAATAAGAAATGGACATCCAAACCACTGAGGTACTCCCTCGCATCTGCACGCTGTCCAATCCAATACCTTAAAAGTCGGTGAAACCCACAACATTTCCTTTGCTGCCAAAAATTATCTTGACTACAACTAGCCATCCACTTGGTATCCCTGCTAAACCAACTACACTGGCTACGCTACAAGTCACCAAAATTCTCAACCAAAACCATCCTTTTGCAGTCCTTCATCTCGGAAAGATAGTCTGAGTTCCCCCAAAATTCCACATTTACTTACTCTGGTGCGCTGCATGACGATCTTCGATTAACTGAGAGGGGGTCTTCGAACGCTGCTCAAGTTCTACTTTGACTGGCAACTGCACATGTCTTCTCTTACTAACTACAATGAAGACGCTGAAGGTTGAAGGTCTGCTGATGTTCTCCAAAAACAACATACTGAATCTAGAAGGTTCTCAGTCTCCGACACAAATACAGACAAAAGACACCGAACAAAGCATGGAGACTCTAAGTTCTCCACCACTAAGGAGGAAATTTGGCCGTCCAAATCTCCTAACAACAGAACTAAAAGAAAAGACGAGCAAAATCTCCCGAACTGAAAGAAAAGCCGACTCAAATCCAAAGAAACAAGGACACGAGAAAACAAATCGACACAATCTAACGAATCCTCACCACACGTCTTAATGTCTCTAGTGTATTTTATTTCCTAGAAACTGACCAGCTCTGATACCAAACCTGGCACGCCCCGAAACCGGGACCTGCAGCGAACCGATCTCGGGGTGCGAAATTTTGGAATAATTTGAAACTTTTTGTATAGTTCCCAAGATCCGCGTGAATGAGGATAATCAAATCTCATCACAATCAGAGTGTATTTTTCGCGGAAGCTACACATGGTGTTACGACTCGGAATCCGTGGCCATCGGGTTCCGTGTCGTACGCAACCAATGTCATAAAGCCATCATAAACAGACTGGCATAAATCATAAATCACAACACACTGAGCTGGTAGTAACAAATCTATTATTTCCCATATTCGAATTACAATTAACAAGTGTCTTAATTACAAACCCAAAAGAAAAAGGCTGATAAAGCCATACAACAATATCCACTAAACAGAAATACTACCCCAACATTTGATATACGAACTCTGGTGCCGAACTTGACATCTAGATGATATCAATTGGCAGCCTCTCACGTCAGACCGGCGGTCCCACCGCCTCCTCTGATCAAACACCTACAAACAGAAAAGAGAAGAAACTGGCACCAAACAAAAAGGGTCAGACACGACGGTCTGGCAAGCAAATAAACAAATAATATGAAATAAAAGAACATACATAAAACCAGACGAAATCATCGAAAAAACCGAATAACGAGTCTAAACAATAATGACAATAAAGCATGCTAAACGATCGAAAGACCGAACATAAACGTCAAAACACGTAAAAGAACAATATCAGATGTACACTATCCCGAAAAGATAAAAGCCTGCATCAAACGTTTAATCGTCGGAAATACATTTCAAATCCTGAATAATAGCGACAATATGATAAAAATCGATATCGTAAACATTAAACGAATCTGAGCATAAAAAGTATAACCAACGGAAATCATAAACTAAAGCAATATACAGATAAAACACAGGCAACCACAAATAGCTAAATCCTCCTATTACCGAAGTAATAAGAGCAAACAAAGCGTAGCCACTGAACGTGGTACTAAACAAAGGATCGGAACCGTAGCCATATAAATGGGACCGGCAGATCAAAAGTATCAGAACCGTAGCCATACAAATGGGACCGGCAGATAATTACCGTTGCCATGGTCGGTACAAACAGAATCCAAGCTGCAGCTGGCGAACAAAGTAAAGATCCCAAGCCGGGTGATCAGCCCGACAAGGTGACCTAAGCCTAGTGGTGCCTTTAGTTTTCAAACTCAAACAGATACAAATCTAACATAATACTAATCCCTTTGGCTCAGGGGCTCGCACCACATAGCTCTGGCCCCGTCTTGCCTCGGGGTTTGTTTTCAAAATACTAATCTTAACAAATAATGGTCTCATCGAAGAAATCCCGAATGTGACAAACATACTCCAAATCTCTTTTCAAATCGAATCGGAGAAAACATACGAATAACTCGGGTAAACCGTTCAAATACGCATCAAGGTGATTTGTATAAAATCATACGGTCAATCCTTTCGAACGTGGAAAGCCACATGATTTTATAACAAATCATCGATGCTATTTGAATTAGTTCACCAAAGAATGCAAATACGAAATACAAATACAAATACATGATCTGACTTGAAATGGAATGGATAGTGGAGAATGACCTAATGACCTACCAAGGAACCATCTCAATGCACATTTAACCTTTAAACATTAATTAATAAAAAGTGCGTTTGATGCCAATGAAAATCCATAATATTTAAATGATAAAGTGCGCATTAAGACCCGAACGGTTCCCGGGTAATTTCACATGCACTCATTCTCACATCATTCCCATTTCACAAATTTCCGAGTATCACGAATAATCTCAAATCTCATTAAAACAGGCCCACCAACAGATTTCAAAACAGCCCTAAACCAACTTAAATGGCCCACAAACATACTCTAAAACCGCCCCAAAACTAAACATTTATTGGCCCACAAAACCAACTTTAAAGACAGCCCAAAACAAATCTTTTAATGGACAAGAAACAAGTTCTTAAAACAAACCCAAGACTAAACCTGAACCAGGCCCACAAACAGAATTTAAAACAACCCAAACTGAACCTTAATCAAGCCCACAAAAACTGATTCTTAAGGCAGCCCAAAACCAAACTCTGAAAGGCCCAATAAACAGTTTTCAAAACCACCCAAAACTGGCCTTGAACAGGCCCACAAAACAGTCTCAAAACAGCCCACAACTGAACTTAAAAACGACCCAAAAACTGATTTGAATCAGGCCCAAGGAAACCCCAACGAACTGGCCCACAAAATCCTCAAAACAGGCCCAGACCCGAGCCCAGACTGAGCTGGGCTCGCTCGAGCGGACCCAGGCCCGCTCGAGCGGACCCAGACAGTGCCTGGTCCGCTCGAGCGACCCACTGGGTCGCTCGAGCGGACTGGGCCTGCCCAGTCCAGCCCGAGTCTGCATATCTTCCATTTCTTTGCATTTTTTTCCCTCTTTTCTTGATTCTTTTGATTCCTTTTCTTCCATACTAATTTCCATGAGTTGTTGGGCCCTTCCTTGTCCTTCCAAACTCATCAAAACCATTCATAAATCAATCCAATTGATCAAACACAATACTATTTCAAAGATCAAAGTTTTCCCCCTTTTCTTTAAACACACCATTTAACACAAGAAAACTGATTTTTCAAAGTGAGCAAAGTGGAGAGAAACCTACTATACAATGTAAAGCAATAGCATAAGTGGAATACACATAGTGCTTCATCATTCATTCAAAGCCAATCCATAAACCATGAAAGAATTGAGCAAAATAATGAAAAGACATGGAGCTTAAACAAGAAATACAAGAACATCATATTAAATTGTGAAATTCACTTGCCTTAGCCAAGATAAGCTCAAAATCACTCCTTAGACAAATCCTTAGAGCCTCAAGCTCCAAATCTACAAAAGCCCCAAAAATTTCCCAAGAAACCCTAAAATGTCAATGTTTGTGAAAACTCCATGAAACCCTTAACAAATGGGATTAAAATGCTCCAAATGGAGAGGAAAGCAAGGGTCTAGAGTTTGGAAGACTATTGCTCACCTTGAGGAACCCTAACAAAGAAGAAAGGCTTGAATGGAGGGCTTCTCCTAGCTCAAATTCCTCAAGAATGGTATCCCTAGGAAGCTTGAAGAGGGAGGAAGAGATTGAGGAGATCAATCCTCTAAGAATACCTCACCAAGTGAGAGTTCCAGATGAGAGAGAGTGAGAAGGGAGAAGAGAAAAACCCTAGCCAAGAAAAGTTGCTGGAATCGAATGAAGAGAAGAAGAGAGGGGTTCCCCTCTTATAGAATGGGTCTTGTGGGCCCCGGTCTTCATCAAGCTAAAAATGGTATATGCGGGCCCCGAATGAAAACGACGAAGAAGACAAAAATGATCGGCGAAATATCTAGTTTCCGAAAAGTATAATTTCCCCAATTTCTGAAATTTTCGAAATTCATGGACAGATTTAGTGAAAATGCCATTTTTGCCCTTTTTCCTCGAAAAACGTGATTTCTGAGTATCAAACCAAAATGATCAAAACATGAAAGTTGTTAAACTTCATAAAATGAGTCAAAATACACCAAATCCAGAATTTTTAGAAATCCGAAGTAATTTCCCATAAAAATACAAATCCTAAGGACCGGGTCAAACTAAAGTCAACGGTCTACAAAATCTCCAAGGCAAGGAAAAATCCGGTCAAGCTCGAAAACAAGATCAAACTAAATCAAATCTCGCTTAAGAAACTAAACCATGATTAAAACAATGCTAAACAAAAGGATTGGGGTCGGGATCTTACATCCTCCCCCCCTTAGAATCCATTTGGTCCTCCAAATGGCTTAAACCAAATCGAAATCGAAAACCCAAAAAGACAAACGAAAACACTGACACCCTATGCTAGACCTCGGTGACTGAGAGACAACCTCTGGCCAAACCTAACGTTGAGATGCACGGTCGACCACATTCTGATTCGGTTGAAGGCTTCACACTAATCCACATATCTGCTCTAAAACAAACTCCTCTGGCCAAACTAGTGTCCAACACTCCTAAGCATCCTTGGTGTCATCTGTAGGTCTTGCACTGGATCAATCCTTTTACTTAACTCGTCAGTCACTGTCAGTCCAAGAACTGCAAATTCTGCCTCTTTCTATCACTTTGGAAATCTGTGCCTTAAGTCCTACAAACTGTACACGGTGCTCTTGACGCTTGCCTCTTCAGATCTCATTCTTCAAGTCTTCTACCATCGACATCTGAAACTTTCAATCCCTGTCTTGAATGATGTTGATCCTCTCGTAGACCCAACTTTGTCCTCAACTGAACTAGTACACACTTGACATCCATCATCCCTCCAATTCTTACACTTCCAAGCTCCAACTATACTAATACAACTCCTTCCATTCGATGCCAAACAACCCTTTAAATTTTAACATAATGACCAAAATAATTACCTAGCTAAATTTTATCATTTCAAATCATAGTAAAAAAAAAATTGAACTTCCAAATCATCGAATAAAGCTCGAAAGATGAGGTTTTCCAAAGTTTTGAACATGAAACAACATTATTCATTTTCGAAATTCATGTTTTCATGACTCAGCAAATCCTTGAAATACTCAACAGCCTCAAATTAGGATTTTCAAAAATAAATCAATTCATGTAATATGACCATACATTAAATTTTGTAAAAATCCATTTCCAGCCAAACACATACAAAGTTTTGAAATCCTTAAGGTTTTGAAATGTAAGTATCAACATTTAAGAAAACTAAACAAGAGCGAAATCCTAAGGTCATTATAAGATAATGTCTTAAGAAGATTAAACAAAAATTCGAAACACAAATCCTTATGAAAACGAACTCATGTGACTTATGAAAAGAGTATAATAACATAGTTTTTAATTCAAAATAAGCCTCAAAGAAGAAACATAAATCCATTTTTAAACATTACGAGGATAAACCATAGATATTAATGAAAACATATCAAAGATGAAAACATCAATAAAAATCATTTTAAATAAGAAATGGACATCCAAACCACTGAGGTACTCCCTCGCATCTGCACGCTGTCCAATCCAATACCTTAAAAGTCGGTGAAACCCACAACATTTCCTTTGCTGCCAAAAATTATCTTGACTACAACTAGCCATCCACTTGGTATCCCTGCTAAACCAACTACACTGGCTATGCTACAAGTCACCAAAATTCTCAACCAAAACCATCCTTTTGCAGTCCTTCATCTCGGAAAGATAGTCTGAGTTCCCCCAAAATTCCACATTTACTTACTCTGGTGCGCTGCATGACGATCTTCGATTAACTGAGAGGGGGTCTTCGAACGCTGCTCAAGTTCTACTTTGACTGGCAACTGCACATGTCTTCTCTTACTAACTACAATGAAGACGCTGAAGGTTGAAGGTCTGCTGATGTTCTCCAAAAACAACATACTGAATCTAGAAGGTTCTCAGTCTCCGACACAAATACAGACAAAAGACACCGAACAAAGCATGGAGACTCTAAGTTCTCCACCACTAAGGAGGAAATTTGGCCGTCCAAATCTCCTAACAACAGAACTAAAAGAAAAGACGAACAAAATCTCCCGAACTGAAAGAAAAGCCGACTCAAATCCAAAGAAACAAGGACACGAGAAAACAAATCGACACAATCTAACGAATCCTCACCACACGTCTTAATGTCTCTAGTGTATTTTATTTCCTAGAAACTGACCAGCTCTGATACCAAACCTGTCACGCCCCGAAACCGGGACCTGCAGCGAACCGATCTCGGGGTGCGAAATTTTGGAATAATTTGAAACTTTTTGTATAGTTCCCAAGATCCGCGTGAATGAGGATAATCAAATCTCATCACAATCAGAGTGTATTTTTCGCAGAAGCTACACATGGTGTTACGACTCGGAATCCGTGGCCATCGGGTTCCGTGTCGTACGCAACCAATGTCATAAAGCCATCATAAACAGACTGGCATAAATCATAAATCACAACACACTGAGCTGGTAGTAACAAATCTATTATTTCCCATATTCGAATTACAATTAACAAGTGTCTTAATTACAAACCCAAAAGAAAAAGGCTGATAAAGCCATACAACAATATCCACTAAACAGAAATACTACCCCAACATTTGATATACGAACTCTGGTGCCGAACTTGACATCTAGATGATATCAATTGGCAGCCTCTCACGTCAGACCGGCGGTCCCACCGCCTCCTCTGATCAAACACCTACAAACAGAAAAGAGAAGAAACTGGCACCAAACAAAAAGGGTCAGACACGACAGTCTGGCAAGCAAATAAACAAATAATATGAAATAAAAGAACATACATAAAACCAGACGAAATCATCGAAAAAACCGAATAACGAGTCTAAACAATAATGACAATAAAGCATGCTAAACGATCGAAAGACCGAACATAAACGTCAAAACACGTAAAAGAACAATATCAGATGTACACTATCCCGAAAAGATAAAAGCCTGCATCAAACGTTTAATCGTCGGAAATACATTTCAAATCTTGAATAATAGCGACAATATGATAAAAATCGATATCGTAAACATTAAACGAATCTGAGCATAAAAAGTATAACCAACGGAAATCATAAACTAAAGCAATATACAGATAAAACACAGGCAACCACAAATAGCTAAATCCTCCTATTACCGAAGTAATAAGAGCAAACAAAGCGTAGCCACTGAACGTGGTACTAAACAAAGGATCGGAACCGTAGCCATATAAATGGGACCGGCAGATCAAAAGTATCAGAACCGTAGCCATACAAATGGGACCGGCAGATAATTACCGTTGCCATGGTCGGTACAAACAGAATCCAAGCTGCAGCTGGCGAACAAAGTAAAGATCCCAAGCCGGGTGATCAGCCCGACAAGGTGACCTAAGCCTAGTGGTGCCTTTAGTTTTCAAACTCAAACAGATACAAATCTAACATAATACTAATCCCTTTGGCTCAGGGGCTCGCACCACATAGCTCTGGCCCCGTCTTGCCTCGGGGTTTGTTTTCAAAATACTAATCTTAACAAATAATGGTCTCATCGAAGAAATCCCGAATGTGACAAACATACTCCAAATCTCTTTTCAAATCGAATCGGAGAAAACATACGAATAACTCGGGTAAACCGTTCAAATACGCATCAAGGTGATTTGTATAAAATCATACGGTCAATCCTTTCGAACGTGGAAAGCCACATGATTTTATAACAAATCATCGATGCTATTTGAATTAGTTCACCAAAGAATGCAAATACGAAATACAAATACAAATACATGATCTGACTTGAAATGGAATGGATAGTGGAGAATGACCTAATGACCTACCAAGGAACCATCTCAATGCACATTTAACCTTTAAACATTAATTAATAAAAAGTGCGTTTGATGCCAATGAAAATCCATAATATTTAAATGATAAAGTGCGCATTAAGACCCGAACGGTTCCCGGGTAATTTCACATGCACTCATTCTCACATCATTCCCATTTCACAAATTTCCGAGTATCACGAATAATCTCAAATCTCATTAAAACAGGCCCACCAACAGATTTCAAAACAGCCCTAAACCAACTTAAATGGCCCACAAACATACTCTAAAACCGCCCCAAAACTAAACATTTATTGGCCCACAAAACCAACTTTAAAGACAGCCCAAAACAAATCTTTTAATGGACAAGAAACAAGTTCTTAAAACAAACCCAAGACTAAACCTGAACCAGGCCCACAAACAGAATTTAAAACAACCCAAACTGAACCTTAATCAAGCCCACAAAAACTGATTCTTAAGGCAGCCCAAAACCAAACTCTGAAAGGCCCAATAAACAGTTTTCAAAACCACCCAAAACTGGCCTTGAACAGGCCCACAAAACAGTCTCAAAACAGCCCACAACTGAACTTAAAAACGACCCAAAAACTGATTTGAATCAGGCCCAAGGAAACCCCAACGAACTGGCCCACAAAATCCTCAAAACAGGCCCAGACCCGAGCCCAGACTGAGCTGGGCTCGCTCGAGCGGACCCAGGCCCGCTCGAGCGGACCCAGACAGTGCCTGGTCCGCTCGAGCGACCCACTGGGTCGCTCGAGCGGACTGGGCCTGCCCAGTCCAGCCCGAGTCTGCATATCTTCCATTTCTTTGCATTTTTTTCCCTCTTTTCTTGATTCTTTTGATTCCTTTTCTTCCATACTAATTTCCATGAGTTGTTGGGCCCTTCCTTGTCCTTCCAAACTCATCAAAACCATTCATAAATCAATCCAATTGATCAAACACAACACTATTTCAAAGATCAAAGTTTTCCCCCTTTTCTTTAAACACACCATTTAACACAAGAAAACTGATTTTTCAAAGTGAGCAAAGTGGAGAGAAACCTACTATACAATGTAAAGCAATAGCATAAGTGGAATACACATAGTGCTTCATCATTCATTCAAAGCCAATCCATAAACCATGAAAGAATTGAGCAAAATAATGAAAAGACATGGAGCTTAAACAAGAAATACAAGAACATCATATTAAATTGTGAAATTCACTTGCCTTAGCCAAGATAAGCTCAAAATCACTCCTTAGACAAATCCTTAGAGCCTCAAGCTCCAAATCTACAAAAGCCCCAAAAATTTCCCAAGAAACCCTAAAATGTCAATGTTTGTGAAAACTCCATGAAACCCTTAACAAATGGGATTAAAATGCTCCAAATGGAGAGGAAAGCAAGGGTCTAGAGTTTGGAAGACTATTGCTCACCTTGAGGAACCCTAACAAAGAAGAAAGGCTTGAATGGAGGGCTTCTCCTAGCTCAAATTCCTCAAGAATGGTATCCCTAGGAAGCTTGAAGAGGGAGGAAGAGATTGAGGAGATCAATCCTCTAAGAATACCTCACCAAGTGAGAGTTCCAGATGAGAGAGAGTGAGAAGGGAGAAGAGAAAAACCCTAGCCAAGAAAAGTTGCTGGAATCGAATGAAGAGAAGAAGAGAGGGGTTCCCCTCTTATAGAATGGGTCTTGTGGGCCCCGGTCTTCATCAAGCTAAAAATGGTATATGCGGGCCCCGAATGAAAACGACGAAGAAGACAAAAATGATCGGCGAAATATCTAGTTTCCGAAAAGTATAATTTCCCCAATTTCTGAAATTTTCGAAATTCATGGACAGATTTAGTGAAAATGCCATTTTTGCCCTTTTTCCTCGAAAAACGTGATTTCTGAGTATCAAACCAAAATGATCAAAACATGAAAGTTGTTAAACTTCATAAAATGAGTCAAAATACACCAAATCCAGAATTTTTAGAAATCCGAAGTAATTTCCCATAAAAATACAAATCCTAAGGACCGGGTCAAACTAAAGTCAATGGTCTACAAAATCTCCAAGGCAAGGAGAAATCCGGTCAAGCTCGAAAACAAGATCAAACTAAATCAAATCTCGCTTAAAAAGCTAAACCACGATTAAAACAATGCTAAACAAAAGGATTGGGGTCGGGATCTTACACTTATACAAGACAATCACATTACTACAACCAAAAACACTTTAGCACTTGGTAACGGTTACCTTTCAATGGGGTACATCCACCGATATTGTACCGGTCCAGCAAGCATGGCCTCACGAGGCAAGTGAACAGCCAAATGGACCATTACATCAAAGAATGCCGGAGGAAAAATCTTCTCGAGCTTACAAAGTATGAACACTCCCCGTTCCTCTAATTTTTTTAAATCGCTCTGTTTCAATGTTTTCGAGCAGAGGTCCTGGAAGAACCTGCCAAACTCAAATAGAGTTGTACTTAACTCCTTATCAACATAACCACGTAGGCCAACCGGAAGTAGACGTTGTAGGAGCACATGATAGTCGTGACTCTTCATACCCAATAATTTGCCATTTTTCGATGTCACACACCTTGAGAGGTTTGCTGCATAGCCATCCGGGTACTTGATTGATTTCAAGAATTCGAAAAAACCATCCTTCTGTTTCGGGTCCAACGTATAGGATGCATGGGGTTTCACAATGGATCCTTCTTCATTCCTCTGCAGATGCAATTGCGGCCTGATGCCCATATCCTTTAAATCATCGCGCGCTTTATCTGTGTCCTTATTCTTCTTATCTATGCCTACCACTGTCCCAACAACATTTTCACAGATGTTCTTCTCTACGTGCATGACATCAAGGTTATGCCTAAGGTTTAACTTCTTCCAGTACGGTAGCTCAAACATGATGCTTTTCTTTGTCCAATTTAATAGTGTAGGCTCACGAGGTCTTTTCCTACTGTTGGGGCCCTTCCCGAACCTAACTTCTGGTAGTTGATCCAACTGATCAAGTACCCTTTGCACCGGTAAATCCAAGGATTTTATTTTATGCTCTGGCTTACCATTGAACTTCTCGCTCCTTCTCCAGAGGTGGTTCTCAGACAAGTAAGCTCGATGTCCAACCCACCCAATCTTACTTCTCAACTTACACGATAATGAATCTTCGTTGCAAGGGGGACAAGCCAAATAACCTTTTGTGCTCCAACCAGATAAGTTACCATACGCGGGAAAGTCATTAATGGTCCACATCAAAGCCGCATGCATTCGGAAGGTCTGTTCACTATGGGCATCGTAAGTCATGACACCAATCTCCCACAACTCCTTCAACTCATCAACCAAGGGCCTTAGGTACACATCGATCTCCTTCCCAGGAGCCTGCGGCCCAGGAATAAGTAAGGACATCATGAAAAATGGGTCCTTCATGCACATCCAGGGTGGAAGGTTATAAGGCATAAGTACGACGGGCCACATGTTGTAAGAAGTGCTCATGTTGCCGAAGGGGTTAAACCCATCGGTGGCCAATCCTAACCTCACATTGCGGATCTCCCGTGCAAACTCTGGAAATTTCAAATCAAATTCCTTCCATTCATTATAGTCGGCCGGATGCCTACCCAGATCGCCATCCATGCCATTCTCATGGTGCCATCTCATCTCTTTGGCCGTCATCCGGGACATGTATAACCTCCGTAGCCTAGGTATCAATGGGAAGTAACGCAATATCTTATGAGCGATTTGCTTACCCTTGCCATCATTGACCTTGTACCTAGGCTCCCCACATTCCGGACACTTATCCAGGTGAGCATTCTCCTTCCAAAAAAGTATGCAATCATTCTTCAGGACTCAATGTGCTCATATCCTAAGCCCAAGTCACGCAGTAGCTTCTTGGCCTCATAGACGGACGCGGGCACCACATTACCTTCTGGTAGGACGTCCCTAAATATCTCCAAGACCTTGTCAAATGACTTGTTGCTCCACCTATATTGAACCTTCACATGTAGCATCCTAATGACAAACGCTAACAGCGTTTCTGAATCTTTACAACCAGGGTACAAACCACGCTGGGAAGCCTCCAGCATAATTTCAAAGTTTCGCACATCATCTATCCCTAGGGTATCATCCATCATGTAAGTCCCCCTGCCATGATCCTCTAGTAACTCATCATATCCATCCCGGTCCTCATCTGATTCATCCTCGCTATCATCCGATTGTGCAAGTTCCCCATGCTGCAACCAGGTGTCGTAGGATACCAGCATCCCACGTACGAGTAGATGGTTTCTCACAATCTCATAATCATGGTCAAAACTGTTGCAGCAATAGTTACATGGGCACTTGATCACTCTACTCCTGCGCGAATTTGCCTTTGCGAATTCAATAAAAGAATTCACCCCGTCTATATACGGCTGACTGAATCTATTATGATACAGTAGCATCCAACTCTTGTCCATATCTGTTCATATATATGTAAGGTGGTGGTTAACTCAAATTCAACCATTAGATGGTTTAAAAATAAATGTAAAAAAGAAATGAATGATAAGATATCCATTAAACTCAAATTTGGGTTGCATCAACATATCTTCTCCATGAATCTAATTATTCTATGCAACTCAAATCTCAGCATATTCATGAATATTCTCGCCCCATGCCCATATGATATGCATGTTTTCATAATCAATCTACACATTTATTTTATTCAATCCTTTCAACTAATTTCCCATCTATAATCATAAGAAACAATGTTTCTTTCAAACTGAGGAATTAAGATTCAAATGAGATACCTGCTCGCAGACAGTGATAGGATTCCTCTGCTACTACTCTCAAAGCTCCAACCTAACAAGAGAAAAAAAAAAAAAGGAAATCAGATTCTGGGTTGAAGCTAAAGTGGATTTCGTCCGTATTTTGCACCAAATGGAAACTAACACAGCTTCAAAAGGAGAAAAATCGAGCTTTAATTTATCATACACAAGGAAAGCCTCAAGGCAGTTTGCTGAGACCAGCTGTTGCGCCAAAAGTAGTGCATGGTATGAAAAATTCATTTATGTTATACATCAAGCCCTCTTTGCTTAAAAAAAAAATTCACATGAATGCACAGAAGGCCAAATTAAGAAACATGGAGTACTCATTATGCTAAGAGAATACCTCGTACTAACAATATCTACATGTCCTTTTGTGATAGAGGAAATTGAAGTGTTAAATTGTGATAGAGAGAGAGGAAGAAGATGAAGATGAACAAAGGGTGCAAAGGCCCCAACCAGGAAGCTCTAGTTTTATGTTTGTTAGTGCTTGGAACCCCATGAACATGCCGTTTGATTAAAGGCACAAGACCTTGAATAACTTGAATATTAGCAGCCAACTTGTGATGCCAACAGCTTACCAAAAAGATATTGCTGATTCTTCAATGCACAAAGGCCTCAAAGCTGGAATCCACATGTGGGCTGTCGGTAGTAACTACATTATACAAGTTTATTTGGGAAAAAAGACAGAAAATGAAATCTTTAGCTGTTATGATTCAAAGATACCTACGAGTTAAAGTAGTTCTGTTCTTTGACATGGCTTGAGTTTCAAAGATCTGTTCGGGGCCAGGGGTTTGATGAAGATATCCCTGTCAAGTCTCAGAGTCACAGAGCCATTTATTTGAGCGGACAATGATGAGTCCTGGTCAGCAGACAATGCTCAATCGCTTATTGGCTAAACACCTCAATGAGAAGAGAGGTCTGGCCGGCCTGCCTCCAGACTAAACAGAGATGACAAAAGAAAGAAACCCATCCTTTGCTAAACAACAAGAAAAAGAAATAATACAATTATCTAAATCTCACTTCTTATCTATGGACTTCTTCTCCTCTTTTCCTCTTAGATTAAGGTAAGATTAATGCAAAAATTGCAGAGGAGAGAGAGATAGAGAGAGAGAGAGAATGGAAATCAACTGCTTTTCATTCTATTTTGCATCGTTGACACTTTTTCGCTTCTCAAAACCCCAAATCACAAAAGATTATTTGGTCAACCGGCATCTCACCTAGCTACAACCCCATCCCCTATTGGATGTACTCATTTGACTCATGGTAATGTATTTCATACATGTAACATTTGCATAAATAACATTTACATATGTAAAATTTATTTTCATTAGAGAAAAAAAAGGATGTTCTCTGTGCCCTTAAAAGAGAATCTTTTCTCCTTTTTAAAAAAAAAAAAAAAAAAAACAGAGTTATCTAAGAAGAGTGTTACTTCCCTCCTTAAAAGCAGATCCAAACAGGGCAAATATATTTCATTAGAGGAATTTTTTCCTTCCTTTTTTCTGCATCCAAACTGGCTCAAGGATTTACATGCATACAGTGACTAAGAAGTGGGCAATCATTTCTCATCAAAGGGGTGATATTTTGATAGTCTGTGCTAGGCATCCACTTCTGCTCTTTGGATAGAAAATTCATTCGCTAAGAAATCCTGGGCACTTTGAATTAAGCAAACAGGCCCTCAAGCTTCTGCATTGTTGTGATTTCATTAACACTAAAATTAGTATATCCACTATCGAAGGCCGCTTTGGTCTTCCTATGCTTTCATTAAAGATCAATGTTATGAAAAACAGTACAGGAGTTGAACTGCTTGATGAAGGTTTGATAAGTTCTATAATGGTCAAGAACATGTTGAACATGACCTTGCACAGATGGATTTTCTTTCATCAAACGTTTTAATATGTCCTAAAGAGATTGACCAATGGCTCAACCATAGGTTAGAATGAGACCGACCTCAACAAACACATTAGGCAGTAGCAACTCAAGGATAAAAAAGTTTTGACACATGTATCTGGCACTGGGTCAAACCAATCATGCTTAATAAACAAATGAGTCAATGATTAGGGGTGGCAGTGGTGGCACGAATATGGTAATTTAATTACTGATGTATTAGTTTCTTTTTGACTCAAAACGGAAAGGGAATTCAACCTAATCAATTCCACACAATATCAAACCCATAACGAAAATCAGACAAAATTAAGAAACGAAAGAAAAGGGAGGTAGCAACAAAACGCCAATGACAAGAACCCACTTTCGATCAATAACCACTACCCCAGATCATTGCAACGATGAAAGGAGAAGAAAAATATTTGCCTTTATTTCATTCCAGATCTAAAAACAAATGAAAACAAAGAAGAAGAGAGAGAGAGAGAAAAGAAGAGAGAGGGAGAGGGAGACAGACCTTGAGGATGGCAGGGGAGAGACGGTCAGCTGAATGTGCAAGTGATGGCTGCTGCCGCTGCGAGGAAGATGGAAAGGGTGAGCGATGGATGCTGCCGCTGCGAGGAAAATGGAGAGGAGAAGATCGATGAAGGGAATCTCGAGATGGGTCTGGCGATGGAGCAGAGGTGGGCGCTGCCTGAGAGAGAGAATCCGGGAAGAGGAAGAGAGGGATGGGAGAGAGCGAGAGAGGGATGGGGATGAGCGATCGAGGAAGAGAGGGCTGGGAGAGAGCGTGAGAGGGATCGATGAAATCGAAATGGGGAAATAAAACGCAGGCGCAATGTTAACAACAGAGCGGGGGAAATAAAATGGAGGCGCGAAACCATCACAATTCGTTGGCGGGGATTAAATTACCTTCGACGGCGAAAACAGAATAACGCCGGGAAAACTTGTAAATTTCCCGGCGAAAGCAGAATATACGCCGGGAAAATAAACTATTTGCCGGCGAAACTTAGAAAATGCCGGCGAATAAATTTCGCCAGCAAGATTATACTATTGCCGGCACAAAGTCGGACTTCGCCGGGGATAATTATACTTTTGCCGGCATAATTATAAAACGCCGGGAAAAAACGCCGGGAATAGTGCATTTTGTTGTAGTGTGATATGCAAATATTTCATTTTCTAGCATCGTGTTCTCAAATGAACGGGTCCCACCGGGTGGAGCCAGCTTGATGGACAGCGCTTCTGCTCTGTTCTACCGAGGTTGGCGGACGTGGGAGTCCGTTGGGTACGATCCTTTCGTAACCGGGGGCAGAGGCATGCATCAACATTTTTTGTGTGGGTGTGCCAAATTTTCTGTTTTACTTGGAATTACAAGTGTTGATCCGGAGATTGACCTTCGCAAGTAAAAAGGAAATCAACTTCTTTCAAGTTTTCCATTGCACATATATTTAAGAAAAGAGACATTTTTTTTTATTTGTCGTGAAAGGCGATTTTTGGCATTTATAGCCGATTTTGGCGTTTATAGCCGATTTTGGCATTTATAGCCGATTTTTGGCGTTTATAGCCGATTTTGGCGTTTATAGCCGATTTACAATTCTTATCAATAATGAAAGATAAGAGTTGTGATTTTTTGTTTCTTTTAGAAAAATACAAACTACAATGAAAAGCAAGAAAAGGAGGATCTAACTTCTCAGGAGATTGTGGGGGACCCGTTCAGATTGACGGTTGCAAGCCATGTGTGGACTTCACAATCATCCATGCAGATGAGAACAGAGGATGCTATTGATTCGCTTGGCTTGGCTATAACCTCAGGTTCTTAGAGGACAAAGATCAAAAGGAGGTCCTATGTCCAATAAAAAACTAAGTAGACGGGCTGAAAAGCCATGTCTAAGCCATTGGAGGCAAAAGGAGAAGGCAAGGACCGGGGGGGGGGGGGGGGGGGGAGGTACCCCCCAAGGGACTTTTGTCACCTTGTAGCGGTGGTTGGTGTAGAACTTCCGCAGAGTTTTCTCTCTTTCTTTCTTTGGATTTCTGTGCTTTTTTCTGATCTGGGATCTGTCTTCTTTTTTTTTTCGATCTTGATTCCTTTGGAGTGCTCTCCTATTTATAGGCTTTTTGGTAGCCATTTAGGAGGGTTTATGGGCTTTTATTGTCATTAGGCCGCATAATGGGAGGAGTTACAGGTTTTAATTCCTTTATTTTGTAACTCCTTTTTCTTGGCTTCTGATTGGCCGGAGGAGATTAAGGGCATTTAATCGCCTTTAATCGTCATGATGGGTGGAGTTTCATGGTTTAAATGTCATGAATCTCTTGACTTGTAACTCCCGGATGCTTGCTTCTGATTGGGCCGTCCAAAGAAATGGATTAATGACTGCAATAAAGCCAGTCAATTAATCGCATTAAGTGGTCGCCGAGCAGTTGAAGAGTCGCGGGCCGTGCCGCGTCCTTTGGGATTCTTCTAACGATGATCAACGATGGATTTTCACGTAGATCGACATCAGATGACCACGTAATTTCAGATATTGGTTGCCAACAGCGGGTCGGTGTCATCGGTCTTGTCGATTTCTCGATCGGTCGGGTAGAAAGCGCACTTTTTTGGTTGACCGGTTGGCGATCAATGTTGATTTCGATACTCTTGATGATTGACCCATGATTTTGACGGATGTCAGAGGATTATGTGTCTCAAAAGTATGAATTTTAGAAGATATCAACGGCCGGACGCTTCGAATCGCGAAAAAACGGTGAAAAACGGGGTTTCCGGGGCCCTCCCAGCGATCCCGGGCCCCAGGGTCGCTGGGACTGGCGACCCTGGGCCAGGGTCGCAGGAGTCTGCGACCCTAGGGGGTTTTCCCCCATTTTGTCCCGTTTTGTGTCCGTTTTTGCTGTTTTTTTATTATTTTTTTCTTCTATATTTTTCCTTGACATTTTTGATCATTCATTAGCCTGATTTCCCTGTAGAAAACCTGATGAAAATCCTTGAATTTTGTTTTGCAAAGTTTCTAATTTTCCGAGAAAGCCGAAGACTTTGTTGCGCATAGCTGCCGATTTTCCGTCAGAAGTTGAAACTGGGTCAAATGATGTCGGAATGACCTAAAATTTGAGGTGAAGCCTCCTGAGCAATAAATAAGACCAACCAAGGCTTTTGTTTGATTTTTGAAGCCGTTTGGGGTCCTATCACCAGTAGACTTGTTTTTATCGCGATGAAGATGTCGCGGCTTGATGTGCGGTCAACCGATGTCCGATTGATTTGAAATTTGACAGGGAACCTATTGGAGTCATTGTAAGATAATCCACAGGCTCTGTCTTGGAAACCATGGTCCCGAGGAGCTTCGCCGTCGAGAGGCCTGATTTGGCTTCCGAGCGTCAAAGTCTGGTCAAACGTTGTCGAAATGACCTGAAATTCGACGTGTAGCCCTTTGTAAGCATTTTGAAGCCGTCCATATGCTCTATCTGATGAGTGATGGCTTCGGAAGTTCTCGCCGCCGAGAGGCTTGATTTAGCTGTTCGATGGTTGATGTAGGGTCAAACGTTGTCGGTTTGACTCGGAACTTGACGTGGAGCCTTTTGAATGTATTTTTAGACCATCCATCGACTCTGATCGAAGATTTGGTGTCTCCGATGCTTTCGCCGCCGGGAGCTCCTTTTCAACTGCCGGAGAAGCAAAGTTAGGCCAAATGATTTTGAAATGGCCCGAAACTTCTTGTGTACTCTTCTTTTGGCTATCTTGAAGGATCTTGCAGTTTTTGTTTGATTCTGACAAGATTTGATTTTTTGGAAGTAGCATTGCCTATTTATGGCAGGTTGCGACTTCATGCAGTTTTTTGGATCTTGAAGAAGCAAAGTGACATTTTTGGTGTCAACAATTCAACTTCTAAGTGCTTTGGAACGGAATTTTTACGGGTATCCACATGTTGTTGATTATGTGAAGAACTCGTGGTTGAATAAGCATAAAGAGCAATTCGTGGCTGTTTAGACGAATCAAAATATGCACTTTGGCAACTGCACCACTAACAGGGTCGAGAGTGCACACGCAAAATTAAAGAGACACCTGGGTACATCGAGCTGTAGTTTTGATTCGTCCTGGCAGGTTATCCATGCCCTGCTTGAGTTGTTATTTACCGAAATAAAGGCTTCTTTTGAAAAGAGTTTGAACACCATGCAATATAAATTCAAACCGGCACAGTTCCGTGAGTTGAGAGGATTTGTATCAAGGAATACTTTGGATATAGTATTAAATGAGTCGATAAGAGCTGGTGATATTGGTTCAGATCCGGATGCAAGTGGGTGCGTCGTACGATGGACCCATGGTTTACCATGTGCACATGAAATTGCAGAGTGTATAAGGGATGGGTCTCATATACCATTGAGATGTGTATATCAATTTTGGCGGAAGCAAAATTTAGAGCCCACTAAGATGAACGAAGCCCCTGAGTTGACCACAACTTCTGAGTTCGACTTGATCGCTAAGAAATTTCGGAGAAGTGATGAGGCGGGAGAAATTCAGCTACTGAAAAAATTGAGAGAAATAGCTAGTCCTTCATGTACATCTCTTATTGAACCAGACATTAAATTGAATACTCGCGGTCGGTCATCATCGAAGAAGAAGAAGTTGGATCGGTCTATGACTCGTGAGCCGTCTGCATTCGAATACGCAGTAGGGATGAAAGAGAGTGTTCCTGTTATATTAAGTAGTACATCTGTAAAGAAGAAGAATGAGAAGATTAGTGTCCGTCGCACTCGATCATGTACATTTTTGCATTTGCTCCCTCAGTCTCTGGGACCCTACATCCTTACTATTAAGGATGTCGCAGCTGATGGTAACTGTGGATTCAGAGCTATAGCAGGTCTTCTTGGCATGGGCGAGGACAGTTGGAGGCAGGTTAGATTGGATTTGAGCAGTGAATTGCAGAAGTATCAACATTATTATGCAATGGTCTATGGAGGAGATGACCGGGTTGGAGAGCTGTACTACGCATTGTCTTACTTTGAAAGCAATCCAGGATTTGATCGGTGGATGACAATGTCGGACATGGGTCACTTGATATCTTCGTATTATAAAGTTGTATTGGTCCTTCTTTCGTTACAGCAATGCCTTACTTTCTTGCCTTTGATATCACCCCCGATTCCACCAAGTGATCACAAAATCATCGCAATTAGTTTAGTCAATGGAAATCATTATGTTCAGGTCTTCATGAAATCAGAAACACCCATGCCTCCCATTGCAACAAATTGGCATAAACACCACCATCCTGATGCAGGCGGATGGCAGCTCCCATATGCAAAGTGCATCGAGCAATTCAGAGAAATTTTGGGAAATAGTATAGTAACACAAGAGTCGGTGAATCTTGAGAGCGATTGATTATATAAACTGATTGTCATTTGATGTAACCAGATGAATTATATAATGGAATGTTGACTGTAAGAAGTTCGATGCTCAATTTATTCTTTGGTGTTATGTGTTATCTGATCGCTTTTGAAATTCACATGCTCAATTTAAGATTATTGTGTAAAACATTTTAGGCACGGCCAATATCTAATGTGCAAATCATAATCTGCACGGCCAACATGTAATGTGCAGAACAAATTGTGCACAGCCATTATGTGCCGTGCAGACCATGTTATGCACGGCACATAATGGCCGTGCAAATCATGTTCTGCACATTACATGTTGGCCCTGCAGACCTATGTTCCTTTCATTCCATTTTGCCTAATATTTCTAATTTATGAAAGCCCATCGAAATTGCATACAAATGGAGACTATACAATCGGGACAAAATATTAAAATTCATTTATTATAGGAGAGCTATCAAAAAGTATCCTTAAATTCATCCATTACCAAAAAAAGTACATATTTATGTTAAAGTGATTATTTACATCATTGCCGTAAAAAAGTGGCCTAAAATTCATCAAGTTCCAGAAAAAAATTACAAACTGCCATTCTGCAATCATAAAATCCAAAAACACCAAGTGATATCACGGCTGCGTACGTCGTCGGTACGTCACCGGCAAGCCATCCAAGATCTCGAGCGTGGTCTGCAATGCCCAGTAATAAAAATCAGCAGTCTGACCGGGTTGTGCAATCGTAGCACGAAGATTATCCATCGCTCAATGGATCTGTAAGAAACCATTAAATTTGTCAATAATTAAGAGAATTATAACTTTAAAAATGGATGCATAATGTTACTTTGAAAATTCAAACCCTCATCACCCTTGGAGTCGGGTCATCTTGATCCTCATTAGGATGATAATGGGAGTGACGTTCGGGGTTCTGTACCCGGGGATGTGAAATCCTAACAAACCACTCCATGTAGTCGGGTGAGCACTCCCATGCATGTTGAACTCGATGGCCACGATGTGCTAGGGATAATACATGATCCTCCCAAGACTCCCAGTACTGGTCAAGGAATCTGTTGGAGACCTTGTATTGTCCATCAGTAGATCCTCGAGACGCACGAAGGGGCGCGAGCGGTGCTGGTGGGATGGTCTGAACATACCCAAATTTACGAAGAACCCTCTGTGGGTGGTAGGGTTCAATGACATCTAGTGCTCTCAAACAGTCACAGAAGAAAGAACTCTGATGGAATGGATGCTGAGCCCTAGCACCGGTATACGGATCCCAAGCCACCTATGTCAAGTAATTGAAACAACTCATTAACATTCCAACAAAAAATAGAGATCCTCGAAAAAACTTAAAATAGATAGCAACATGTCTATTGGATGCTCACCTCACTCGGATGTAAGTCATCCAGTTTCTCCCGCAACAACTTGACGTTCTCCCTTGCAATCCCGGAATCCTGACCAGGATTCCAGCGAGCCGCATGAGGCATTGCAGCCGTAAACCCCCATGATGCAGGAGGACGTGTAACGCCCCAATTTCGGATACCGAGAAAACCGTCAGAGTACCGAAATTGGCGCGCTACTTCCCGGAAAATCCGAGAACTTCCAAGATCGTAGGTCTGCAGTGAGGTCCAATTTAAAACTTTTTCATCAACATAATAACAATGGTTAATTGCAGAAGCATGATAGTATAGCGGAAGCAATATCAGAGGTAGCGGAAGCATAAGGTATCATCCATATATCAAATATAAATGGAGTCCATTTATATTTGATATATGGATGATACCTTATGCTTCCGCTACCTCTGATATTGCTTCCGCTATACTATCATGCTTCCGCAATTAACCATTGTTATTATGTTGATGAAAAAGTTTTAAATTGGACCTCACTGCGGATCTACGATCTTGGAAGTTCTCGGATTTTCCGGGAAGTAGCGCGCCAATTTCGGTATTCTGACGGTTTTCTCGGTATCCGAAATTGGGGCGTTACATTTTATGGTATCAGAGCGGGCAAGTCTCTAGGAAATAAAATACACTAGAAACTTTCGGACGTAGTGAGGATCTCAGTGTGGGAGTACGTGTAGGGTCGATGGATCGGGTAGAATCAGTGTAGTCCTAAGTGTTGGACTTAAACTAACCTAATTTCTTTCTCTTGACAGATGTCTAGAGAAGGTTCTCCATCACATATGATACCAGCAGCCGGTAGTCAGCCAGACTTCGAGCAGCGTTTCCAGAGGTTCTTGCAGGCCTTCCTCGTTTCCTAGGAGGCCCAGGCATCGGCGCAGCAGCAGCAGGCCGAGGATTTTGCCCAATTCCAGACGCAAGTCTTGGACATCATGGACAGAGTGGCTCAGCCAGGCACAGCAGCGGCATCCGTTCGGGAGGCAGACCCGAACGTCATATTTGAGAGGTTCCTCAAAAGGGGACCACCTGAGTTCACTGGCGCCGATGACCCGCTGGTGGCCGACGAATGGATCGTGCGGATGGAGAAGATCTTCAAGGTCTTCGAGTGCACCGGTCAGCAGAGAGTGCAGTTAGCCGCTTACATGTTCCGGGGAGTCGCGGAGGACTGGTGGAGGACGATTCAGCGTCATTTCGAGACGATAGGAGACGAGATCGCTTGGACTGCATTCAGAGCGGACTTCCTCCGGAAGTTCATACCATCTCACGTCAGAGACCGCAAGCTGCGGGAATTTCAGGCACTGGTGCAAGGCAGCATGACTGTCTACCAGTATGAGGTTCGCTTCACCCAGCTTTCTCGTTTTGCAGAGGCTCTGATCACTCCTGAGTCAGAGAGGATTCGGCGGTTCGTCGAGAGACTGAGAGACGACATCCAGCTTAACATGTCTTGCATTGAGATTCACACTTATGAGGAGGCTTTGAGGAGGGCTTACTGGGCAGAGGAGCGTCTGCAGCGGGTTGAGGCCAGCCAGCAGCAGAGACGGGTCCGGGTTGCTCTAGCCAGACCGCAGCCTGTGCCCCTACAACAGCAACCCATTTATATTTGATATATGGATGATACCTTATGCTTCCGCTACCTCTGATATTGCTTCCGCTATACTATCATGCTTCCGCAATTAACCATTGCTATTATGTTGATGAAAAAGTTTTAAACTGGACCTCACTGCGGACCTACAATCTTGGAAGTTCTCGGATTTTCCGGGAAGTAGCGCGCCAATTTCGGTACTCTGACGGTTTTCTCGGTATCCGAAATTGGGGCGTTACAGGACGGGCAAATGGGAAGTGCTCGTACACCCAAGACTGCAAAAGTGAGAGATTATTAATTATACAAATTTAAATAATATATTATGAGTAGTTCAAAGATAAGCAAATGGAAACAAGAGTGATATTTCAAAGGGGTATGCACATTTACCGTGAGTAGTGTCAGATATCCAGCAATCTGTCTCACATCTGCCCTCGTAGCGATCCCCAATTGGCGATAAAGATACGCAAGTGCGGCAGCCCCTCATGCATAACGACGGACCTGTCCCAAGTCCATCAGTAAAGATAGGTAGGTAATGGGGACTCCGGTGGATGACTTATCGGTGAAGAGTGTGCAGCCTAACAGATACAGAAGATAGCCTCTAGCTACACAATCTACCTGCTCAACAAACGACCTGGGACCCACATCACCGCACACTCGCTTGATTCAGGCCATCCTCACTACCCCACCACGCGGCACTTGAAGTTCAGCAGACGCAGTCGCCCTATCCACGCCTAGTCCACGCTCAAGTAAATCTACCTGATCGGTAAATCCCATACCGGTCGATGCGTGGACAGGCAGTCCCAATACTGGGACGCCGAGGAGAGTATCTACATCGTCTAAGGTGATCGTCATCTTACCAAATGGCATGTGGAAGGTATTTGTCTCGGGCTGCCACCTCTCTACGAAGCCGGATATCAGAGGGGCGAAGGTATACCGGTACGACAATGACTTCAGCCCTGCCAATCCAGGCTCTTCTATAATCGCACGAAACCGAGGAACTTCGGTATCGGCCCCATCCCCAGGCACAGGTATGTACCAATCCTTCAGCCCTCACCAGTAATTGATACAATTAAGTGGCTCACGTTCCTGCACATTAAAAGTATTAATCTTCATTAATATATGTTATTATAGACTTCAACACATATTTTTTGAAAAATAATTAATTCACAAATTAAAAAAATGCAAGTGTACCTCCCAATCCCATATGGGTATGGCCACGTGCGTCCTAACACTCAGGAGGACCGATAAATCAACCGGACCGCCGGGGATAGGACCCTCCCCTGCCGCCGCTGTGGGAGGACTGGATGGCTGTACCTCCTGGTCTGATGAATGATCCTCCCTTGCTGCCGCTGCAGCAGAAGTGGACGGCTGTGCCTCCTCCTCCTCTGAGGAATCATGTTCTAATGAATCCTCCTCTGACTCCTCTGACGAATCCGGGAGTGGATCCTGTCTCAATTTTCGTCTTCGTTCAGATGCCGTTGGTCGTTGACGACCGGCACTCAAAGTACTGGCGTGCACACCTCAGCGACGCGCCGGTCTTGCGACACCGATCTTCGTCCTAACTCTAGATGGCTCGCTAGAAAGACTAGCCCGTCCACCTATCGAAAGTGAGCTGCCACCGCGACGAGCAGGTCTTCTAGGTATATTCTAATCTGTTCAAAATGAAAATCAAACCGTGTTATTGAAAAATAGTAGATAATGCTCAGTTAAAATAAACTGTGCAGATCCATTCTGCACGTCATATTCATACCGTGCACTTACTGAATGCACGTCCAACATTTGACTTGCATATGTAATTTGCACGGCATAGGTATGCCGTGCAAATTACATATGCACGTCAAATGTTGGACGTGCATTTAGTAATTGCACGGTATGAATATACCATGCAGAATGGATCTGCACAGTTCTGGTTTGCCGAACATTTCGCGAACGGCCAAACAAAAAAAGGGAATGAAAAAAAAGTAGTTCGAAACTCCGGTCCATATATTGCAAAAACAATTTCTCATGTAGGTGAAAATACAACCTAAATGCATAGATTACAACCTAAATGCATCCATTAAAACCTAAAAAGAAGGTGAAAATGAATGGAAAGTTGTAACGAAGAAGAAGAAGAAGTCGAACTTACCTTTTTATGAGCAAGAAGAAGAAGAAGATGGCGATGAGAGCAGAAAGAGGTTGCAGGGGAAGATGAGATTTTCCGTAGACGAGAGAATGGAGAAGAGGTAGCGGTGGCTACCAAATTTGAAACTCGTCGAGGAGGGAATAGAGAAGGAAAGCGATGGCTGGGCAGGATGTGTATTTTGGTGGGTGGGCTCAGTAAAACGGTTTTAAACATAAAATGTTAGTGGTGAGTTGAGAATGTGTGTGTATTCATCAAAAGCTGTGGTGCATATAGAATTTCTCTTAGGGATTTATGCGGCTAGGGAGTTTACCAACATCTCTAAAAGTTAGAATGCAATTAATCTAACCTATTTAACAAAACGTTGAAATTAAAATTAAAAATAAGGATTCTCTACCACAGTTGAAGATTAAAGCATGAAACAATGAAACTAGCATATATACATGAGTTTGGAATTCAAAATTGACACTTGCCTTGGCTTCCTCAGGCTAAGAGGCACTCTAATCACCTCAAGAACCTCTGAAATCACTACCCACGAATTTCTACCAAAATCTACATAAAAAAACCCATGAAAATTTAAAACGACGGAACCGTTGGAGATGTGTCTTGCATGTTGGAATTCTTGGCTAACATGGATGCTAATTAGAGAATCTAAAAGATGGATGAGAACCCTTTCCTCGAAGAGCTCAAACAACGAAGAACGCACGATCCCGCGGTTCCCACAAGTTGAATCCAGCGATTAAAGGGACTGGGACGAGTTTGCTTGCTCGAGGGAGGAAGAGGAGCAAGAAAGAAGAAGAAGAATGGAAGTGGTTTCATGTGATTTGGTGGAAAAACGAGAGAGAACTGAGATGGGGAAGTAACTACTGCAACTCGTCTGGTACAAGTGACGATCCGGAGAGGGAGAACGAAGAGATGGGGTCCAGTCTAATATAGGCACGTGATGTGGGCCCCACCAATTAAGAATATTTTGATATGTGAAAATGGAGGGCTGCCGGATCTTGGATGACTTTGGGCCGAGACTCAAAAGTTTTTTTAAATTAAATTATCTTTCTTAAGAGCCAAAGTGCGAAACGATTTGAGGCTAAGGGGAAAACTCAACTTTTATAAAAATGACAATTATGTCTTTAGTGAGAGTGAATTGAAGAAACGAGGGGTTTCGGAACATCAAATGAATATGAGTTGTTCGGATAATTTTATCCATCTACTGAACCCCATTTGAGAATTTTCAGAAATTTCAAAAATACCCTTCATCGTTTTCCAAAATTCTAACTAAGCCCTCCCAAGTATCAAACTTGGTCCAAAAGCCAACGAAACTCCCCAAGACTCTATGAGGCATCATTCTAACATTCTGACTTAGTTAAACACCCTCAAAATGAACTCCTCAGCTTTTCTAGAATTTAAGAATAGCTCCTAGTTCACTGCAAACTTGGTCAGTTCGCGACCAACGCACTTGAAACATTACTAAAACCTCTAAATCTGCCCAACTAGAAACTAAACACCCTTAGCTAGTTATAACAAATTATTGATCATCAATAATCATAATTAATTAAGTAATAACTATAATTATTTGAGGCCATGATCTTACACGTATTTTTTGCCGCACAACAAATTAAGGAGTGGCAAGATGCAATAAGAGGACACCTTCAGAAAAGGATTTTCATTTCCATTTTTTTTTAGGCTTTCGATGGCAACTTGACGTAATGAGCAGTGAGTCAGTGTTGAGGGTGACTGTTAGAGTCATAGCTGATTTGGCACATCACCGGAGTGGTAATGCCGGTGAAAATTATCCAGTAGGACCTAAGTAGATTAGTGATTTTTAAGAATATATTCATTTCTAACAGTGGGGACCCAGGATTTTCTTTTGGGTGGGGCGGATAATGGTCAATTGAAAAGTTCAATCATTCTTTTGCTAGGTTTTTTTCACATTAACAATAGAAAACGA
The DNA here is from genome assembly GCA_012931725.1 of Litsea cubeba. Classification (NCBI taxonomy): domain Eukaryota; kingdom Viridiplantae; phylum Streptophyta; class Magnoliopsida; order Laurales; family Lauraceae; genus Litsea; species Litsea cubeba. Next base: position 36,946,200 of record CM022951.1, read on the forward strand.
GAAAAGGTATTGCATTTAAACAAATTAGCAGTTGATTTTTTTTTGTTATATTTTTTCATATCTAGTTTAATGATAAAGTCAATTGCGTCAAAATCATTGCCAACTACCAATAATCTCCATTTATAGCTTAGGTTAAAGACTTGATTTTAAACAAGTTTTTCCTTTCATAAGGAGTCCTACTACTAACAACTTCATAAAATAAGCCTTTTCAATTCCTAAGAAACTAGAGAACCCCAAAAAGGAATAATCATTATATTGTGAAAATTGGTACCTTTTTAGTCTTTATTCTTTCCTTAAACTCCTAATAGTTTCTCTATCATATGAGACCACCTATATTTGAAATTTTTTCCCAGAATAGCACCCTCAAATAAACTAATTCCCATCATAGCACATATTTGAAAATAATACCCAGAATAGCATCCCGAGGCTACGTGGCATATCCAATCCTAATACATGTTAATGACGGTAACGAAAGGTCAAAATTTTTACACCGAAGCCATGAATAGAAGCCTTGTCAAATCACATATTTGGGTCTTTACCAAGAAAGCAACGCCTTATCAAATCTCATATTTGGGTCTTTACCAAGAAAGCAACAGGCATCACTAAACACATTGAAGATATCAAATAAAGTGATTTTCATCACTTGATATTATGTGATGAAAACCCACTTTTCTGTTCAAACCCAATCACGTAAAAGGTAACAAATTGCATGAACTTTGAAAATATTGATTAAGATATCATAATTAAATTCTTCACAGTATATCAAATTGCCAAGCCACTTAGCATACTTAATCAAAAAAACCACTTTTTTGTCCAAACCTAGTCATTGTCTACAGTTAATTAATACAACAATAGCTCCATTTAGCATCAAACAAAATAAATAAGTTTTGCTCCACACTTTCTAACTGCAACATTCAACAAGTGCATATCCACCAACCTGCCATGCCAAGAAACAACACTGTATTGAATTTAAAAATAGAAATTGAAGAGGTAAAATGTAATAAAATCACAACTTACTTCATTGTTTTCTATTTGGACAAGAACGCCGATTATGACCCGTCTTTCCACATAACTCACACGCCAAAGGTTTGCAACCACCGTCTCTAGCGTCCATCTCAGTATGAATACGAGTTGATTTTGGATGGCCTTTGATATTTCTCCGCATATTTTCATCCGGAATGAGAGTCGTACCATTATAAGTGGGCTAATAACATTTACCCGGAATATGGTGAAACGTAGGAGCCCAACATTTTATGTAATTTTGCATAGAATAAAATTCGTCCACAAACCGAAGAGCATCAATTCTACGTGAAGCACATGTAGCCAATACATGTGAACAAGGATGATGATAGATTTGCCACTTGTTACAAGAACAAATTCTATTGCCAAGGTGAACAACGTGCACTCGTCCACCTCTAGCCCGATTACCAGAGCGTGCTGGTGTAGTTTTCACTTCAAATAAGCCAGGATTATGGTGATACATATGAACTTCATGCCCATTCGCCTTAACTCTTAACCCAGTTAGTTTAGCCTCAATTGTTGTAGTGAATAAAGCACTAGAATGTAGTCGCGCCTCCCCCTGCTCACGTCTAACTGCAACGTAGCTATTGACTCTGTAGAACGTAAGTTGCACCAAGGCTGGAATCGGCAAAAAACGAGTGCCTTTCAAGACAAAGTTAAATACCTCAACCATATTTGACGTCATATCTCCCCGCCTTCGTCCTCCATCATGCAACAACGTCCAAGATTCACTATTAATCCATGACTTCACCGAATCATTATCAAGGTTTTCAATCTCAACCCACATCCTATCAAATTTGTGTTGTTGATTTGTCATGGTGAGCCCACTTATTACTGACTTCAAATGCTTATTCTTGAACTTCGTGTTGAAATTACTGACAAAATGCCTTATGCAATACCGATGATATACCATTGGCTCCTTCCAACCGAGATATGGATCTCGTATAGCGTTTATTATAACGATATGTCGATCAGATATAACACATAAGCCCTCACGGTTTGTCACTTTCTCACGAATGCAAGCCATAAACCACCCCCAAGTGTCATTGGACTCTCCCTCAGTTATGGCGAATGCCAATGGAAGTAGCTGTCCATTTCCATCAATCGCAACAGCTATCATCAGCTTTCCACAATATTTTCCATACAGATGAGTAGCATCAACACAAATTACAGGTCTACAATACCTAAAACCCTCAATAGAAGGAACGAAAGCCCAAAAGACACGTTTAAATTTCTCCACTCCAGGACTGGATGTAGCCTCTGAGTTCCAAACTACAACTGATCCTGGATTGGCCTTTTGCATTTCCTCCATAAATGCTGGCAATATCTTGTATGACTCCTCCCAATCAACAAACAATAGAACTATGGCATGTTGCTTTGCTAACCATGCTTTCTTGTAAGAAATTGTAAAATTATATTGCTCTTTTATCATAGCTATGATTGCTTTGCTAGTAATCGATAGTTGGTCTCTGACAACATCCTTTATGCAATGAGCCACAAAAACTGAATTAAGCTACACATGATCGCGATTTCCGATTGGATTAATGCAAGTGTGAGGGCCCTGATGGACTGCAATCCTGAAATAACTACTTCTCAATGGTATAGATGCTCTTAGTCTCCATGTACACCCATTATGTGCAAGCTTACACTTTAATATCAATCTTGTGGAGTTGGAATGCGTAACTTTGTACTTCGCATGTGCATTAAGGTGGAACATCTTTACTGCACTAATAAGATCATCCTTGTTTGCATATTGAGCTCCAACAACCAAATCAATACTTTTTGCTCCACTTGATTGTTGTGGAACCCATTGACTAGCCACAGCTTCATTTACCCAACTAATATCAATAAACTCAGGAGCCATTGGCTCTTGAGTAGAAGATGACGGTCCTGGCATTGTACTCAAATCTGGTTCATCATGATCAACTGTGTGGTCCACCCCAAGAATCTTGTTATCTGCATCCAAATCTTCATAGTGAACGTCGTTGTGAGTGACTGTGATCAAACTGAGAATATATGGGTCCTTCGTATATATAATATTAGGAATCTCATTCAGGTTTACTGCATCAAAATCCATATTGGATTTCTTCTTAGGCCTGCGATGCAATAAAAATAAAAAACAACTGAAACCAAAGAACCAAAAGTAGCAGCAAAAACCACAATCAAAATAAAACAAAGAACCACAAGTAGCAGCAAAAACCAAATGAAACGAAAGCAAAACAAAAAAAAATAAATCACAAAAGTTATGTCCATATAATATAATTGGGACAAGCACAAAAGTTTTGATTATGATATAATATAATTGGGATTTGGGACAACCACAAATTTTTGTCCATGGCCAACGTGCAGTAGTAATATAATTGGGACCACTAGCATACATGTGTAAAGAATTAAAAAAGTTCCTTGTCTATATCTGTATTGAATTGCATCAACAGCATAGCCACAAAAGTCCATGGCCAAACATGCAGCACTAAACAAAACAAAAAAATCAGTCTATCTATAAGAAACAAAATAAGAAAACTCAAAGCCACACAGGGGTAAAGATCAAACCCGAAGTGGCAGAAATTGAAGGGATAAATCAGTTATGCGATTTGGCAGTCAACACAAAATTTATTTTACCAGAATGCTCAAAATTTATCAAACAATCCATTTAATCTATAGAATTCAAAGTCAGAAATTTGAGGAGAGAACAAAACAACCAGACTTACCTGGGAGAGGCTAGGGCGAGAATTGACGATGAACTTGGGCTGTGCGAGAGAGTTTCTGTAGAAAAGGGTTTAGTTGTGTGACAGCTTCCGTTGTTAACAAAAAATTGCCCGTTACCGTCATTAACATGTACTAGGATTGGATATGCCACATAGGCTCGGGATTCAATTCTGGGTATTATTTTCAAGTGGGTGCTATTATGGGAATTAATTTACTTGAGGGTGCTATTCTGGGAAAAAACTCCTATATTTGCAAGTAAACATTATTAGAATAATCACAAATATCATATTATAGTCCAATAGAAAAATCTCAAAAAAGGAAATTTGAGGAATTAGGGGACTTTCCAGTATTAGGGCTTAACGAATAAAGGGAATTTGGGGAATTATGACTTATGGCTTGCATTTAGAATTTGGTGGTTTAGGGCTTAGGATTTCGATTAAGATTTGGGGGCTTAGGTTTGAAATTAGGATTTAGAGATTAAGAGCTTGGATTTAGCCCTAATTTCCCAAATTCCATTGATCCTAATCTAGGGTTGCATTAGGGTTCTTTGGAGATAAAAAAAAGTCGAGCTTTACTAGACACCTCTTTTCCTTGCCTTTGTTTAAATCAAATGAAGGTTCAACGTTACTATCTCTCTTATCTCTACAAAGATACTCATTATTACTCATACAAGGCAAGAGAGACAAACCATGCATAGTTGTTTTTTCAACCCCTTCTCCTGTAATGCCGCCGATTCCAAGCTCCACCATAGCTTCCCTCAACAACTTCTATAATGGCAGATTTGGAGACGACACAGATGATAAAACCAATAAAAAAAAGGAGACATCATCTAAGGAAAAAAAGTCAAGATCAAATAAAGGCAGAGAAGTGCAGACAAGAGTATTCATCTTCCTTCTTCAGTCATAGAATGGACACGAGCTGTGTGGTGGTACACTCCCATAGAGATTGAAAGAAAAGGGTTTTTTTATTTTGGTTCCTTTCCACCAGAGAAGAGAAGAAAAGGGTGTCACGATCCGACCCCGAGATAAAATAATTTAAATCGAGTTAATCTCGAGTCGCGACCATATGTACTCCCTTGAAATTAACTCATAAACTTCACAAGGGATATCAAACCATACAATATGCGGAATATAAACAAAACATTATTACATTATGAATAATAAACATTATTTAACAGTTCTTATACTACTTTCTTCTCACTCAACTAGTCCTTCGGGAGAAACACTATTCATTGTTTCCACTAGTGCTGCGACCTTTGAATGACCGGCAATGGCAGCTGTGCCTGTAATGCCATCAATAACACTGTGAATTCACAATTCAGCATTGTATAAACAGTTCTACGATTTCATATGCTAATCATATCTTCAATGTGTCTAATTAATAATTAATCATTAGACTTTAATAAATAAACAATGATAACCTGTCTAATTCAATGTTAGACAAAAATCAATAACAAGAACATTACTAATGACATTAACAGTATAAGTCTTTATTAAACTTTGGCAACTACCATAGTTTTTCTTTTCACATCGCATTTCCCTAAACAAAAGGAAGGAATCGCATCTTTCATTCGAAAAGAATTGCATATCGCATCTCCCTAAACAAAAGGAAGGAATCACATATCGCATCTCCCTAACAAAAGGAAGGAATCACATATCGCATCTCCCTAACAATAGGAGGAATCGCAACTTTCATAAACATAAAGAAAGGAATCATATCGCATCTTTCATATCATATCGCATCTTCCATACGGAAGGAATCATATTATGAAGTAGTGCCAGACTTAAATTCTAAAATTTACTGACGGTCGGTCAGCTCGTCGGTTAACCCCACTTATCGGTTCAGTTGTCAGTCAGGTCTCGGTTCGAAAACCAGAGACATACTTTTCCTTCATTCTTACATTGTCGGTCATGTCGTCGGTTCACGCGTCGGTTGACCGAATATGCTTGTCGGCTGACCGACATGTGTCAGTCAGGGTCTCGGTTTGAAAACCAGACACACGTTTTCCCTTTTTCAACGTCGGTTAGGTTGTCGGTCAGTTTGTCGGCTGACCGACACTACCCAGAAATTTTCTACAGAATTCGTTTCAGAATTCTATTTTTCTCCCTTTTATTTTCATCCTCCACAAGATGTTTGGAACCTCCTGTTCCCTTTCTCAATATCATTTACAAATCAAATAACACTTATAATCCATGTAAACTTCACTCAATCCACTCAATTCATTTAATGAAATCAATTCTATACTATCAAGAAATGGGTTCAACACCCTATCTCTTATAAAATAGAGAGGAAGCAATATTCATAAACATGTAAACCATAGAGATCTATTTATACTTGCCTTATCTCAAGCTTAACACAAAAAAACCCCTTTGTTTCTAAGCTTTATGCATCACCAAAACACCCAATTGAAACCTTGGTATTCTACAAAAGAAACCACAAAAGCTTGAAGACACTATGAAGAAGATGATGAAGAAGACAATGTCAACTTCTCTGTCAATAACTCCCTTGTAAACAAAATCTCTCTTCAACCACTTAACCAAAGAATGAAGAGAAGAAACAAAGAATAAGGAAGAAGAAAGAAACGAAGGCAGGGAGAGTTGCTGCTGACACTCTCTCACTGTTTCACTCCCATCTCTCCAGCTCATGCTTAATTTGAGCTTAGTCATAATGCAATTTTTGCATTTACACCCCCAAGCATCAACTCAATTCTATTTTGAGTCAAACCATAACTTATTCAAGTTAATGTCTTGTAAATCATCCATTAAACTTAATTCAGTCTTTCAAAACTAATTGGGTCCATTCCAAATCATTAATCACCATTAAGTTGACTAATCACACTTAATGTCACACTAATCTTGCTTAATTAGAGTTAATCAGGATTAACTCGGGATGGGGTGTAACATTCCCCTAACCTTTTAGAATCATTCGGTCCTCCGAATGCAAAATCATTTAATCTCAAATACGAATTTTAAATAAGAACAATAATCAATTCTCATGTAACTTCATTGGTTCACAACAAATCTATAGAATCTCAATTCATCTTAAGAGAATTCATCTTATGATTCTTTTACTTAAACAATTAGTCTTAGCTCTTCGCGAACCATTGTTTTTTATACATATATATATATATAGCCATATGACTTACTGGGTCCATGATCATAGTACCTTAAACCCATTTTATTGTCCTCGTACATAAATAAGTCTAATTGATTTATCACCACATATGGTATTCCATGCAATCAAATCATATTTCCTTTACACAAGAATCTGGTCATTTCATTAAATCTCATACCAGATATAAAGTTTATAATGAAACATTTCCATTTTCATATCTAGAAATATACATTTCCAGGAAATTTCTGTATTCAAACATTACACATTGACAGGTTAATCATGATGATACATAATTAATTGTCTATCAATTCATATTAATCCATCATAACCTGTCTTTGAGATTTCTATATACACTTGTATTTCTTGAATACATAAAATATCAAATATGATGAGTTTCAATATCATCACTTGTTTCAAATAATTTTGTGCCAAGATATACAATTTATCTCTGAAGTAGATAATCCTAACAACCATTCACAAAATTTAATCTTGCTACAATATTATTCCTGATTTCTACCAAGTCAATCATAAGTTACAAAATCCTAAATAACAAGTCCGTTTTCAAATAGAAAACAGATCATAAGTCAAGAGTGGACATAATTCTGAACTCTGCAAGGTTTTCTTCCAGAGGTTTATCGGTTTTCAAAAGATAGCCTTTACATTTCTTACACACAAATCATTCATATGTACAAGAATCCTTGAATTATTAATTGAATTCTATTTACTTAACATATTTATACCTCAAAGTATCAACTTCTATATTACCTTTCCAGGTAATAAATGACTGAAGAGTCATAATCGTTGATGATCTCTCATCAATAGAGTTACTTTAGATCAAATCTTTTTTAGGTAAACAAATATTGGAGACTCCTTTTATCTCATTGGACTTCAAAAGTATATTCAGGTAAATATTACCTCTAATGCTCCAAAGCAAATACAAAATGTGAGATACTTTCCTCATTCATTACACATCAATTATTTCGATTTGAATGCTAAGATGCACCGCACATTTTCTAAACTCCTGTAAACAATACAGTAATACTAATGTCATCCACTATACAAGTGATGACTTATTAGGCTTTGCATTTCGCAAATCGTTCTTTACCAAAGATCATATCAATCATGATCATGGATTGGTCAATCCATGATAAAGATCTCATCAATATCACTAGATCAGTGGACATTATCAACTCTTCAACTTTTATTATTAAATAAACATGCAGATATCATATATGCATGGATAATCCTGATTCAAATAAACCAATTTTAGGTTTAAATTGTACATTCATTTACATTGGCTGTAACCACAGCTTGTTCTCTAACAGCATAGGTTCTTCCAGCTATCCGAGGTCTCCCTATCAGCTTAGAACATTGAGCCATTTGTGTTCCATAGAACCACAAATTAAACAAGCTCCGGTAATTTTCCAACAAATGTCAGTCCTGTGAGCTTTTCCATAAGTTTCACAGACTGGTGTACTCATATTCTTCTTACTCTTGAAACGTCCTTATCTCCTAAACTGCTCATAAAAGACAATAGAATTAGGTTGCACCACCACTTGAGTCTCAACACTACGCTGTTGTTGAAACAGTGGTACCAAAAAAATCTGCAATTGGGCTTGCATTTACATCATAGAAGCAATTTGAGCTTGTATACTCAACTGTGCTTCTTGGCTTCTAGCCATTTGATCATTACTCCGAATCAATTATTCCATAACAACAGTCATCTTATCATCTGATGTTGGAATAAGAGGTATATGATTTCATTTCCATTGCTTCCATTTCTTGAACTAGACGTCATTCAAAAAATATCTCAGGAAGTCAAGACACATATCTTCTTACCTTCTAACAAATTATATCACATTCTATAACATATAGTGAAATAATTCACTTTTATAGTGAATATAAATCACATATAGTGAAAACAAACTACATTTAGAGATAACAGTAAAATCACATCTTTCGAATTGTGATTCTCAATCTAACGTTTTCTCACCACATTCTTACAGTTCCAAGGATTTTAAAATTTGTTCTTACTTGCTTCACTTTTTTGCTTTGATACCATATAATAAATATGTCACGACCCGAGCCCGAGATAAAATAATTTAAATTGAGTTAATCTCGAGTCGCGACCATATTTACTCCCATGTAATTAACTCATAAACTTCACAAAGGATATCAAACCATACATTATGCGGAATATAAACAAAACATTATTACATTATGAATAATAAACATTATTTAACAGTTCTTATACTACTTTCTTCTCACTCAACTAGTCCTTCGGGAGAAACATTATTCATTGTTTCCACTGGTGCTGCGACCTTTGAAGGATCGGCAATGACAGCTGTGCCTGTAATGCCATCAATAACACTGTGAATTCACAATTCAGCAATGTATAAACATTTCTATGATTTCATATGCTAATCATATCTTCAATGTGTCTAATTAATAATTAATCATTAGACTTTAATAAATAAACAATGATAATCTGTCTAATTCAATGTTAGGCAAAAATCAATAACAAGAACATTACTAATGACATTAACAGTATGAGTCTTTATTAAACTTTGGCAACTTCCATAGTTTTTCTTTTCACATCGCATCTCACTAAACAAAAGGAAGGAATCACATCTTTCATTCGAAAGGAATTGCATATCGCATCTCCCTAAACAAAAGGAATGAATCACATATCGCATCTCCCTAACAAAAGGAAGGAATCACATATCGCATCTCCCTAACAAAAGGAGGAATCGCATCTTTCATAAACATAAAGAAAGGAATCATATCGCATCTTCCATACGGAAGGAATCATATCGCATCTTCCCTACGGAAGGAATCATATCATTAAGTAGTGCCAGACTTAAATTCTAAAATTTACCGACTATCGGTCAGCTCGTCGGTTAACCCTCAGTTAACCGACACTTGTCGGTTCAGTTGTCGGTCAGGTCTCGGTTCGAAAACCAGAGACATACTTTTCCTTCATTCTTACATTGTCGGTCATGTCGTCGGTTCACACGTTGGTTGACCGATATATGCTTGTCGGTTGATCGACATGTGTCGGTCAGGGTCTCGGTTTGAAAACCAGAGACGCGTTTTCCCTTTTTCAACGTCGGTTAGGTTGTCGGTCAGTTTGTCGGCTGACCGACACTACCCAGAAATTTTCTACAGAATTAGTTTCAGAATTCTGTTTTTCTCCCTTTTATTTTCATCCTGCACAAGATGTTTGGAACCTCCTGTTCCCTTCCTCAATATCATTTTCAAATCAACTAACACTTATAATCCATGTAAACTTCACTCAATCCACTCAATTCATTTAATGAAATCAATTCTATACTATCAAGAAATGGGTTCAACACTCTATCTCTTATAAAATAGAGAGGAAGCAATATTCATTAACATGTAAACCATAGAGATCTATTTATACTTGCCTTATCTCAAGCTTAACACAAAAACCCCTTTATTTCCAAGCTTTATGCATCACCAAAACACCCAATTGAAACCCTGGTGTTCTACAAGAGAAACCACAAAAGCTTGAAGACACTATGAAGAAGATGATGAAGAAGACAATGTCAACTTCTTTGTCAATAACTCCCTTGTAAACAAAATCTCTCTTCAACCACTTAACCAAAGAATGAAGAGAAGAAACAAAGAATAAGGAAAAGGAAAGAAATGAAGGCATGGAGAGCTGCTGCTGGCACTCTGTCACAGTTTCACTCCCATCTCTCCAGCTCATGCTTAATTTGAGCTTAGTCATAATGCAATTTTTGCATTTACACCCCCAAGCATTAACTCAATTCTATTTTGAGTCAAACGTAACTTAATCAAGTTAATGTCTTGTAAATCATCCTTAAACTTAATTCAGTCTTTCAAAACTAATTGGATCCATTCCAAATCATTAATCACCATTAAGTTGACTAATCACACTTAATGTCACACTAATCTTGCTTAATTAGAGTTAATCAGGATTAACTCGGGATGGGGTGTAAGAAAGGGTCCACATGGGGCAATTGCTTTAACTTCGGTGGTGCATGGGCCAAGGCCAAATTCAAATTTTTAGTATTTTTGTCGCCCCAGGTCAGATGAATATCGGTCCGCCCCTGCTTTCTTAGTTTAAATCTAATTTGATTAGATTTAATTTGACTTAAGTTATTTATGATTACTTATCTCAGAGATCTTTAGGATATTTAGATTTCTTATATAAGTAGGATTGCGTATAAAAAGGAGACTCCTCTTGTCTTTCATGCAATAGATCTTAGCTCAATACCCCATCATCTACTGTTAATACTGAAGGGTCACCATAATAACTATGTTTTGGGATCAACTGCTTGACCATCTTTAGCCATCTCTAACCCAGCACACTATGCCTGAAACTATTGGCCCATCCGCATTTGTTACATGAATTGTCAAGTAGTTAAGTAATGGGTGAGGCTCAGTTCTTACTATCAGGCCTGAGGGTGAGACCAAAGCTTGAATTTGAGGCCCAAAAATCATTACAGCATATGATAAAGCATATCAAGTCTATGGTCTGGATAACAAGACCATTGGTCGCAAATGTTTGAGCCTTAATCTCAGTGTTTACCGCACAGAATAATACACTCCCTCAGTGGTGTGAATTGCCACTCGTTCCATTTTGATGCAAATCCAACCATCATCTTCCATTGGATTGAGTCACAGATATTTATAAAATCATTAAATTTTGAGGCCCTAAAATCGAGTTAGAGTTATCTGATTAGAGTGATATTTGTCCAACCTGGGATCCGGCCCACACCATCATAACCTTCTTATTCTCCCTTTCCTTGTGAGTGACATGCATCCAGGTGGGCCACATATAAACTAGGATGTCTTTTATGTTAGATCTGGGTCATCTATTCTGTTTTATGACAGCGGCAGAGTTTGTTGTGGCCACTGACCTACCGGATACAACACTTTTTGAGATCTATCCATATGTAAAAATAAGAATCAAGTCCGTTAGACATTTCCAACTATCCAATCAGGGCCACAAAATAGATAGAAGAAAATAGTTTATTGCTTAATTATTTATTTTATAGCTTTAGATAATACACTTAGAAATATCTAACAGACCTGTTTTTCTACTAATGCCTTTGGCTAAAGCCTTTTATATGTATAATAGTGAACCCCAAAACCCCTGCTATATTTCTAATTTTAAAATGCAGATAAGCATCATACTGGAAAAGCAGTAGATGTTATTAAAACTGTATGGAGATGAGAGAGGAATTTGGCTATACCCATAGCATGGTGATGTGGGACTTAAAAAAATTTTAAAAAGAAGAAGAAGAAGAAGAAATAACATAGAATAGACAGGTCGATTCTCTTGCAGAAAAGTTACTTCCTTTTACTTGACAGTTTATTTATTTATTTATTATGCATGTCTGAATGTGCAGTAGTTTTGAGTCGAATAACTTCAGTGGGCCACTCCCTCCTGAGCTTGGCAATTTGGTAAATCTGGAACAACTGTAAGTTACCAACTTTGTTATTTTGTCTTGTGTACTAGAGAAATACTATAATTGCTTTCCCTTTTTCACCTTCCCTTGTTGCTTGCCTTGGTTGTTATCCAGATAAGCTTTTTAGTATAACAGGATGCCACACATGGACATGTTAGTTCTGAATCAAATACCGAATAGTCCATACTTTGGATGTATCAGATCACAACAATATTGCATTGATTTGTTTGTCATGGCTATGAAAAGAAATTTATATTGGCCGTCCATTTATTTCTAAAATTTTCCCTGGATGATTCATTAGATTGTCCAAATAGTCTGAGGTTTCGGTGATGGCCCATCCGTCTTATATCCCACATGATGAATGGTCACGGTTATCACACATGAAATGCCACACGTGTAAACATGAGAATTAAGACCCAAAAAAAAGGTATAGTCTGTCTCCTATACGAAACATTTTTTTTTCTCATAGAAAGTTGAAAATATGATAAATGTTCAAGGAGCAAAACACCCATGATTGGATCAGCACAGTGCCACCCAAGCAACCTGATGCGGTTACTTTTGATTGGTTGTCTATGGCCACCGACCCACAGTTACATTTGACATAAATATAATAGACACTTTAATTGAATTCCACTACTAGAAAAAGGACTTTTAGCGGCCGCCATTAGCCGTCGCTAAAAGTCACCTCGCGGTCGCTAATACTCTTTAGCGACCGCCTAGCGACCGCCAAGTAACGGCCGCGCAAACTTCGTCGCAAAAGGGTATTAGCGACCACCATCATTTTTAGTATTAGCGACCGCCAATGGCGGTAGCAAATAGCCAATACATATTTAAAAAAAAAAAAATTTAATACCTTTAGCGACCGCCAATTAATACCTTTAGCGAATGGCGGCCGCTAAAGGTATTAAATTTTTATAAAACATAAATAAATAAATAAATAAATAAAAACTTCTCAAGAGCCGTGAACCACTGAAAGGGACCAGAGATCCGGGTTCTTCTGCCAAAGCACAAATCCTCAAATGTCTCCATTGCCCTTCAAATGTACACTCTCATCGCCCCCCTGAAATTCAGATGCACTCATTCTCACCTTCCCAATGGCATAGTAGCTGTTCACCGAGCTTAGTGCGGCCTGCCCACCAGTTGCTACAATGTATGGTGAACAATGTACTTGGCTGTTGAGGCTTTCTATTACAATTACAAAACAGTAGTATTAAGTGGAAGTAAAATTATCAAAGTCCTTTAACTATACAATCCAAATAAAGAAAGTATACATATACAAATAAATCTATTGAAGTAGTTGTTCTCAACTTGTACACACCATATCACTGTGGCAATTCGATTCTAGTGCTATTGAAATCAAGAAGAGTATAAGTTGGCTTTCCTGAGCCTACTTGCCACTCATGCCCAAACCGAAGTTCAAGTTGACATTTCAAAGCCAATTGATAAATGGGTTGATTTCCTGTTGAGCCCTTCCTATTGGCCCCTGTTTGTTTGCAATATTAGAATACATAGATTCATGCCATAAGTGGTTAAAAATGAAGTTCAAAGGTGAATTTAAAAAATGAGCATAAAATAACCTTCCTTTTAGGGAAATACTATCAACATAAAATGGGAAATGAATACCCAACCACCACCCTAATAATTCAATATGTAAGTATATATGTATATCTTGTGGCTCACTTACAATGGAGGAGTCCTTGATGGGTCGATTAAATCACACTGAAACAAAAAAAAAAAGCAATTCAGCTTCTAACTGGTTAAGGGTACTGTTGGGTGGGGCATGCCACAATGATCCAATGTGCACATGATCCAAGTGAAGCCCACTTGCACACAGATCTGTGCAAATGATAGGCTCAAAGTTGAACCAAAGGAGAGACAACAAAGGCTTGAAGAAGAAAAGAAAAGAAAACTCTCTAGAGGAAAACAAATTCCACTTTCATATCACATTTTCACATGTATGAAAAGACAAGAGACCCCTAACCTCCCATAATACTCGGTACTTCTATGTCAAGAATGTTGGAAATTAGGTGGGCCTCTAGGATAGGTTTCAAAAACTTTTGATCCACTTGATGCAGGGATCAACTATCCAGAAGGCTACCAATGTGTCCAAGATGCAAACCCTCTATCTCATCTATCATGATCAGTAATTCAATCTATCTAGGAGATAGAAAATCAGTAACAAACATGCAACAAAAATCTATATCATACAAGGAAATAGATTATACCTTTGGAGCTTGGTTGTGCTCTAATGGAGAATTTGCTACTTTCTTTGATGACGAACTCTTTCGCGGATCAAATAGGTTTCTCCAAAACCCAATGGCCTTCCACGCTATTACCCGAATCAGAGTCTCTTTCTCAATAAGATGGGTGTGATCTTCAAGAGAAGACAACTAGGAACTTAAAGGAACTAGAAGAGGGAGAGAAGAGAAGTGCAACTCTTGCACAAAGGGGGCTGGGCGTGAATTCCAAGGATGGACGTCCAAGCCCCCTTTGGTTCCCTATTTATAGCTTTTGCAAACTACTCTTTACTAATTTAATTAGAAGTCTCACTTCCAAATTAATTAGTAACCTTCTTCTCTTTCTTAATTACAATAGAAGTCTCACTTCCATTAATAATTAGAAACATACTATTACCACTATTAGAAGTCTCACTTCAAATAGAAATAGTAACTTTCCTTTTAGAGTTCAACTAGAATTAGTATCCGTCTGATTATTGGGCTAGCGTGGGGACCACTAGGGATTCCTTAGAAAGCTGGCTCCAACTGGGACACGTGACCCCACATCTCATGTGCAATCCGGGCCCACAGTTAATTGCAAATAACTCCACTATATAAATGCAATTGCACTCCAGTCTTAGGAATAAATTACATAGAAGACCCTAAACTTCCCTATTACCACAAGTAGGACCCTCCATCAATATCCATGAATCAATTGGACCTGTCTTCCAAACTAGATCCATATCTTATTATCCTTGAGCCCCAATTAATTATAATGATCAATGGTACCTTTCTAATTAACTCTTAATCGGAATGGGTGTACACTTCCTAGTGATAAATCCATTAATTGGCACGAGGGGATATTAGAAATAGGTTCCATCTTGACCATTGAATGTTCCCACAGCTCTACTACCACGTACCCAAATCACCGAGGTGTTGACCTACAGTTGGCCTCACTCATTGGTGACTCAAAGCAAATGAATAAATAGAAACTTGAGTTCATTAATGTCTCAGGATTGAGAGCCTATTGCTAGGGAATTATGAGAGCAGACCTTAATATAAAGACAGTGTTTATAAGGTGCTTCTCATGGTCCTTCAATACATCCAATGTACCAGCACTATGATCCAGAATCTTTCATTATGATGATCGAGACAAATCACACTATCTCATAGTGATCAAAATGCTGCAACCTTGTCAGTATGAGATGTCCAGTCTCATCACTGGTTGTGAAGATATTCAAGTATAAGATTTATTATACATGTCTCCCGTATGTGGATCTCATCCATACACATGTATTATATCTAGTATACTTATGGACTCCGGTTCATCTCATGAACCATTATGTCATTCGTATTGGTTATGTGCAAGTATATAATTAAACACCATTCATCTCATGAAATGGAAAGCATTAATATATTGATTAATAAAGAAATGAATCAATTTATTACATCATATGCTGGTATTGAGACCATAAAACTAACAATCTCCCACTTGGGCTCAATGCCAGTCTGGGTAACATCTCATGCCCATCTCGTCTACATGCTGCTCAAAGACTTTGGTGGTCAAAGGCTTAGTAAAGGGATCTGCCAGATTGTCTGCAGAGGCTATCTTGGTGATAGCAATATCACCTCTCTGCACAATCTCTCTGACCAAGTGATACTTCCTCTATACATGCTTTTGGCTCTTATGGCTCCTGGGTTCCTTGGACTGTGCGACTGCCCCGCTGCTGTCACAGTAAACTGTGAGCGGCTGTCGCGCAAAAGGTACCACTCCAAGTTTCAGAAGGAATCTTTTAAGCCATACTGCTTCTTTAGCTGCTTCACAATCGGCTACATATTCAGCCTCCGAGGTGGAATCAGCGGTACATTCCTGTTTAATACTCCTCCAGCCAATAGCTCCGCCACCAAGCATAAGCACATATCCAGAAGTTGATTTCCTGGAATCCTTATCTGACATAAAGTCAGAATCTGTGTATCCGACTGGAATCAACTCATCACTGCTATAAATCAACATGTAATCTCTAGTCCTTCTCAAGTATTTGAGAATACATTTTACAGCAGTCCAATGATCAGGCCCTGGGTTAGACTGATATCTGCCGACTAGGCCCACTGCATGACAGATATCCGGTCTAGTACATAGCATAGCATACATGAGGCTACCCACAGCCGAAGCAAATGGTATTGCTCTCATTTATTCATTTTCCTCAGGTGTCTTGGGACACTGATCCTTGGAAAGGTTCATTCCATGCCTGAAAGGTGTGATACCTTTCTTGGAATCTTGCATAGCAAACCGTACTAGTACCTTATCTATATATGCAGCTTGGGATAATCCTATCATCTTATTTTTCCGGTCTCGATGGAGTTTAATCCCTAGGATGTAGCTTGCTTCTCCCAAGTCCTTCATTTCAAAAGTCTTAGTCAACCAAAATTTCACTATTGACAACAGTCCTATGTCACTCCCTAGGAGTAGGATGTCATCGACATATAATACCAGAAAAACTACCATGCCTCCTTCAGTTTTCGTGTACACACATGACTCATCCGGATTTTGACAAAAACCAAATGACTTGATTGCCTCGTCAAAACGGATGTTCCAACTCCGGGATGCCTGCTTCAGTCCATTAATGGACTTCTACAGCTTACAAACTCTTTGCGCTTGGTTTTTAGCTACAAAATTGTCTGGTTGCATCATATAGATGTCTTCCTCAAGATGGCCGTTGAGAAACGCCGTCTTGACATCCATTTGCCAAATCTCGTAATCAAGATGAGCTGCAATGGATAAGAGTATCCGGATGGACTTGAGCATGGCTACCGGCGAGAAGGTTTCCTCATAATCGATGCCTTCTTTCTGAGTATAACCTTTCGCAACAAGCCTGGCCTTAAAGGTCTCCACTTTTCCATCCGGTCCTCTCTTTCTCTTGTAGACCCACTTGCACCCAATAGGTTTAATATTGGTAGGCAAGTCCACAAGTGTCCAGACCTGATTAGAGTACATCGACTCCATCTCAGCTTTCATAGCTTCTTCCCAACGTCCCGAGTCTATGTCGTTGATTGCTTCATCATAGTTACAGGGATCTTGTTCTTGCTCTTCCGGGATTGCCTCGTAAGACTCTCCCAAAAGCGAGAACCTTACAGGGGGTCTGATAATTCTCCCACTACGACGGGGCACTGGTGTGGGTGGATTCTCTTCAAGTTCGGTTATTTTTGGATTTGGAATTGATTGCTCTTGAATTTCTTCCAAGATAACCTTTTCTAAAGATTTACGGTCATTCATATAATCTTCCTCCAGAAAAACTGCATTGGTGCTGACAAGCACCTTTTGCTCTCTGGGATTATAAAATAACCAACCTTTAGCTCCTTTGGGATATCCTATAAAAGTGCATACTTCCAACCTTGTTTCCAACTTATCCGTCTTAACCTTCAGCACGTGTGCCGGACAACCCCAAATGTGTAAATGTTGTAGACTAGGCTTTCGCCCAGACCACAACTCCCGGGGAGTCATAGGTACAGACTTAGATGGTACGAGATTTAGTATGTACATTGCAGTGTCTAAGGCAAAACCCCAAAAGAATATAGGTAATCCTGAAAAACTCATCATAGACCTGATCATATCTAAAAGAGTTCTGTTCCTTCTTTCCGCTACTCCATTCTGTTGAGACATACCAGGAGCAGACAACTGGGATAGAATCCCATTCTCTGATAAGTATCCCATAAAGTCAATAGAAAGATATTCTCCTCCTCGATCTGATCGAAGAGTCTTGATACTTTTACCTAATTGCTTTTCCACTTCCGCTCGAAACTCTTTGAACTTTTCAAAAGCCTCGGACTTGCGGTGCATAAGGTATATATATCCATATCTTGAGTAATCATCGGTGAAAGTGATGAAGTACTCATATCCTCCTCTAGCTCTAATGTTTATGGGTCCACACACATCAGTATGTATTAATTCCAATAAATCTTTGGCCCTATTGCCTTTAGATGAAAAAGGTCTTTTGGTCATTTTGCCTTCCAAACAGGACTCGCATACAGGCATTGGTTCTACCACCAATGAAGGCAAGATACCATCTTTCACTAGCCTGTCAATCCTGTTTAGGTTTATATGACCTAGCCTCAGGTGCCAAAGTTTTGTTGGATTAGATGAAGGTAATTTCCTCTTTAATGATGGTCTATTAATTGTTTCGGTATCATGTATCTCATACATTGTGGGAGTTAACTAATAAAGTCCATTGATTACCTTGCCAGAACAAATAAAAGTACCGTTCCTCTTTATGACAACTTCAGTACCAAAAGTAATAGAATAACTTTTATTCACCAAACTAGAAACTGAAATTAAATTCCGTCGTAAAGACGGTACATATAGAGTGTCTGACAAAACCAATTTATTATCTGAAAAGCATAAAGTAATAACTCCTACTGAAACTGCTCCTGCCTTAGCATCAGATCCTAGGTTGACAATGATTTCCCCATCACTTAGCCTCCTGGTTTCCTTGAACCCCTGCAACGAGTTACATATGTGATTAGTTGCACCGGAGTCAACACACCAGGACTCTGAAGTACTAGTTGCAAAACTAACTTTAGAAACAAGTGACTCAATCATACCTGGGGTCTTCTTCTTAGATAGATAATCAGGACAATTCCTCTTCCAATGTCCTGTCATACCACAATGGAAACACTTTCCTTTTGTACCTGCACCCTTAGCCTTTGCCACACCACCAGTAGGACCATTCTCTGCTTTAGGACCTTTGGGAACTGATTTCTTTTTGCCTTTCCGCCCTTTGCCTTTCGGCTTGGACTTGGCATGTGACTTTTCTGTCATCAGGGCAGTTGGCTTTTTCATGATCCCTTCAGTTGCTACCAGCTGGCTAGACAGCTCAGCTAGAGTCAGATTCATTTTGTTCATATTATAATTGACCTTAAAATTGTTGAATGAATCTGGTAGCGACTCAAGGATTATGTCAATCTGCGATTCTGCATCAATCGCGGCACCCAGTATATCCAACTCATTCAATGAGTCCATCATCTTAAGCATGTGGTCCTGTACTGGTGTACCCTCAGCCATCTTGGTGCTTATAAGCACCCTCATAGCTGCCTGCCTAGCAGGCCTGCCCTGTTCCGCAAACATCTCCTTCAAGTTCGATATCATATCGTATGCAGTCTTAAAGGATTGATGTTGGTGTTGCAAAACACTAGACATGGATGCCTGAATATAACATCTGGCCAACTCATCGTCTTTGGTCCACTTAGCATAAAGATCTTTCTGTTCCTGTGATGCATCTGGCATAGGCTCATCAAGGGGGGTTGTGGTAAGGACATATTTGTATCCTGAAGCAGTCAGGACAATATCCAGATTTCTTTTCCAGTCCACGTAGTTGGGTCCCACCAATTTGTTCTGGTTGAGGATGGTCACAAGTGGATTGAAAATATTCGAATTCATGCTGTATAAATTAAAGCACATAACCATATATTCAATTAAAAGAATATGAATGACATTAAGTTTTAGTATTCTACCAAATTTATGTGGGAATCCTCATAACCACTAAATTTAGAATACATCGGAATCCCAATCCCCTAGGGCATGCCTCCTTGGGGAGTGCAAATGTCCTTGGATTGGTGCGGATCAAAGTTTGTCAAAATTGAAATTAAGACTAACTATTCATGATCCCCATCATTCATTATCAACTAGGTATCTCATACCAAATAATGTATGACTCCCGATTAGCTTTGGTTTCTAAAATACATGAGGCAAATCATTGGGGATACTACATCATTATTTTAGTTAAGTGTGACCCACCAACTAATATTGCATGACAACCGCAATGGGCAGCTCCTCCTTGGGGAGTGAACCCCCACCACGTCTCACCAATACTATCCAATGGAGATCCATATCTAGTAACCAGACAAATAGAAGCCCTCCGTGGGGAATGGCCATTCTAAAGATGGCATGAGGCTAATACTTTCCTTACAATGGACCTATGGTGGAAAACCATGGGGATTTCTAAAATTAAATGCCCCGCTCCCACTTAATATTTTAGAATTGAGGATTTCCTTTTTAAGGTATTAAGGCCCACATATAAATATGAACATCAAATCATCTCATGATATGATCTAACATTGGTTCCAAGTCAAGTTATTATAAGGAAAGTCCAGTTTCTAAAATTAGTGTTACCAATGTGTCCATCTCATGAGTCATCAATACTAATTAGAACTCTTTCAAAAAATAATTTGATTTGACCAATTTTAGTAAGTTGCTATGTTTGGATCAGATTTGGAATATTCTAAATAAAGCATTCAACCATAAATAGAAAACGCTAAAATTAGAAACTAGTCCTCTCCTCCACATGGCCCAAGCGGAATAGACTTCTTGGACTTCTAGACTTTCCAAAATTAGAATTTCTCAAACTCTTTGGGAAACTCCAAGCTTCTTTTGGTAATCTTCAAACTCTTTGATTAGGAGTCCATCATTGCTTTCCTTGTTCATCTTGGACATCGCCAGAATTTACAAAATTAAAAAATTACATAAATTCCGATGTCTCTACGATGAGACTTACATGGTAATCTATTAATGGAAATAAAAAGGCTTCATAGGGAATTTCACCATGCCTTGCCCCGAACCGGGAAACCAAGGAAACCATGATGCCCTTTACAACTTGCCAAATATAAACATTCACCCATAAAGAAAGTAAAAGACATGTGGGCCATATGGAGAGAACATGATAACCTGCATGTTAGTATCTCATACTAGCAAAGTAACTCACAAAACCAGGTTACCAAACAACAATGGAAAGACAGGATGCCAAATATTGCCACTACTATGATTCATGCCGCTACGCAGAGGGGGTCCGGGGGTGTCCCCCGGCGGGGTTCGAGCTGAGGTTTCGGTGATGGCCCATCCGTCTTATATCCCACATGATGAATGGTCACGGTTATCACACATGAAATGCCACACGTGTAAAGATGAGAATTAAGACCCAAAAAAAAGGTATAGTCTGTCTCCTATACGAAACATTTTTTTTTCTCATAGAAAGTTGAAAATATGATAAATGTTCAAGGAGCAAAACACCCATGATTGGATCAGCACAGTGCCACGCAAGCAACCTGATGCGGTTACTTTTGATTGGTTGTCTATGGCCACCGACCCACAGTTACATTTGACATAAATATAATAGACACTTTAATTGAATTCCACTACTAGAAAAAGGACTTTTAGCGGCCGCCATTAGCCGTCGCTGAAAGTCACCTGGCGGTCGCTAATACTCTTTAGCGACCGCCTAGCGACCGCCAAGTACCGGCCGCGCAAACTTCGTCGCAAAAGGGTATTAGCGACCGCCATCATTTTTAGTAGGCGGTCGCAAATAGTCAATACATATTTTTTTTTAAAAAAATTTAATACCTTTAGCGACCGCCAATTAATACCTTTAGCGAATGGCGGCCGCTAAAGGTATTAAATTTTTATTAAAAAAAAAAAATTCTCAAGAGCCGTGAACCACAGAAAGGGACCAGAGATCCAGGTTCTTCTGCCAAAGCACAAATCCTCAAATGTCTCCATTGCCCTTCAAATGCACACTCTCATCGCCCCCCTGGAATTCAGATGCACTCATTCTCACCTTCCCAATGGCATAGTAGCTGTTCACCGAGCTTAGTGCGGCCTGCCCACCAGTTGCTGCAATGTATGGTGAACAATGTACTTGGCTGTTGAGGCTTTCTATTACAATTACAAAATAGTAGTATTAAGTGGAAATAAAATGATCAAAGTCCTTTAACTATACAATCCAAATAAAGAAAGTATACATATACAAATAAATCTATTGAAGTAGTTGTTCTCAACTTGTACACACCATATCACTGTGGCAATTCGATTCTAGTGCTATTGAAATCAAGAAGAGTATAAGTTGGCTTTCCTGAGCCTACTTGCCACTCATGCCCAAACCGAAGTTCAAGTTGACATTTCAAAGCCAATTGATAAATGGGTTGATTTCCTGTTGAGCCCTTCCTATTGGCCCCTGTTTGTTTGTAATATTAGAATACATAGATTCATGCCATAAGTGGTTAAAAATGAAGTTCAAAGGTGAATTTAAAAAATGAGCATAAAATAACCTTCCTTTTAGGGAAATACTATCAACATAAAATGGGAAATGAATACCCAACCACCACCCTAATAATTCAATATGTAAGTATATATGTATATCTTGTGGCTCACTTACAATGGAGGAGTCCTTGATGGGTCGATTAAATCACACTGAAACAAAAAAAAGCAATTCAGCTTCTAACTGGTTAAGGGTACTGTTAAGAGGGGCGTGCCACAATGATCCAATGTGCACATGATCCAAGTGAAGCCCACTTGCACACAGATTTGTGCAAATGATAGGCTCAAAGTTGAACCAAAGGAGAGACAACAAAGGCTTGAAGAAGAAAAGAAAAGAAAACTCTCTAGAGGAAAACAAATTCCACTTTCATATCACATTTTCACATGTATGAAAAGACAAGAGACCCCTAACCTCCCATAATACTCGGTACTTCTATGTCAAGAATGTTGGAAATTAGGTGGGCCTCTAGGATAGGTTTCAAAAACTTTTGATCCACTTGATGCAGGGATCAACTATCCAGATTGCTACCAATGTGTCCAAGATGCAAACCCTCTATCTCATCTATCATGATCAGTAATTCAATCTATCTAGAAGATAGAAAATCAGTAACAAACATGCAACAAAGATCTATATCATACAAGGAAATAGATTATACCTTTGGAGCTTGGTTGTGCTCTAATGGAGAATTTGCTACTTTCTTTAATGACGAACTCTTTCGCGGATCAAATAGGTTTCTCCAAAACCCAATGGCCTTCCACGCTATTACCCGAATCAGAGTCTCTTTCTCAATAAGATGGGTGGGATCTTCAAGAGAAGACAACTAGGAACTTAAAGGAACTAGAAGAGGGAGAGAAGAGAAGTGCAACTCTTGCACAAAGGGGGCTGGGCGTGAATTCCAAGGATGGACGTCCAAGCCCCCTTTGGTTCCCTATTTATAGCTTTTGCAAACTACTCTTTACTAATTTAATTAGAAGTCTCACTTCCAAATTAATTAGTAACCTTCTTCTCTTTCTTAATTACAATAGAAGTCTCACTTCCATTAATAATTAGAAACATACTATTACCACTATTAGAAGTCTCACTTCAAATAGAAATAGTAGCTTTCCTTTTAGAGTTCAACTAGAATTAGTATCCGTCTGATTATTGGGCTAGCGTGGGGACCACTAGAGATTCCTTAGAAAGTTGGCTCCAACTGGGACACGTGACCCCACATCTCATGTGCAATCCGGGCCCACAGTTAATTGCAAATAACTCCACTATATAAATGCAATTGCACTCCAGTCTTAGGAATAAATTACATAGAAGACCCTAAACTTCCCTATTACCACAAGTAGGACCCTCCATCAATATCCATGGATCAATTGGACCTGCCTTCCAAACTAGATTCATATCTTATTATCCTTGAGCCCTAATTAATTATAATGATCAATGGTACCTTTCCAATTAACTCTTAATCGGAATGAGTGTACACTTACCAATGATAAATCCATTAATTGGCACGAGGGGATATTAGAGATAGATTCCATCTTGACCATTGAATGTTCCCACAGCTCTACTACCATGTACCCAAATCACCGAGGTGTTGACCTACAGTTGGCCTCACTCATTGGTGACTCAAAACAAATGAATAAATAGAAACTTGAGTTCATTAATGTCTCAGGATTGAGAGCCTATTGCTAGGGAATTATGAGAGCAGACCTTAATATAAAGACAGTATTTATAAGGTGCTTCTCATGGTCCTTCAATACATCCAATGTACCAGCACTATGATCCAGAATCTTTCATTATGATGATCGAGACAAATCACACTATCTCATAGTGATCAAAATGCTGCAACCTTGTCAGTATGAGATGTCCAGTCTCATCACTGGTTGTGAAGATATTCAAGTATAAGATTTATTATATATGTCTCCCGTATGTGGATCTCATCCATACACATGTATTATATCTAGTATACTTATGGACTCCGGTTCATCTCATGAACTATTATGTCATTCGTATTGGTTATGTGCAAGTATATAATTAAACACCATTCATCTCATGAAATGGAAAGCATGAATATATTGATTAATAAAGAAATGAATCAATTTATTACATCATATGCTGGTATTGAGACCATAAAACTAACAAAGAAAACCCAATTCATGGGAGAAGATCGCCAGGCATTATACAAAAGAAAATAGCTTAAGTGAATTTGCCAAGAATACAACATTGACAAACAAAAACAAGTGCTGTGAAGTTCTGAAAATGTTGTATTTTCTGCAAAGGAACAGGCCCACAATGATATTTGCTAAGCTAAGCATACAATGAAGAAAAAGGAAGATGGGCTTCAGATTCAAACTTTGGGATAGGAAGCTAGTTTTGAAGAATTACAATAAAATCTACTGTATTAGGTTCACAATTTTCTGATGATATTTGTAATATCATCAACTCATAGACATCTTTTCAATACAGTCAACTACATGAATTTCAATACAGTCTATATAAACTTAAATATTTAAATTTCATGTAGTTGACTGTATTGAAATTCTACACTAGCTAGAATGTAGTTTTCAACGAGGGAGATAATCAATGAAAGACATCACAGCAAAATCTTATCTAATCAACACTATCTTTTCTAATAAGCAACATATGTACATTCTTATCATAAATATCCCAACATAATTTATACATTAATTACATATGTATTTGTCCTATGATTGTGAACAATTGCTGATTGTTCTATGAAAGATGTCAGATCTTGCAGTTGAACCAATGAACATTGTTTACTTTCGACAGTTACATGGACAGTTCTGGAGTGGGTGGTGAAATTCCGTCAACATTCTCCAACCTAGTAAACTTGAAGACAGTGTAAAGTTTATTTTCTTTTCTTTTTTTTCTGGGTAAGTTCAACTATTTGGTTCTTTACATGGATATTGACCATGACAAAAATTACGTGTGATCTCAGGTGGGCGTCTGATTGTCCATTTAATGGAACCATACCGAACTTCATAGGGAGCTGGAACCAGCTTATTGTGCTGTAAGACAATTAGATCAAAATTTTCTTGTTAATTTCATTTTTCTCGCCTTTCATGTCTTGTTGCATTTATTATCATTCCTGAAAACAGAGAGAAGTTTTGGGATGAATGTTTTGGTCTCCTAACCAGTCGATGCTCTTTATACCCATAGTGTAAGATACAACTAGCAATAAAGGCCCATACTTAGCCTGCCCTATAATAACAACAACAACAACAAAAATAATAATAACAGATATTTCAGTTTTTACCTTGTTATTTAATACTACTAATGAGTCAGTGTCATAGGGACATTGTGGCACAATTACATTTTTACATAAATAGCATAATAATGTAATAAAAAAGAATCTTTCATTAAACTAAGTTATTACAAAAGAATAATTAATGAATTTAGTTTCAAATAAAAAGTTGAATAAGAAATAAGTTAGTTATTTATCCAAGTCATTTAAATGATGATCAATTCAACACAGTTTAGAAAAAAAAAATGTAACAATTAATGCTTCCTTCATCCACTTGTTCCAGGGTTAGACGTTGAAGCAATGTCTTGATTTCCCAATTGTTTACATGAAGTACTTGTCCCAATGCCTAGAGTGGCGTAATTATCTTCCATATGCAATATTGCAGAGAAAATAAAGCATGAGTTAGTAGAATGAAATGACCTTTTTAAAAGTATATATGTTAATAATAAATTTAAAAAAGAATTAAAATGTTCTATATGTGATAGCTAGTAAGAAATTTGGCTCATGATTGATGTTTATTTTTTTTTCAAATCTTTTTATTGGAATCCCATTATCCAAAGTCGATTTGTTCATGTTTGAGCCTGCTATCTTCAGATGAAACAAATATTGTTACCTCAATGCTTTATCAATTTGAGTTATTTTTAAAAGTATATATGTTACTAATAAATTTATAAAAAGAATTACAATGTTCTATATGTGATAGCTAGCAAGAAATCTGCCTCATGATTGATGTTTATTTTTTTTTTCAATTTCTTTATTGGAATCCCATTATCCAAAGTTCATTTGTTCATGTTTGAGCCTATCTTCAGATGAAACAAATATTGTTACCTCAATGCTTTATCAATTTGAGTTGCGAGATGGTCAGTCCAATTACCCTGCAAAACATGTTATAAATCAATTTATAAAATAAAGAAATATATAATTAGAATCTAGCTATGATGTATTTGATATGATATGATTAAAAGAATAGAATGGAATATTACTATTACAGATAGAGTTATAATCTCCATATCCAATACTTAAAACCTATGAGACCCCAATCCGCCTGGGTAATCCCTTAAGGCAAGACTAGGTCAAGTAATCCTGTGAGCCAAGAAAGGGGAATCCACGGTCATATGAGCGGATTGCTTCGGTTAGCACCGTAAGGCTCTGTCCAAGTCCCACGTTGGAAATATCCAAGTCTCAACTCTTGGCTTATACGTCAAATCCCTTCTTAACTCAACATGACGTGTTTTAAAATCGTGCAACATGGAAAAGCACAAGAACTATGGAGTTAAGTGTGCTCGGACGGGAGCATTATTAGGATGGGTGACCTCTTGAGGAGCCCTCACGCGCCCACGGGGCCAAAGAGGACAATTTCATGCTAAGTTCGGCGGTGTTGTGACAATTGGTATCAGAGTCAAGGACGACTCTATTTCCTGTTGGGGAGAGTGTGAGACCCCAATCCGCCTAGGTAATCCCTTGAGGTAAGACCAGTTCAAGTGATCCTGTGATCCAAGAAAAGGAAATCCACAGGGGTACGAGTGGAGTGCTTTAGTTAGCACCGTAAGGCTTTATCTAAGTCCCACTTCGGAAATATCCAAGTCTTGATCCTGGGCTTATACGTCAAACTACGTCTTAACTCAACATGACACGTTTTAAAACCGTGCGGCCCCAAAAACCGTAAGAACTCTAGAGTTAAGCATGCTAGATTGGGAGCAGTACTAGAATGGGTGACCTCTTGGGAAGTCCTTGCTCGTGAGCGGACAATTTCATGCTGAGTTGGGCGAGGCTGTGACAATACACATCTTGCAAACTGCGTCATCTCATCCTTGTTCATTAAATCTTATAGTCGCATATTTTTAGTAAGATTTAAAACCTTACAATGCTTTCATATTAAAGATTTTGTAATTGAAGAAGCAACTATATCCTCTCTACTTACTTTTCTAATAACAGGCAAAAATTGTCTAAAATGACCACCGAATGCAACGGTTATCCCTCCAAATAATTTAGCACCAACAGTAGGATCAAACATAGTAAGTATGTCACGTAGAGATCGATTAACCACTTCAAAGGCCTTCTTATACATCATTGGTGCTTCATTCCATATAATCAAAGTTGTATTTCAAATCAGTTCAGCGAAATCTGACTGTTAAATAATGGCACAACATGATGTCTCATGAGGCTGCAATGAGGTTTTAAAGAGTGAATGTGCAGTGCTGCCACCTGGTAATAATAAAGAAGTTATTCCCAATGATGCAACAACTAGAACGATTTGACCATCACTTTTAAGCTTTGTAATTAATGTTTTCCACAAGTAAGTCTTTCATGTTCCACCGCCACCATTGATAATTAATGGATTTCACCTCTTTTTTTCCTTATATGTTTTGGATAATTTTGGATGTAAGATATCAAATTCAGATACAAGATCTTCGGTGTTATAAGGCATTTCTTCATGTAGTAGCCTATTTGATATGAAGTCAACGTCTTCATATCGAAGCAATGGCAAATTCAAGAATTCTTTTAAGATGATTTCAGTTTCAAGAAGTGCCTATTTTGAATTTCAAATCTAGAAAATCAGAATTTAGTGCACCTTCTTGCCTGTGTTGTCCCATTGCTATATCGTCAGAAAGTGACTGCTAGTTCTTTTCCCATATTTGTAATATATTCACCACCTCACAGAACATAAGCATTTCTGCAAATATGGTTCTTAATTGATGTCCTATAGCCCAAGTCGATGTTTCGAGTGTCGTATTGTCCCACTCATTGTCATCATCAAGCAATCCAAGTTCTAAGGATGCCTATTTAAATAAATCATGCACATTACAGTTGATTATTCTTAAGTCTTTATAGCTGGTTGCGCCACGTATAATATGTAGGAGCATTCTCAAATAATACCTCTCACATGTATTAGGCGGAGCATAATATAATCTTCCAATGCATTTTTGACACTTCCTTTTAGACCATACATTTTCATTACTTTTCTAAGTATAACGGATTGGGAAGTCGATATATCTTAGATCCCTGGCGTCTAGATCTTGACGATTTGCTGTAAAGCATTGTGAATAATTTTTTTTATCTGCTCCGCGTCTATTTAAAACTGATGACAAATTATTGTTATCGATGAAAACAACTTGTTGATTTTCGAGATAGTATTGTAAGCATAAAATAGTAGGATTTCTATGGTGGAGTATGAATTCAAATATTCTCTAACATGATTTTGGTGCCGAAAGATTACGACAATCAACATACTATTTGATTTCATCAACTTCTTTATATCTTAATGCTCCAGATGCATCTTCTGATTGCCTATGCATCTTCTGATTGCCTACTTTCTTCTATAATGAAAGTTGCTCGATCCGGTCCCTTGTGTATGTATTTATAAAAGCACTTTATCACTTGTATTTGGCTGCACAGTTCAACACTTATGTGTGTATTATATTTTTTTGATAGATATGAGTTATATGGAACTGCCCATCTATTGCCAAGGTTAACATCACCTATCTTAATAGTTCTCCAATTATCTTTCTTCTTGCACGTTGGATAACCATAACTATTGACTAATGTATGCTCATTGAAACACTTATGATCTTCTTTTTTTTGTTGTATTTTCTATCTTGCATACACGCACATTTTGGATTTAGAGGTCCGGATGGACCATGGATCATGAACCTCTTAATTGTGTAATACGATTTTGCATCTTCATAAATATATCAGGCATCTCAACTAAAACAACATAATATATGTCCTCAGTGCTCAATATCTTATGATTTTGATCTAATGTCATTAATATATGTGCATGTTGAAGCCCCCTATTTTGAGACTCGATTGTGCATATATCTGCAACGAGAACATAATTCTAAGTATCAGAGATTGTAAGGGAATGTTTATAGACATTGATTCATGGTATAATAAAAAAAGTTTTACTTGCAATAACTTTGCAAAAACTTGTCATGTTTCTATTATCTCTTCGATCAATTCATTGATCTTTATATGAAATAGCCTTACAATAATATTTGGATGATCTTCAACTTTCTGTCTTGAAATAAAGTCTGTAAAATGTTGAATCTCTATCCATCTTGGGTTACTTGTAAATGTTAAGAAAATATCGGGGCAACCTGCCCATTGACAAATAGCCATTCCAACCTGATATTGTTCAACCATGTAACGTGGACCACCCATAAATGAAGAAGGTAATATGTATCACCAACCAATTACAGATGCTCTACCGTCTCCTTGAACAATTGCATCTTTGAAACCTTGGCAAAAATAAAATCTAGCTGTACCTTGGGAAAATCAAATATAAATGTACCAAGATTGGCTCTTATATAGGCAACTTTCTTTTGCTTAATGTATGGAAATGCATCAATAATAAATTGATGAAGCAATTTTCTAGATAATAAGAGTGTCCTTCCCCATGTCTTTGTTGCAGCCTATAACAATAGTATTCTCTCATTGAGGCTTTAGACTAATATATTTGTATGCCACCCATCTTCTTCGTAAGGGAAAAGCAATGGGTATTATAATGACATATAACTTGGATGATTCTCACTAATTCTTTGTAAATTAAAGGTTCTGAAACCCTCTCTAAGATGATATCTCTATATGAATGACTTGAGGGTCCTTCATCAAATATCAATGCAACTACCTCATCCACTGATGGATGGTTGTATCGCCTTGCATCTTTAGATCTATTAGAAAGTATTCTCAT
Source organism: Litsea cubeba (assembly GCA_012931725.1). NCBI lineage: Eukaryota > Viridiplantae > Streptophyta > Magnoliopsida > Laurales > Lauraceae > Litsea > Litsea cubeba. Next base: position 36,976,745 of record CM022951.1, read on the forward strand.
GGATATATCTTAAGTTCTCCAAATTTATCCTTTACTAATTGAAGTTTTTGTACTTATGGATTTACTTCATCTATAACAAATTTTAATCCTTCTATAATGGACTCATCCAAATTTATTTCATGTGCGCCATTTGTTAATGCCATTCTTTTATTTCTAAGCTTGTGATCTTTGTCATACGTATAGAGTTGGGCAGACTTTGGTTGCTCACGATCTAATGGCAATAGTGATCCAATTTTATGGTGTATCTGACTATGTATATGAAATGTGGAAGGACCACCTCCACTTAAAATGTCGTGATCAATGTTTGCTCTCAAGGAAGTGAATTAAAATTGAATTATTGCATGATCTTATTGACTTTTTAAATTTGGTAGAAGTCTTACTTATGAGATCTTCCATGAGTGATCTTAAGTACGGTGGAGGATGTTGCTACATAGGTAAAATAAAATTTCCGTCTTGGCAACATTTGTTAAAGATGTAATATGAATCAGTTGCCTTTCTTCTAGAATGCTCATGGTCCCATAATATTGCTCCACATTTATGACATATTTGGCTTGGAGGTTCGAAGTCTCTTATACCGTCAATTACTCTTAAATGAATATAATGGAAATAATTGTTTAGCGAAGACATTATACAAAAAAAATGAAAATGACTAATATCACCAATACAAAAGTATTTTTCATGCTTCTTTAAGATGGGGATTGATAGCTAGATGCACGTAAATTTTCTAGCTTCATCATTCTTTGTCTTCGAGCAAGCTTACAAATATTACGTTGACTGTGAGATGAAGATCGATTTTGAAGAATTGCACCATCAATATAGTATCTACCTTTTTCTGTTGGTCCCTTGTTCATGATCTGTGTCAAATGAAAAATCTAGTAAGCTTACATTAATAGGTAATTTCTAACATAAGGTGTACATTTTTATTATAATTTTATGAGTAGACTATTCATTATTATTACCCGTAGACATTTCTATAAAGTCCATAATGGTGGACAAAGATTGAGAACTTAGATTGGTTGATGTTGTCAATGTAGAATTTGACATCATTAACAGTGATATCTTACTACTATATATCAGTCTTCTTTGTCGATCTAGTTTTGAAGCCCTTTTAGTGCCCAGTCACGAAAGTGAATTAATATATTTGCTATGTATGTAAATATTAAATTATAAGAAAAAAACTTAAAATACATAGAACATTTTCATGCCCTCATATTGACATTTTCTTTTTAGTCGTAACAATAGAGTACAGTGTAGTATTGTAATTTTGAATAAACTGATCTCTTTTTGAAGTACCATATTCACTTGATGTTATTGAAAATGATGTTTATTTCTCAATAAATGTCTACAGAGAAATACTATACAGAAAAAGTAAAGACAATATCAGAAACCCGAATTATTATTAACATATTAATATATAATATAATAAATTAAGAATTATACTATCAATTCATTATGTTTGGACAACTATTACAAAATTCATTTACAACAAATATAAAGGCACTGTTATGATATACATTCAAAAATCATATGCGTAAAAAATAGAAAATACAAAATAGTAAAGCATAGTTTAGAAAATCTAAACACAGGCTCAATAATTGGAGAAATTCTGGTGGTGATACTACTTTCTCAAATCAGGTATGCTTTACAATTCTGAAATAATCTGAACTATTTCTCAAATTCAGACTATTTTTTATATATATATTTTAGGGAACATAGTTCATAAATATGTTCTGAGAGTACTCAATGCAACTCACTCAAGAGAAATATAGACATAAAAAAATAAAAAATATACATAATTGTTCATAATGTGTATCAAATCAAATGATCCAGATTAATTGAATGAGGGACACGCACGGTGGGGCCATTTCAGTCATGTTAAGCTCTACGAAACGTTTTCCCCATGAGCCTTAAAGAAAAGTTCAAAGCTAATACCATTAATTAAGCACGCGTTTAGCATATATCAGAGTCGTTTTCTTGGCCTTGATGGAGAAAACCAATCTCTTAAGAGTTCGGATCCCCTGTTTCTATGAAACAGAAAGATATTGTTTTGTCTAATAAAAAATGGCCAACTATGTAAAATCTCTTTCTTGATTTTTTTCATTTCGAGGAAGCAATTGAGAGGGTGCATTAGATGGCATGAGATTTTATGTAGTTGGCTATCTCCATGTTTCGTAAAAACAGGGGATCTGAACTCATCTCTTAAGCATATAGTTGGATGGTGAGATCCATAGAGATATAGAAAAATCCCAAAATAAAGAGATTTGGAGCAAACCCATCAGTCGACCATCACCAGCCTCGCGCCACTCTCTCTGATCGCGCATGCTCATGTCTTTCATTGATATCATCACTTTCGGCCTTGGAATGCATTTCTAACTGTTTGGATCTCATGATAGAGGTGCGGGTTGAAGCAGATCCAAGGTTTGTTTTCCTTCTATACACGTGTTACAGGGTCATCAAGGAAAGGGGGCTACCGTTGGTATGGATGTAAATGGGTGCGTTCTGGTCCGGGTCCATGGTGGACCCAGAACCGAAACTGTTAATGAGAAGATGGAACTTGTAACCGGAACCAGTTTTGTACATGGGACGGATTCAGGTCCAAATAATTTGGGGAAAAACTAATTTATAGGAGGAATTCTAAAAAAATGACGTAATATGTTGGCTCCAAGGTCTAAGGGCTGAAACCAAGGTGGAACCAGACCTGGACTGGTTTACCTATCGTTATCTAAATAGGGACCAAAACTTGGTTATTAACAGGTCGAAACCTCTGAGTAATCGGAAAATTGGAGGATAGGCTCAAGCCAAACTGAACTCCAACCAATTCGCAAACCCAGCCACACGCACAACAGAGGGCTATCCTGATAGCAGCTGGCGTACGTGCAAGAAGAGAAAGAAAGTAGGAGAGTTCCCGCTCATGCGCGCGTGTCATGGTTTCTTGGACTTTTTTCAGGTTGGGTCTGGTCAAGCAGACCCGATTGAGAAAAGCCCAGACCGTCCAACCTTAGGTTATATTGTCTCAACACTGACGTACAGTGACGTCAACGGTGACATGGACAAGCGGCAACGGGATGGGGCAATGCTATAGTTGTCAATCTCGTTTCGTTTTGGCTGGAATGGCTAAAACTTTTCGTTCCATTCCTTCAACCGGAATGAAATGAAGCCTCAAAGTTTTTGCTCTGCATACAGTTCTATACCAGCCGAAATCCTGGATTTTGTCCGAAATCCTGCTTTTCGACATGTATGTCCATAAAACCAAAATGGTTTTTGCAAGAAAAAAAAACTGCAACACCATTTTTATCTAAGAAAAACAGAGATTTTATATAAGAAAGATCTAGCCCCTTGCAAGAGAAGAACTCTTGTTGTAAATTAAAAAAAAAAGGAAGGAAGAGGAAGAGGTACATGTGCATGCCGTCGCCATTACCGCCACCATGGACTGCTGCTACTGTTACCCGCTCCTCCTCTATTATTCTTCTCCTTTCTCTTCTTCATATCCATCTATTACCTTGTTTGAATAGAGAACTTGAATAACAACAAGATTGAAGTGATAAGTCCAAAGTATTTTCCACTTTTTCTTTTCCATTTGAATAGAGAAATTGAATGATATGATAATGGAAGTGATGCGACGAGTCATGATGCATAAATCTTTTCCAAAGAGGAAAGCATCAAAAAGTTGTTTGGGTGAGGCTCGAGAAGTCAAGGTGTGGCATACTAGCATCACATGTTTCATTTTACAATGAGTGGTGTTAGGTCTGGGCCAAAGGCATGGCCGAGGGGATTTTGGAAATGGGATTGGGCTTGGGGCAATATTGAAAAATATAGTTGGGCCTAGTGGAGTGATTTTGGAAAATAGGAGTGGTTTGGGGTGGATCTTATACAAGGGGTTGAGTCTTGGGCTTGACCATGGTGCCAACTTTATTTTAAAATTTATTGGCAATATATATTTTATTTTTTTATTATTTTTATAATTTTTTCCAAAAAGTTTTGCCGAAAGTTCGAAACATTGAAATATTCCATTTTCAAGGGCGAACCGAAACGATCACCGAAACAGAATTAAAAACTATGTCCAACGCACTTGTCCCAAAAAGTGCGCTGTTCTGAAGTGAGGGAAAGCCTGTCCCACTTCCCACCTTTGCAACCAACGTATAGCCGTATAGGTGTGGGTGATTTTTTATTTGTCTAAAATATTTTCCTCTTGCTTGCTTGCCTCATAGGACTGAGTTTTTGGGTACTTAGGAGAGAAGAGCTTCTCTAAGATTGACTATCCATCATTAGTCATGCATAAAAGTTAGCCGTGAGATGAAAGCTAAGAAAATTACCAGGACGTTCTCTTTACTGGTATTTTCTTCTTGTTTCTTTTTTTTTTTTCCGATAACGTAAAATCTTATTAGTAGGGGACAATGTCTAGGTGATTTTCTCAACTTTCGTCACATGGTAGGATTATCCACGACTAATGGTGGCGTTCGGAAAAAGTCCCAATTGGATAAGCTGTCCTCTATTCTTTTATACCTTCCAAGGTTGGGTTCGATCCTATTACTAGTCTATAATTGCTGCCCATAATTGTACAATCAGCCCTAGTGCAATCTGCCTATGATTGAGCTGGCCGTTCTTGTTGCTTTTTTTCTTGCCCATCTTGTAATTTATAATTGCTGGCCTATAAATGAGAATCTCTTTCCTAGCCCACTGATTTATGCTGGCATGTTTGAATTAATATATAGAGGATTTTCCGAAGAAAAAACCCTTTAAATCTCTGATGCATGAAAAAGGCCCCAAAAGATCTTCACATAAAGCACAGGCCCTCCTGTCATTTTTTTACCTATTAGTTCAGGTTTGGGGCTCAGTTGGTCGTCATATCAACGCTCAATATAGGTATACAACTTAGTTGAGTGTCGATATCGATGCTCGTGTCTTCTTTTTCCTCTTTTTTCCTCTCCTCCCTCTTCTTCCTCCATCTTCCAAATGCATTTCGCGCCCAACCCACCATCCTCAAAACCTCCAACATCCTCAACACCGCCAAACAACAATCTTCATTTCTCTCATTTCATCCCATGTCTTTATTCAACTCAAACCAGCACCTACATCTTCCTCCAACACCATAATCCATCTTCATCATCTCTATTATCATTTCATCTTTCTTTTCACAATCTAAAGAGCCCCATCAAACACCACCTCCATCACAAAACACGAGTCCATCATCTTCACTAGAACCTTCACACCATCACTGCATCTTCTCCTAGCCTACAGAGCGTAGGATTGACATAGTCTAGGTAAGTACCCAAAAACTCAGTTTACGAGGCAAGCAAGCAAAAGGTAAATATTTTAAACATATAAGAAAATACTAAAGCAAAAAGGAGCGAAGAGCTTCTCTAAGATTATAAAAAGAGGAAACTACCTGAAAAATCCCCATAGTGAGCCATGAGTAAGGAGAGGACCCAGCAAGAGTTTAGAGACGGTAGGGGTCTTTTTTTGTCGTTTAGCGATGTTGTCGATATCGACAACATTTATCAGTGAGTTGAATTAAGAGTTGTAAGTCAGCTGCTGCTTGAAGAGATAAAAGTTGTCGATATCGACAAATATGCGTAAACCCTTTCTACATTGCCCCATGTCTGCATTTCTTCGTCAAACCCTTTTCATCGTTTGCAACTTGTGTTCTGGAGATTTTTCCTTCTCAGAAAACTTCTACATGGAATTAGCCAAAGTGGTTGTTGGATTCCATTAAAAGGTTTGGGCTTGATTGATGGTGATTTTCGTTTTGATCTTGATTAATGGTGATTTCCGTTTTGGATTTTAGGGTTTGAAAAGGGGTTTCAACACCTTCATCTAAACCAGTTTCAAACCATTCAACAATCCCTTCGAAAAACCCTCCATTCCAAGCATCGTATGCATTTCCCTCTGCAAAGAACACCCACCCGTCTCCCAATCCGATCTCTGCCACGAAAGAAGCCCCACAAACACACCCGGTTGAAGTCATTGGCTGGATTCATGACTACCCAGATCGAAAAGAGAAGCCCTCTTCAGCTCTGCAAAGATCCTCTGATGGGCATATGGTTCGGGTGCGGACCGATATTGGGTGATTTCAGCCTTGATGGGGCCTCAATTTCGGAGGAGGAAGATCTTGATTGGTTAGGCTATCCTATAGTTGCTGCCGATTTGGTCCAGCTAAAGGGATAGTCCCCTGTTTCTGCTCAGCGCCCGCTTTGGCCTTTCTCATTGTAGTGGGTGCTCTTGTAGCCTCTGGTTTGATTTTTCCGTCAGCCTGCTTGGGGTAGTGGAGTTATCTGCCTTCCATGTCAGTAGATTTTTGGAAGAGCTTCTCAAGTGTTCAACTTCTAGCTCCTCTGTAGCTTGTTGTAGCTTTTGGCCTGTTTGGTTTTAGTGCTAGCTAAGGATTTTAGGCCCAGTTTTAGCTGGGGTAGTGGCTGTGGAGCTGCTGTGCAAAGGATTGTAGGGGAGTCTTTCCAGCCCAGTCATCTAAGCTTCTTGTTGTAAGTTATGGATGGGATTCTTTCTTTTGTAGCATCTGGTTTCTGTCGAGTTGTAGAGATCCTCCTCTCTCTACTCAGCCCAGTTGCCATTTCAAGTTAGTCTGGAGGCAGCCCGGGTAGATCCCTTTGCTCAGTGAGGTGTGGAGTTCGGCAGTTCTGTTGGGCCCTGTTTTGCCTATCTTATTAGGTGGTCTCATGGTTTTGTGCAGCTTGCAGTTATTTTTTGTTAGCTCCCTTCTCTATTTTGAGCTGTTGCTGGTGGTGTCTGTCTGGTCCAGCTCTAGCTGGGGTGTTGTCTGTGGTGCTGTCTTGCATTATTTTGTAGTGGCAGCTTTCCAGCCCTCTGGAAGATACAATTTCTCTAGTGCAGTGGCTGTGTCCCAGCTAAATGGGTTGTTCCAAGCTTGATCAAACGAGATTGCATTCATTTTTCGGTGGAGTTGGTAATGTAAATGAGTTGTTCCAAGCTTGACCAGTGCGGTGCCTTTTTACTTGTATGGCAGTTGATATAAATGACTTGTATGGCTGCTGATGTAAATGGGCTGTATGGTGATATCAATGGATTCCATGTAAATTTGAAGCATGTAAATGAGATCCATGTAGATTTGAACACTGCAAATTGAGCTTTTTATCTATTGTGTTTTGCTACTTTTGTAAGTCTTGGATGGTTGTAATGAATGTTGGAATGTGAATGGTGCTAACAACTTTTTTTAATATAAATGAAGAATGTTATATTCAGTTATTCCATGGTGTTTGCTTTTTAGGACATTCCTAATGACCATAAGTTGGGTTTAATATGTTGAATTCACACTATAAAACCATGCAAACCAGTTGATTAGCTATCAGATAAAAGTTTTCGCTATTGACAACTTTTATTTATTCTAAAAGTTGCTAACTTATAACTTTTAATTCACCCCACTGATGAAACTGGTCGATATCGACAACATAAGTTGTCGCTATCAACAACTTTTATCTCTTCCAGTAGCTGCTAACTTACAACTTTTAATTCACCCCACTGATGAAACTGGTCGATATCGACAACCTAATGTTGTCGCTATTGACAACTTTTATCTCTTCCAGCAGCTGCTAACTTACAACTTTTAATTCACCCCACTAATGAAACTGGTCGATATCGACAACCTAATGTCGTCGCTATCGACAACTTTTATCTCTTCTAGCAGCTGCTAACTTACAACTTTTAATTCACCCCACTGATGAAACTGGTCGATATCGACAACCTAATGTTGTCGCTATCGACAACTTTTATCCTTCAAGCAGCAGCTGACTTACAACTCTTAATTCAACTCACTGATAAATGTTGTCGATATCGACAACATCGCTAAACGACAAAAAAAAAACCCCTGCCGTCTCTAAACTCTTGCTGGGTCCTCTCCTTACTCATGGCTCACTATGGGGATTTTTCAGGTAGTTTTCTCTTATATAAAAGAAAAAAGGTAAACTATCTTGTTATTTCTCTCTATATCAAAGCAATTTTATGCGATATCGCAAAGAAATTTACAATATTGCAAAACAAGTTTGCGATATCACAAAAAAGTACTAGTACGGGTAATTTCTTCAAATTTCGTCACAAGACAGGGTTATCTATGACTAATGGTAGTCATACGGAAAATACCCAAATCACATAAGTCACCCTCTGTTCATTTATACCTTTCTAGGTTGGGTTCAAACCTATTACTAGTCTATAATTGCTGGCCTAAAATTGTACAATCGACCCTACTGTTGTCTATAATTGAGCTGGGGCGTCTTGTGTGCTCATAGTCCAAACTGCTTTTGTGATGTTAGGTCTCGTCATAGATAGATTGTCAACTATTTAAGTCATCATTGACTCAACACACATATCAGTAACTAGGCATTGGTCCGGTGCTGCTACGTAGATTAGAATTAGGATTGCTTTCCTTATTTAATTAGGCTTATTATTTGAGATGATTTATACTTGTATGGATGTGTTTCCTATTTAGATTAGGACTCTATTTAAACAGATTTGTTTTTATTTCTCTATATATATTGGTGAATGTAATTTAGTTTTCTAGAAGAGAGGGCTTCTAAATGTGCCCCCGTTTTTCTTCGCACACCCTCTTTCTCTATACACCTACAATTGAACTTGAAAGTTTCAGATTTTTCATTGCACGCCTCCCATAATATACCTAAACTAACCTCACCTCAAACTGCACCCTCACCCCAGCCACCACCGCCCCCTCCAGGCTCCAGCAGCATCGCCGGAGGGGGAGAGGGAGAGGGGAGAGGGGCGATGGAGATGGAAAAGCAGGTGGAGAAGGGGAGGCAGCGAAGGATGTGGCGGTGGTGCTACTGGGCGATGGACATGAGATGGACAAGGAGGTAAAGAAAGGGAGAGGGAGAAGGGCAAGTATGGGGATTTACTATATCGGTATATTCATAGTAACTTTTTTTAAATGATGGGTGTGCAAAGAAAAATGGGGGTGCATTTAGAAGCTCTCTTACTATCCAATATACAGGCTTTATTTGTGTTCCCACATTCCTTTCCTCTCTTCTTCCTCAACAAGTAGTATCATCGCAGGTTATCGATTTCGAGAACATCATGCATGCACAATGTTGAGGGTGATGACCTTGCCATTACTAATTTCTCGCATTCTGTGTGGATCTTATGAGAACGCGCACGGACCTAGAGAGGAAGATAGAGGGTCGACGACTCGACGTGGGGGGGGGGGGGGGGGGGGGGGGGGGGGGCATGAGAGTGATCTGGTGCAAGATCTCGAGGTGGACCACTTCTGCAGCGAAGATCGGTTCAGAGATAAGATGGACAGAGGAGTCTTCGATTTTCTTTATTTTAGTAGGTTCGGTTTGGTAGATTCTGTTCATAGGGGGAGAGAGTCGATTTTCTTTATTTTAGTAGGTTCGGTTTGGTAGATTCTGTTCATAGAGAGAGAGAGAGAGAGAGAGAGAGAGAGAGAGAGAGATCGTCTGTCCAGAAGAAGAATTAGGCCAAAATGGGGATACATTATGGGAAAATAAAACTTCAATGGAAGAGAAGCAAGTGAAACACTTTCATAAAAAATCTTGTAGAATCGAGAATGAACTTTTCATTCTATACATGCCAGATCTTGAATTAGTAACTGCATCCAATCTCCAAAAAAGTCCCAATTGTTTCGAACTTTCGAGTTTTGGGATATTTCTGAAATCCCCATGAGCAGGATCAAACCATATTCCATGGTATTTCCATGAGATTCCTCCTCCTTATTCTTAAGAAATCCCCTGAGAGGGCTATGAATAAAGAAATGGGCCAAGAGATAGAAGGTGATAGGAGGCAGAGATCATGCTCGATCTAGAAAGGGTTGTGTGTTGGGGAAATAGCTGAATAATGTGCAATTTGGAAAATAAAGAGGCAAGTAAATAAATGATTAATAAAATGTTGTAAATAATGCTTGGACTTGTGCTATGTAGAATGTGAGAAACTGAATTGAGAAAGCAAAAGATGGGCAAGGCACACCAATTAAAGAGCTTTTTTAAAGACAATTATTTGCCACATACAAGTGGTTTTGATAAAATTTTATCCCCAGATACAATGCCCTCAATGCAGTAGAAATAGAAATATTTAATTGCCCTTAAAAATTAGAAAATAAGGCTATATTTGGTAGAAGAAGAAAGCTCTATATTCTTTGTGCTATTTTTAGTGCTATATAAAGAACTTGAAAATCGCCTTAATTTATAAACTGGAAGGACCTCATTGGAAACATCCACTCATGAATTGTCCAAAACACATCTCATCCAAAGGGCACAAAAATATTTTGGGTAAGACAAAAAATTATAGATATTATAAAAAGACACTCAAGTGCCTCTTGAGATTTATTTTAATCGTAGTTTTTAGAAAATACTCAATAATTCCCAGCTATTTTCTAAAAATTACATCTAAAATTTGAATCTTTAAAATTCGTTTTCTAACTTCCTCTCTTTTATTTCTCCACAACTTCCTACTTCTTAGAAGTACTTTTCTTCTTCTCATCTTCTTTCCTTTCTCATTCTTCCAATCACATGACAACCATTGTGTCCATCTGAGAGTCTCGAGATACAATGTCTCTAGATAAGAACAGGTAGAGGATTGGAGGTCAAGTAGATGATGTGAAGTGGAAATGCTGTCTCAGGTCCAGACAATTTCTAATTTTGTGCAAATGTGTTTTAGAAGATTCACTGTATTTTAAGATATATACATTTCTATTAGTCATTTTTCATGAAGGTAGTGAAATGGAGACAGTCTTGCAAGAAAGAGTGCATGAAGATTTTATTTGAACAATGCATTTAAATTCTGCAAGGGAGTAGTACCCAATCAGTAAAAACACATGAAACTTTCAGTGTGTGACAGCGGGCAAAATGTATGAAATTTCAACATCCCAAACAGTCGGTATAACACACAAAAGTTCTTCATGTAGATAGCGAGTAAAATGCATGGATCTCAAGCATCTAAATAGGAAATAAGATCCACAAAATTCAGCATGTGAATGGGTGGAAGGGTTGCTGGCAGGGGGAATGAGAGGGTGGAGTAGTATCCGGGACATGGCTGTTGGGGGGTGGAAGGAGCAGAGATGAGGTATGAGCTCAACGACAATGAAGCCTGTTTGGATTTCAATTTGATCGGAGTGTGGTCATGGGAGAGCCGGTTTTGGAAATGGAATCCAACAGCAGTGGCAATGGGGTGTGTTTGTCTGGAGGCAAAACTCCACCACGACTCAACTTGAGTTATTTTTTCTTTGTTATGGTTTTTTTTTCATGGTAACCCACGTACATGGTCCTAGCCACCCCATATCTGAAAAAAAGTTTAAATCTTTAAAACCTCATTTCATTAATTTTTATAGAGAATTCTAACTAGAAAATTCTAATTTTTATAGAGAATTCTAATTTTTATAGGGAAACAGGAGAACGTTTTTTTTACCCTTGTGTTCTGGTCGCAACCGGATTTGCAGAAATCCCAGGCCGTTGTGCAGATCGTCGCCGGATAAAGCAGAACGACCACCGTCGTTCACTACTGTCATCAGAACAGAACACACCGTCCGTGCGCCGTGCGTCGCCCGCCATCGCCGGAGTCCACCGCTGTCCGCCGCCGTCCGGCCGCTGCGCCATCGCCGGACGCCGCCGGCCGTCGTTTCCTCGCCGTGGCCGAAGAACCAAAGGAGCAGCACCTTCCAACGCTTTCTGGTTACAAAACCAGAAACAGAACTGGGTTCTGTTTGGGGAGAGGAAGGAGGAGTCCAGGCCAGGTTGGGTTCGGGTCGGGTCGACCTGACCTGTCTGCATAAAGCCCAGCTCATCAAGCCCACAGAACCAGAACCAGGTCAGGTCAGGTTCTGGGTCAGTTTCGCCTGACCCGTGAATAGGAAGCCCACTCCAGATTCTGCTGACGTCAGCGCTACGTCAGCGAACAGTACGGTCAGCATGGGTTTGACCGGGATCGACGGTTGAAACTTGTTTCGTCGATATCTTGATCATCCGAGGTCAGATCGGAGATCCGTTTGTGCCTACAGACGCGTTGCGTGCAGATCTACGTAACTGGGGAAGAAGATTGGCAGTTTGACGGTCAACAAGAAAGTTTGACCAATCAGAGCGTAAAAAACTATTTTTTCGATATCAGAGGCATCCAGAGTCGGATTTCAGATCTGTTTCTTCCAGCGTGCTCGTGGTGACGAGATCTATAAATTGGTGTAGAAATTGAGGTTAGTGACAGTTGTTTATATTTTTTTGATTATTCAATTAAGATGGAGAACAACACTGTGAACACTACCATGATCAAACTCAACCATACCAATTGGTTGATTTGGAAACCTAAGATTGGAAACCTAAGATGGAGGATATACTCTATTGCAAAGACCTCTATGATCCTATTGAGGGGGATAGTGCCCGACCAAAAGATATGTTTGATCTAGATTGGAAAAAGATGCATAGAAAGACCATTGGTCACATCAAACAGTGGGTGGATAACAGCATATTTCATCACGTGTCTAATGAAACCAATGCGAGAACCCTTTAGATGAAGTTAGAAGAAAGATATGAGAAGAAAACCGCCGTAAATAAAACTTTTCTGATTAGAATGCTTGTGAACATGAAATTCAAGAAGGGTGGTAAAATTGAAGATCACATAAATGATTTTCAATGCATAATGAACTGGCTACAATGAAGATGGTCCTTGATGATGAGATGCAAGCTTTATTTCTTCTAAGTTCTTTACCAGATACATGGGAGACATTAGTTGTTTCCGTGAGCAACTCTACTCCAGATGGTGTGTTATCAATGAGTCAGGTTACTAGCAGCTTGTTAAATGAAGAAACAAGAAGGAAAACTGCAGGGACAGATAATGCACAGGCCTTTGTTACTGAGAATAGGGGGAGGAGTAAGAGTAGGGGACCAAAGGGGGGTCGTGGCAAGTCTAGAGGTGGCAAGGAATCACAGACTAAGAAAAAGTCTGGAAAATGCTTTCATTGTGGCAAGGAGGGTCACATTAGAAAGAATTGCTTTGCATTGAAGGAAAAGAAATAAACCAACAATGAGCAGAAGAATGACACTAACACTACTGCTACTTTGGATAATGAAGTAGTGATTTTGACCAGTGAAAGTGAAGAGTGTTTGAGTGTTGCAGATGATCAAGTTGAGTGGGTTGTTGACACAGCAGCATCCTACCATACTACTCCTTCTAAGGAGATGTTCACGACGTACAAAGCAGGGGACTTTGGCACTGTGAAGATGGGCAACACAAGTCATTCGAATATTGTTGGGATTGGTGATGTCTGCATTCAAACCGATATTGGTTGCACAATGACGCTGAAAGATGTGCGACATATTCCTGATCTGCGGTTGAATCTGATTTCCGGGACTTCATTGGACCGTGCAGGTTATGAAAGTTACTTCGGAAATGGCAGGTGGAAACTCACTAAAGGGTCTCTTATTTTTGCGAGAGGGAAGGCGTGTAATACGCTGTACAAGACACATGTAAAGCTATGCAAAGGTGTGTTGAATGCTGTTGAAGACAGAACCTCTCCAAATCTGTGGCACAAGAGACTTGGACATATGAGTGAGAAAGGACTGCAGTTATTGGCAAAGAAAGAACTGATTAACTACTCCAAAGGTACATCCCTTGAACCTTGTGATTATTGCTTGTTTGGTAAACAGCATAGGGTTTCTTTCTCTAAAACATCAATGATAAAATCTAATGTGTTGGGTTTGGTATATTCTGATGTTTGTGGCCCCATGGAGGTGGAGTCATTGGGTGGCAATAAGTTTTTTGTCACATTTATTGATGATGCATCCAAGAAATTCTGGGTTTATGCGTTGAAATCGAAGGATCAGGTGTTCCAAGTATTTCAACAGTTTCATGTCATGGTTGAAAGAGAAACAGGAAAGCTCTTGAAGTGTCTCCGCACAGATAATGGTGGTGAGTACACATCCAACCAGTTTAAAGGCTATTGCTCAAAGCATGGTATTCGACATGAAAGAACAGTTCCTGGTACTCCACAGCACAATAGTGTAGCCGAAAGAATGAACCGTACTATTCTTGAAAGGATGAGATGGATGATTAGAGTGGCACAGCTACCCAAGCCATTTTGGGGTGAAGCTATTCTGACTGTCGTTTATCTGATTAACAGGTCTCCCTCAGTTCCTTTGGATTTTGATCTTCCGGAGAGAGTATGGACAGGTAAAGATGTTTCTTATTCTCATTTGAAAGTATTTGGGTGCAAGGCTTTTGCACATGTACCAAAAAAGCAGCGTTCAAAGCTGGATGATAAGGCAGTGTGTTGCATTTTTCTTGGCTATGGTGGAGCCGAGTTTGACTACAGGTTATGGGATCCAGAGAAGAGAAAAATTATCAGAAGTAGGGATGTGGTGTTTCATGAAGATCAGTTAAATGTAAATGTTGTTGTAGGAGGCTTCAAGGGAACTCCTTCCAAGGTTCAATACCTTCAAGTTTTTCTAATTTAACTTCAATGACAGATTTGTGAGTGCTTCTATTTCTTAGTCATTTATCTCGTTCATGTTTATTTCCTGTTTGCTGTATCTAATTTCATTTATTATCCAATGATTGCATAGGCGAATAATGTAACACCCCGACCCACCTTAATCTCGTTTTAGAGTTAATTAATTTAGATTAATTGCTTAATGGATGTTTTGATCTTGATTGGACTTGGTTGGGTAGAATTAGTGGGGTTTGACCACTCACTAGGTAGATTATGACTTTTGGAGTGTTTTTGGGTTTTGTGTGTGCTTAGAAGTTTTTGGGTTTTTGATGCATTGCATAGAGCAATTTACGGGCCTCAACTTTCATGTCTTGACCCATCAAATTCGGATCCATTTAGGCCCATTTCCAGCCCACTTAATCACCCCAGGCCCTTTCTTGTAATTTCAGCCCATTTCTGGACTTGCATGCAAGTGCAGGATAAAATTGGGCTTAAAACCCTTACCCAGCCATTTTTCTTTCTTCTCCTCTTATTCCTTCTTCATTCCGGCTGGGAGCTTTTCCCTTCCTCTTCTCTTCTTCTCCATTTCTTCCTTCCTCATCTCAAGCAATCAACCAAGACTCCTAGCATGAGTAGAAGCTAGCCACCACCTCATCTTCTCCACCAAGACAACATCTTCCAAGCTCAAGCATCCACTCATCTTTCTTTCTTCTTGCTTTTGGTAAGCTCTTTCTTCACTAAGCATTTCTATTTGATTTCCTTCATCTTGGAAAGCTACAAATCATGTATGCATCATCTCCTTCCTCATTCATTTTCTTCCATTTTGTTTTTCACCATTTTTAGGACATTTGAGCTTTCATATTTGGGGATTTTCGAGTTTAACAAGGATTAGGTGTGAGAGTTAGCTTTGAAGCACCAAGGCAAGCTAAACTTATACATTTGTATGCATGATTTCTTGTTTGATTCATGAATATATGTAATCTTGCTTAGAAACCCTTCTTCTTGCTCAAAAATGGATTTTTGTGGGTGATTTCTTTTGTTAATGTATATGGGTTTATAGATGGTTTTGATGAGCATTTTGGAAGCTCAAGGATACCCATTGGTAGTGGTTCGAACCTGGAATGAATGCCTTGAATGGCTTGAGAGAAATCAAGAAGTTTCAGATTTTCGGAACCCAGGATTTGACAGTTCGCTCGAGCGAGCGTGAGTGAACGCTCGAGCGAAGGGCTTTCTGGGAGAGTTCGCTCGAGCGAACTTTAGGTCCGGTCGAGCGAACAGCCCTCTGTCTGGGGTCCGCTCGAGCGAACATCTGAACGCTCGAGCGAACCTGATACTTGCAGTATGCAGATTTTCCAATGACCATAACTTTTCAACCGTAAGTCCGTTTTTGGAGATCTACATACCGTTGGAAAGCTCATGATGTGTAGAACCCAACAAAAAGTGATTTTATTTGATTTGAGCCTTGGAAAAGATTATATGTTGGATTTTACATAATTATAACAAATGGACGTTTCCATGAGCCGGACATTGAACCGTAGCTTGTTCTAGATGATTGGCCTGATAGATAGACCTGTAGAATGTGCACCCTGAACTTTTATCATGACCATTGGGTTTGTATAATTGTGGATATGGATTGAGCACCCGTACCCACAAAAGGGGCATTGTGTTCTTCGGATTGTAACCGTGCCAAATGTGTTCTATTAAGGGATTCGACATCCAAATTATGTAACGCCAAGGGGTCCTTTGTAGCCCAGTAATGTCGGAACTCTTAATACTACCCTGAGTTGGACGGTGAAGACCACATGTGTTCCCAAGACCGTAGGCTTGGCTTGAGTTCTGTCTTGATTCCGATTATGATATTTATGTACATGCATTGCATTCCGTTTCCAGTATTCTAGTATGACTTGATCATACTTCTGTTCAGTTATGTATTTTCTGTTACACATCTGTTATGTTATATTTATTTCTGTATTTGTTCAGCATATTTCAGTAAGTCCCAATTTGTTATTTATATGTCTTGTCCTGTATATGTCCTGTATCTGATTTACACTGTTCTGCACCTGCTCTGTTGTTGGTATATTGCACTCTATGAGTCGGCACCACTTAGCTTCGACCCTATCTAAGTCGGACCCGGCTAAGTGTGGGTTTAGTATACTTCTGGCCCTCTGCAGATGGGAATATATTCTGAGGGTTTACCGGCACCCTAGGTCTACGATGGAGAATTCTGGGTACCTCTGTCTCCTAGTAGCACCGCCCTGTTCTGTCCTGATATTCTGCTCTCATTTTATTTTCATGTTATATGATTAACTTGAGAGAACATAGCTTATGTGGATGTGCCAACTAGTTTGTTAATATGTTTATCTGTTATCTATGACTCGTATGTCTCATGCTAATTCATGCACTGATATGCCTAGTGATTATTTCTTGATCTCGTATGATTTATACCTGTCTGACTATTCATTTGATACATGTTATATGGACTGTATATGTTTGTCTTGCTTAGCTTAGTCTAATGGTGCTACACTTGGCGTTACAGGTGAATATGTCGACGCCACTCCCCCGGAGATCCTTGAGGAAGAGGAATCTCTCCCAGAACGTAGCAGAGTGGACTCCTGATGATGTCTTCTAGACATCCACTCGATGAGAAATGGACGTTTAAATGACCCACTGACCGTGGCTAGGATTGCCACATATTTTGTAGAAACTTATAAACTTGTTTAGCTTTTGGGATTGTAAACTTAATTAACTTACTTCTTCTCTTTCTATCTCTTGAACTTGAACTTTTAAATCTATGCTCATGGACCCTTATGCTCTATATCTTGATGATTGTTTTATGTTAATTGGATATCTATTTGACAGATTTATACAGATATATTGAGAAATATAAACCTCACACGTGATATCCTGTGGGTAAATTCCGTACGTGGGGACCTAGAGTCAATGAGTTTGACTCGAATTTCCACGCGGGCGTGTGTCGCGCCTCGGGATGTGTGTAATCTCGGGCTCGGGGCGTGACAAATAAGCGATATATCAAATGGGAGTTCATCATTGGCATTTATTAGCAATATGAAGTCCTTAAGCATTTTGTAAGTCAAAATGGTTTCAATCTACGTTGTTGTCATTTGCTTTTGTACTATTGTTTCTTATAATAGAAGTCGAGTTCCATCTTTTGTGCAGAATCTTGAGAAATAATATTTCCATTGAACATTGGGGAGTACGAATCATTATTGCAATTGTAAGTTGTTCACAAAAACCATACCCCACAAATCTTTAATCAGCAATCTTAAAAGTGAAACTCTTTCACTGATATTTAGTAGAAACAAGCACTATATCAATGTGCTTTTCATTATCATTCAACTCTATTCAAATTCTACCCAAAAAAAAAAAAAAAACTCTATTCATATATTTTAATTTATATTTTGCAGGGATTTGAGCTTCAACAATTTAACAGGGCAAATTCCCAGCTCTCTCTTCAATTTGAGTTCACTTTCTAACTTGTAAGGAAGAAACAAACATTTTCAGCCGTTTGTGGGTGCATTTGACTATAATTGAATCATGCACAACGTGAATACATTTGTCCAACTGGATTTTTTTAGCCCAATAAAATAAAAAAGGAAAATAGATGCAATACTTTTGTCGCAACCATTTTCCCCTGAAGTCAACATTGACCATCAGTGCTTGTGATTACTTTCCAGAAAAAGGTTGAAATGCATTAATCCATCTAGTGCGCTTTCATATTTCACATGGGGATACTTGACCATTTATTCGACCAAAATATTTGAGTAGATTGTTATGCGGCTTACTTCCATGCATACCCGCAGTGCAGGTTCTGATTTAGGCACCTTATTTAATAGCACTTTTTGTATGAGCAGGTTTCTTGGAAACAATAGCTTGTCTGGTACACTGCCACCGAGAAAAAGTTCATCGCTTCTTACTGTGTATGTCCGTCTTACCAAATTTTATCCATTTAATAGTCTTATATGTGTCGAAAATGTAATATAAATTTGTATTGATGTTGATTAATATAGAATAATGGACGTTATAAATTCTTCTGATTTTTTTCTTTTGATTACATGGGTATCCTGAGGTCTTTGACCAATAGAACTAATCCGATGGGTGGTTCCTGTTAAACCCTCATAAATGCACACCGAGTAAATTTGGGGTGGGTTTCAAACACAAGACATGGGGGAGCAAACCCATGCCTTACGCCACTCCGCCTAGTGGCGGACGCAGGATTTTCACTTGAGGGGGGCTGGCGATGGTTAAATAAAAAAGTCAATCATTATTGTATTGTACTTTCTTCACATTACCGACGGCAAAAGAAAAAACAAATCAATTGCGTATTTATATCTATCATTCTAAGAGCTTTATCAATTAAGATCTTGGGTAAAGTAATGTGTGTATGTGTCCGGTCATGTGATAAGTACTCCTAAGGGCATCTTCATTTGCATGATAAATAGAATGAGAGAAAATTAAGGTTCCAATCTAAAGAGGAGATTGGAAACAAACTTTGAGCCAAAAACAACAATGAGCTCTCTCATCCTTTGATCTTCATTCGTTTATTTGCTTAAATCAAATCCAAAACTACTTCCTTAAAACTCGTTCTAAAACTCCTTTTTCATGCCCCTACACAAATGACAACTACAAACAACCAAATATTGCATTAAAATAAAATCAAATTAGCTAACAATCAATATCATGCATCGGTAGCTGAAAATCAATAATGACTGATTAGACTCCCTCGTCTCTAATCTAAATATTTGTTTAATTTATTTATTTTTTGTTGAAATCAAATCCAACTCCATCAAGAGAACCATTTCGGTAATGGAGATTTTTAGAAAGGTTGGATATTTAGGAAATCCCCCATCTCTTTTAAATCTTTTATAATCAAGAGAACCCATTTCGGGATTTTTAGAAGACGGTAGATTTTCAAGAATCCCCTACTTCTAACATCACCATTTCTGATAATTTTTTTTTTGAGACCAAGCACCTACCAAAACAGCCCCTACAACACTTAAAAATTGTTTAGAACCCATACAGAGAGAATGAAAGAGAGAGAGAGAGAGAGAGAGAGAGAGAGAGAGAGAGAGAGAGAGAGAGAGAGAGAGAGAGAGAGAGAGAGGCTGGATGCTACAGGAGCGGGAGGGGATTATGATTTCATGATTTCTTGAGAGAGAGAGGGGGTTTTGTTCCATGGGGGCTAACAGGCTTTATTCCATGGGGGCTGGTCCAGACAACCCCTATAGCCCAAATGGGTTTTTTCCAAAGTTGTGGGGGGCTGAAGCCCCCATGTAGAAATACATGGGTCCGCCCCTGACTCCGCCATGTCCCAGTGTGGATGTTTGCCCTAAATAAGGTTGGATGTTTATTATCTGCCTTTGTTACTTTGTGATTGATGTACAAAAATAAGAAATCACTTTGGTTGGACTGTTACCAAGATAACATCCTGAATTCTGTAGACAATTGTTTCGGGCAGCGAAGGCAAATAGTAAATATCCAACTTAATTTGGTTTCTAGTTTTGTGGCACATTACAAAAATCATCCACTTTGCCCCGATAATTTGGTTGCTTGTATTTCGAGATAAATTTAGACAGCACCATGTTTATTCTAAACACTTTGACATCTTTGCCATTTGCATACTGATTTGCTCTACATTTCTGATTGATTCAATCAAAGTATCACACATCCACTAACACACCGTGTAACATCCCGACCCATAGCCTAAATTATTTTAATTAATTATGTGTTTAGTTAGTAAGCTCGTTTAGAGTCTTAGCGAGTCGGGTTTGACGTGTGAATCACGCGTGCGAAGCCTCGCACGAGTCCGAGTGCGTTTGGGTAGTGTAGGGGGTTGGTTTGCAAATTGGGGGAGTTTCAGGGGCTTTTCCGAGATTTTGAGTTTTTTAGGGATTTGGGTGCATCGGGTAGGTCGCATCATTTCTTGAACATTTGTCTTCTGTTGCGTTTTGATTCGACGCACGGAAGAGGCCCAAATAATCATAAGTAGCCAAACAAGGACTTAAACCATATTTCTCTTTTTCCAAACCTAATATAAGCCAACCCATTCATTCTATTCGTTTCTTTCTTCCTCCTCACTATGCATCTCCAACTCCTCTTCTTCCAAGCTGCCTCCTTGCCGTCGACCACCACCGGAGCTCCCATTTCGCCAGCCAACACTCATTTCTTCTTCCTCAAGCTCTCCTAAGCTCAACCATCCTCTTTTCTAAGGTTTCCATTGACAACCCACTTAGAGGTAAGCTTCCCAAGCTTTTAGGTCTAGTCCTTCTTCTTCCATTTTCTTAGAAATGGTTTAGGGAAACTCATCGACACCTATTGCATTCATTTTGTAGAAGAGATTTTGGGATTGAGAGAGGTTTCCCCCATTTTGAGCTCTAAAGAGGGATTTTCTCTATTTCCCTTGGTTTTCCTTTAGCTCTCCATCAAGGCAAGTTAATGTTTATTTATTATGTTTTGATATGTTTGTTTCTTCCTTGATTTGATGCTCATTATGATCTAGATGAACCATTGCTCAACTTGTTTTGGTTTATGGATGAAAACATGATAATGTGACCTAAATGGTTAATGAAATGGATTGGACTTTAAATGCTTAGATGGACTTAATCTTTGGTTTTCAAATGGATGGGTTTTTACCTCCATATGTGTTGGTTTTGGACCAGAGACTTGAAATGGGTTTCTCCCCATTTTTCTCTCCAGAAACAGATCTGGGATCTGTTTTCGCAGAGCCTTCGGTCGACCTGTCAGGTGGCTCGGTCGACCGAGCAATTGGAGTCAGGCGCCTGTTCACTCATTTTGGGTTACAACCCAAGGTCGACCGAGCCTTGTCCCGGTCGACTGATCACATGGGCAGTGGACCTTTCGGTCGACCGACCCCTCTGTGAAGGGGGTCGACCGGGTTGGGCCCGGGTCGACCCGGCCTACTGCAGAACCACTTTTAAGGGTCCTTTTACCCTTGTTTCGATTGGACTTAGGTGGAACCTCGGCTACCTTTTTGGACTCATTTGACTATATGTGAGGATATCTTGAGCCGATGTCTTTCACGGTTAATCCGGTTGTATCGGGTTATAACCTACTTCAATCTCGAATTGTACGGGACAACGGGATACCCCTCTATATCTATGCACGAAGATTGTCTTGTTTGGGTATCGCAAACCCTATTCCTTTCGTTGACTGAGTTAGGTTGTATGATGCTTCGGATTTAACCTTTGTACCTAGGTTGGATTGTTTATCGCTTCTAATTCCGAATTTGTACCAATCTGGTACTTATCTACATGCTTTGTACATGTTCTTTAGCCTCGTTTACTTTGCTTTACTTTGGATCATTTAATGAACTTAGGTGTTGAACCTAGGATTCCCTTCTATGTTCTGTTTGTCCTAATGATTGATGGAAGTGTTGTGGCTAGGCGGCTTCGATCGTAAAAGCTTGATGAGGACTACTTATTGTATTGATATCGACTTGTTATTGAAGAAAGCTTGCTTGTATTGTCTTAATCTTGATTTGATAAATGGAAAGTGGTCTCTCCTTGATTAATGAATCTTGTTCACGCAAGAAAGCCTAGTTCCTCACTATTGTTGTCTAGGAATCCTTGTGTCAGGCACCACTTAGCTGTATATCGCCCAATGCAGATGGGGCACCATCTGTGTGAGGACCTTAATGAATGTCTGCGCAGTACGACTTGTTACTTGATATCTTTCTTTTTTGCCGGGTCATTCCCGTGCCTTGTTGCCGAGTTCATACTCGTGCCTTGTTGCCAGGCTTTTAATCCTGTGCCTTGTTGCCAGGTATATCCTGTGCCTTGGTTTCCCCACCACAACTCAATATGAGTATGGGAGGGCAATATTCCCGTGGTAATTTAGCTTATGTGGATCGCCTATCTTGCTAGATGTTTATGTTCGATTGATTATGGTTCGAATGCTATGCATTTCTTTTGATCATAATGCTATGCATTTCATATGATCTTGTCTCTTGTCTACTCTCATTCGTTTTGCATATATTGGTGATTTATATATATTGCTTGCCGACCGTTGTGTCTGATGATGCTACTCTTGGTGCATAGGTGCCGAGCCCTTCTACCTCGAGGAGGAGACGACGGAGACGATTCAGGCGGATCAGTCTGATGACCTCCTAGATTACAGTACGGACGGCGTTGTATAGCCGTATCGACCCCGTACACGAGTGCTTCATGACTATTTTGGATAGATTCATCTTTTAATTTATTTTGGTTATTCCATTTTGGTTAGGCCCAAGTTTTGATGTGGCCTTTCATTGTTATAATTACTTTTGTTTAACTATTTAAACTTGAACTTTAATTAATGTATTTCCGTATTGCTCTTAACTATACATTCTGAGATACCACTTGTTAATATTAAGCTTCCGCTATTACTTTATTTATTTGATGAAATATTTACACCTCACAGCGGTCTTCGATCCATATGGGACACGATTGGGGTTAAGTGTTGTTATCTATGTTGGAAAAATTTTAAGTAGCCCTAATCTCACGCCTTAACCCTAGTTTCACTTCTGGGGGCGTGACAAGCTGGTATCAGAGCAATTACTGGTTTCTAGATTTAAAAATAAGTAGAAACTAAGACAGGTGAGGATTGGATTCATTTTTGGGTATCTTAGCTTTTGTAGATTGTATAGTTTGTTTGTTAGAATGAGTCCCATAGGACTAACGTTTATTATGTTTCAGAATGGCTTCTCGAAATTTACGCTCAAACAATAGCAACCCAGAGAGTAACAATGCCAATGCAAATGCTAATGAGAATGCCAATGCCAACGTACATATTGAGAATACTATGGAAGGAAGGTTCAATCAGTTGATGCAAGCTTTCATCGCTTCTCAAGAATCACAATCCAAGATGATAGAAGTAATGCAAAAGCAAGCTCAACCAGCGCAGATTATCATGCCAGCCAGGGCACTTGACCCGAATGATCTATTCGATAAGTTCAAGAAGAGGGTACCGCCTGAGTTTTTCGGAAACGAAGACCCACTCGATGCAGATGAGTGGATAGTTCAGTTGGAAAAGATCTTTGAGGTATTTTGATGTACTGGGAAGGAAAGGATTCAGTTGGCTGCGTATATGTTTCGGGGCACGGCAGAGATGTGGTGGAAGTCAGTCAAGACTCCCTTTGATACTGTGGAGGATGAGACTGCGTGGGAGTCATTCGGCAAACTTTTTCGTGCTAAGTATATTCCGCCACACATTACAACACTCAAAATTACTGAATTCGAGACCCTTAAGCAGGGAGAGAATTCGGTGCAGGTTTATGAGAAGCAATTTATGAACCTGTCTAGGTTTGCACCATCTTTGGTGAAGACAGAAGAAGATAAGGTCATGAGATTCATCCGGGGTCTGAACCCTAACATCAAGGAGATGGTGACTAGTGTGACTTTGGCCACCTATGAGGAGAATCTTAAGAGGGCCTATTGGGCTGAAGAATCCATCAAGGAAAAGGCTATCTACAATCAGAGCCTTATAGTGGCTCAGACTCAGGGCAGAAATCAAGGTGCAGGTTATCAGCAGCGGTAGTATCAGCAACAGGCCAAGAGGCCTAGGCCTGATCAGGCACGAAGGGTAGAGTGTTTCCATTGTGGTGGGAACCACCCATCAGCAGAGTGCAGGAAGTTAACAGGGGCATGTTTTGAGTGTGGTCTGCAGGGCCACCAAGTCAAAGACTGCCCTAGGAAACAAGGTCAAGGTGTGAGGAATGCAGCTCCTCGACCACCGATCGCAGCACAGCCTTTGAGGCAAGCACCACCTAACGGGCCCCAACAACCTAACCAGCAATAGCCTAGGGCACCGCAGCAGCAGCAACAACAGTATAGACTTGCAGGACCTCAACAGAATCGAGGACACCAGAGGCCCCAGGGGCAACAACAAGGGCAGCAACAAAGGTATCAACAGAGGCCTCAGCAGCAGGGTAGGCTTAATGCCTTGGATATACAGGAAGGAGAGGAAGCAGGTGGAGTGGTGGAAGGTACACTCTCTATCTCAGATGTACCAGCTAGAGTCTTATTTGATTCTGGTTCCACGCATTCTTTTGTTTCTCCTATTTTTGCTGCATGTTTGGTGGGAGAAGTAGCTCCATTGTATTGTGTTTTACTTGTTAGTACTCCCTTAGGAAAGACTATGCAGTGTGAGTCCTATTATCTAGCGTGCAAAGTTCAAGTAGGAACCTTTATCCTATCTGCAGATTTAATCATCCTAGGGATGAATGACTTCAATGTGATTTTAGGGATGGACTGGTTGTCTACCTATAGAGCAGTCATGGATTGCTTCAACAAGACTGTCAGATTGCAAGTGCTAGATAACAGTGTTGAGATTGTTGGAGAAAGGAAGTGCAGGACCACTAGTGTCATTTCAACCTTAAGGGCACATAGAATGATCAAGAGTGGTTGTGAAGGATATTTGGCATTTATCACGGAGGATAAATTGTCCAAAGCGGTGGAGGATATTCCAGTGGTTTGTGAGTTCCCGGATGTCTTTCCGGAGGAGATACTTGGACTACCACCCATTCGAGAGATAGATTTCACAATAAAGCTAGTGCCAGGGACGGCACCGATCTCGAAAGCTCCTTATCGTATGGCTCCGGCAGAGTTGAAAGTTCAGTTACAGGACCTCTTGGACAAAGGATTTGTGAGACCGAGTGTATCACCATGGGGTGCACCGGTGTTATTTGTGAAAAAGAATGATGGTTCGATGCGTATGTGTATAGACTACAGGCAGTTGAATCAAGCTACAATTAAGAACAAGTATCCATTGCCCAGGATAGATGAGTTGTTCGATCAGTTGCAGGGAGCACAGCACTTTTCGAAGATTGATTTGAGATCAGGCCACCATCAGTTGCGAGTCAGAGATCAGGATATACAGAAGACAGCCTTCAGGACCAGATATGGCCATTATGAATTCTTGGTGATGCCATTTGGGTTAACCAATGCACCGAGTGTATTCATGGCTTTGATGAACAAGATCTTTGCACCATGCTTAGATCAGTTCACTGTCGTATTCATAGACGATGTTTTAGCCTATTCGAAGTCCAGAGATGAGCACGCAGAGCATTTGAGAGCTTCATTGCAGATCTTGAGAGAGAATCAGCTCTATGCCAAGCTGAACAAGTGTGAGTTTTGGCTTGAGCAAGCGTCTTTTCTTGGACACATCATCTCTAAGGAAGGTTTAGCAGTCGATCCAGCGAAGATTGAAGCAGTTGTTAGTTGGCAGAGTCCAAAGACAGTGGCTCAAGTCAGGAGTTTTCTGGGTTTAGCAGGTTATTACAGAAGATTTGTGAAGGGATTCTCCAATATAGCAGCTCCATTGACTAAATTGACAAGGAAAGATGTTCCTTTTGTGTGGACAGAGCAGTGTGAGACAAACTTTCAAGAGTTGAAGACCAGATTGACCACAGCTCCTATTCTTACTTTACCTACGGGGACTGGTGGATTTGTGATTTTTACAGATGCTTCGGGTATTGGATTGGGTTGCGTACTCATGCAGGAAGGAAAAGTAGTGGCCTACGGGTCCAGACAGTTGAAAGAACACGTGAAGAGGTACGCTACCCATGATTTAGAACTTGCAGCAGTGGTGATGGCATTGAAGATGTGGAGACATTACCTGTATGGTGAGAAATTCGAAGTTCATTCGGATCATAGGAGTCTTCAATATTTGTTTGGGCAGAGAAGGATTTGAACATGAGGCAGACTAGATGGATGGAGTACATCAAAGACTACGACTTTCCAATAAAGTATCATCCAGGGAAAGCAAATGTAGTGGCAGATGCACTGAGCAGAAAGACAGCATCTATTGGATGTTTGCAGATAGAGTGGGCTTTGACAGAAGTATTCAGAGATTTGGATGTAGAATTCCGGCCTCATACCGAGAAAGTGATGATTGCAAATATGCACACTTGGGAACCAGAGATTTTGGGCAGAATCAAGAACAGTTAAAGAGAAGATCCAGAGCTAGTCAGGTTGATAGACAGCATAGCAGACAGACCAGAGTTTAGACTCGTGGATGGTGTGTTGTATTGTCAGGATAGATTGTGTGTACCAGGCGTACATGATTTAAGGAACGAGATTATGGTGGAGGCACACCATTCTCGTTATGCCATCCACCCAGGGAGCACCAAAATGTACCAAAACTTGAAGAGCTTCTATTGGTGGAATAACATGAAGAAAGAGATTGCAGGTTTTGTTTCGAGGTGTTTAGTGTGCCAACAGGTAAAGGCTGAGCACCAGAGACCTCCAGGGTTACTTCAACCATTTGAAACACCAGGATGGAAGTGGGAGCATATCACCATGGACTTCGTTGCAGGTTACCACCCACGAAAGACCATGACAGCATTTGGGTGATTGTCGATAGACTCACCAAGTCAGCACACTTCATTCCGATGAAGATGAGGGGATCCATGGAAGTTTTGGCACGCAAATACATTGATGACATAGTCAGACTGCACGGAGTTCCAGATTCAGTTGTTTCAGACAGAGACATGAGGTTTGTGGGCAGATTTTAGGTCAGTTTGCAAGCAGCCTTGGGTACTAAGTTGAATTTCAGCACTGCGTATCACCCTCAGACCGATAGACAGACTGAGAGGACGAACCAGACTATGGAGGATATGTTGTGGGCATGTGTTCTAGATTTCGGGAAAGATTGGGAGAAGAGTCTTCCTTTGTGTGAATTCGCCTACAACAACAGCTATCACTCCAGTATCGGGATGGCACCGTTCGAAGCCTTGTACGGGCGGAAGTGCAAGACCCCGATTTGTTGGGAAGAGATTGGTGTTCGGAGTTTTCATGGACCTTTGATCATCAGCGATACCAGTGAGAAGGTGAAGCAGATCGTTGACAGAATAAAGATTGCAAGAAACCAACAGAAGAGTTACGCAGACCTCAAGAGGAGAGATTTAGAGTTCAAAGTCGGAGACAATGTGTTTCTCAAAGTCTCACCGACTAGAGGAACTATGAGGTTTGGACAAAAAGGCAAGTTAGCTCGGAGATTTATCGGACCGTTTGAGATTGATATGTGTGTGGGCGAAGTGGCTTATAGATTGATCTTGCCAGCATAGTTGTCAGGAGTTCACAGAGTTTTTCATGTTTCCATGCTGAGGAAATACGTACCCGACCCATCACACGTGTTGCATCATGAGCCGTTAGATGTCCAACCAGATACTACTTTTGTTGAGAAACCGAAGGAGATCATAGACACCAAGGAACATGTTTTGAGGACTAGGACCACTCATTGGGTCAAGGTACAGTGGGAACATCACAGTCCGGGAGAAGCTACTTGGGAACTCAGGGATCAGATCAAGGAAAAGTATCCAGACTTATTGCCAGAGGTGTGTTAGAGATTTGGTTAGAGATTTGGAGGACCACATAGCCCAAGGGGGGGGGGGGGGGGGGGGGGGGAGGATGTAACATCCCGACCCATAGCCTAAATTATTTTAATTAATTATGTGTTTAGTTAGGAAGCTCGTTTAGAGTCTTAGCAAGTCGGGTTTGACGTGTGGATCACGCGTGCGAAGCCTCGCGCGAGTCCGAGTGTGTTTGGGTAGTGTAGGGGGTTGGTTTACAAATTGGGGGAGTTTCAGGGGCTTTTCCAAGATTTTCAGTTTTTTAGGGATTTGGGTGCATCGGGTAGATCGCATCATTTCTTGAATATTTGTCTTCTGTTGCGTTTTGATTCGACGCACGGAAGAGGCCCAAATAATCATAAGTAGCCAAACAAGGACTTAAACCATATTTCTCTTTTTCCAAACCTAATATAAGCCAACCCATTCATTCCATTCGTTTCTCTCTTCCTCCTCACTATGCATCTCCAACTCCTCTTCTTCCAAGCTGCCTCCTTGCCGTCGACCACCACCGGAGCTCCCATTTCGCCAGCCAACACTCATTTCTTCTTCCTCAAGCTCTCCTAAGCTCAACCATCCTCTTTTCTAAGGTTTCCATTGACAACCCACTTAGAGGTAAGCTTCCCAAGCTTTTAGGTCTAGTCCTTCTTCTTCCATTTTCTTAGAAATGGTTTAGGGAAACTCATCGACACCTATTGCATTCATTTTGTAGAAGAGATTTTGGGATTGAGAGAGGTTTCCCCCATTTTGAGCTCTAAAGAGGGATTTTCTCTATTTCCCTTGGTTTTCCTTTAGCTCTCCATCAAGGCAAGTTAATGTATATTTATTATGTTTTGATATGTTTGTTTCTTCCTTGATTTGATGCTCATTATGATCTAGATGAACCATTGCTCAACTTGTTTTGGTTTATGGATGAAAACATGATAATGTGACCTAAATGGTTAATGAAATGGATTGGACTTTAAATGCTTAGATGGACTTGAGCTTTGGTTTTCAAATGGATGGGTTTTTTTACATTTTATACCCTTAGTAGCCCTCTTGAGCCTATTTTACAAGAAACCTTCCTTCATTGTCTCAAGCCTCATTACCCACATATTTATAGCCTTTTTGACCTATTATTTTTAAGAAGGGTAAGGATACATGGAGAAATGAAGGATTGGAGCATTAGCAATGAAGACTTCACATGGGCTACCAAAAGATAGATGTTCTACAAAGTGATGACAAAGGAATAAAGGAATTTGAAAGTTGAACCAAAAAGAAAAGTAGAAAGAAAAGAAAAGAGAAAAAAAGAGAGAAATGAGACGAAAGAAAAAAAAAATGAAAAAAGATATGGGAAACCAAAGATAAGCAAGCACTAAAAAGAGATAGAGTAGAATAAATAACACAAAGCAAAATGAAGAAGTGAAGACAGTGGAAGGCCTTCCTATGAAGTCTTGAAGACCCTTACCTTCTCAAGAACCCTTAGCCACATTTAAACCTTATCCTACCTATTAATCCTAAGCTCATTACAACCTATGAAAGACCTATTGGATCCTAAGAAAGGTTAAGTGTTGAATGAGTAAGAAGTTGAGTGACCATTTTCACCTTCTTTTGGTTATATCTTATTCTTTCAGATCCATTCTTCTATGCGTAAGCTCCGTTCTTCATCAATTATGTGAGTCCTTAGCCTTGTTCATACTCACATACTGAGAGTTAGTCAGTAAAATCTGTATGCTTCCATTGTTGAGGGTATGACTCTTAAGGCTGTAGTCAGGGCGAAATGTATTCCGAAGGGGATTACGGTTGTGTGAGCTTGGACCTAAAGATTGCATAAATTTTGGCTAAATACATACACCTACACAGTGGGACTTACGTATTGACTGACATAGTTGGCTAGTATTCCTAACTTAGTACTCATTCTTATTAACTTCCTAAATACCGTTGGACACCAAAAATATATTCTTTCCAAAATAAAACAAATTTTGTGGGATTTTTTCGCTGAAAACCCTCACGAGACAAAACTCGTCCACTAGGGAAAACCTAAGGGTTAAACAGCTTGTTGCACGAGCTAAGTGCATCGCGATTCCTACGAAAGTGAGTTAGGATTTTTACTGTATTTTCTTGCATGTAGTTTAGTTTTTCTTCATAGGTTTTGCTTGGGACTAGCAAAATTTAGGTTTGGAGGTGTGATGAGTGTTAAATATTACATATTTTACCCTTCATTAGTCCGAGTTTTATTAGCATCTCATATGCATATCATTTTCTTTACACGGAGATTTTATCTTTTTATCACATTAATGGATTATGGGATTATCATACATAAATTTGATTATTTATATCGCATTTTTATGTAATTTCTCATGTAGATGGACTCCGCGACTACCCTAACCTTCCAGCTAGTGCCCCAAGGCATCAAGAAGAGATTTTGAATTAAAAAAGTTACATGAAGAAATCTTAGGAAGAGTTGAAGAATTCCAAAATAAGAGGAGAAGACGTTTAGAATAAAAGAAGTCATTTTCTAACACAAATGAGTGATTGGTGTATTGGTTAGAGCTTGGGTGGGTATGAAACAAGTTATGGGTTCAAACCCAAAAAAATGCATTCTTTTTACATAGAAAATATTCCATCTAACTCTAACCTCTCCACAAATAAAAGCTTGCCATTGAAGCAATCCATGTGAAATCAAAATGAAAAGCCTCCAAATGAAATTGAAGCAATCCATGTGAAAGCAAATGAGCTAATCAAAAGCCTTTAGGTTGTAACCAATCAAATGGAAGCAATCATTGTGAAAGGAAATGAGCCAATCAAATGTCCTCAATGTTTTTATAAATTGGAATATATTTGTAGAGAGGAAAAAAAGAAGCTTTTGGCAAGTTAGTCTTTTATTAATTTTATTTTACCTTCTACTTTTAGATTGTAATTAGTCGCTTAAGTATATATAACTAATCTAGCGAGAGAGTGTGTAATTGAAGATCATTAATAAAGATTTGAAGATCTTTCTTGATGTTTAATGACTAAAGCTCTTGGATCAGGCCCTCCTTTTGAAGCCAAGTAATGTGATTAGTTCAATTACATGCATTTTTTAGTTTAAATTTCCTACTTGTGCCTTGATTGATTAGTAGATTTTAGATCTTATTGTGATAATCCCTCTCATTTCTCATGCTCTATCTCTACACTTGATGCTTGGATAATCTTAATTGATGCTTTGTAGTTGGATTTTAAGTTCTCTCACATAGCATGCTCTAGAGCCCTTATCTTTGATCTTTTGTAACTTGATTTTGATGAGTAATTGTTAGGGTAGTTAGGTTATGATCTTAGCTTTTGATTTTCTTTACTTTGATCTTTATTGTTATATCATCCAATCCAATTAGGCAATAGATTGCTAATTGGATTGTAGATTAATTTGTGAATTGAATTAGAACATGCATTGATTGGATTAATTACATACTTAATGGATTTTGGATTGCCCAATCTCTTATTTTTATTATTGTTAATTTGAATCTAGTTTTAAAATCATACACATTTCACATAATTTATTTTAAAATCCTATACATTTAACTCCACATCTTCACATTAAATCTTCCATTTGCACCACCATTCATCCACTAGTTTAGTGTAGTTTGTTAGATCTTATTAATTTCATATTTTAGATTGTTAGTTCGAGTAGTTTAGTTGCTAGTTTAGTTTTGTTCCACATTCCAATTAGTTTAATTCCATTTTTCACACATAGTTTAATAGTTTTAATTGTTCACTTCAATTTTTGTATTAGCTATATCTTAGTTTAATTCTACTTAAATTGGATTCATTGCTTGTTTCATCTTCTCTCCGTGGGAGTCCTTTACTACTAGACAACAACGTAGTCATGCGGTTAAGCATTGTACATATAAGTGTCGATCAGGATGTGCAACCACATGTTTGAATTAAGGGTGTGTGTTGAAATGTTAATTCAAACATGATGGCCCCACCTAAAGTGGGCCAAGGAAGTTTGATGGTTCATGCAGTTTTTTTTCAAGTAGTTTTGTATGGCACGTTCTGGTTGTTGGAGTCATGTGTAGCGCAAGTCTTTGTGTATGTCTTAGTTTGTTAATTAGTAGCGAGTCATGTCCTATCTTTTCGGAAGTAGTTTCTTATTGTTAGAGTTCAGAGAAAAAATGAAAGTGGGCAAGTGGTGTTGTGAGTGAGTTACATGGGTGAGAAAGTGTAGGACTTCAACCCCTACTTATTCTCCATTGTGTAACAACTCAGGCATGGAATGAAAAACAGAAAGATTTCCTTTGTGTCCACGGGTTTTTGTTGCCTCTTATTCTTTAACTTTCATCAATAGTCCCAAAAGGATTAAGAAATCCAAACATTAGAAGTTAAAAAATAGAAAAAAGAAAAGAACATCAGTAAAATGAGCCAAAATTGAGGACTTCTCTAGCTCGCTCACTTAGCTCTGATGCTCATTTAGTAGACAGCAAGGCCTTCCTACATGAGCTCCTAAGTCAAGCATAAAACAGGCCTTGTCTACAAAGCCATTTTAGCTTACTTGCCTTTCTTCCAGCTGGTGAAGCTTTTAGTCTCAGGCATTCTAATACGGTAGTAATACAACTTTTAAGGCCAACTACAACAAAGTATACAAGTAATCAGGAGGCCAAGCCATCAAAAGGAGTTCGGATCACCTATCGTAGTTGTTATACCTTCACCATGAGTGGACCAATAACAGTCCGCCACATCATCGAAAATCACCTAAATCTTTGGATGATGTGGATGACTGCTATACTCACGGTAAAGGTATAACAACTACAATATGTAATCCAGACTCGAGCTTCGTCAAAAGCCATGCAGGCTCTATAGAAATAGCAACCGGCCTACTTACAAGGCTTTTTTTTTTAAGGCGCTATTGAACAAAATTGATTATAGAAGTTCCAATGGCAACTGGACCATGAGCCACCCCCATTTTCATTTCAAATGCTGCATATAAAATGGGATTAAAGAATCACATAACAATACACATCAATATAAAGAAAAGCAATAAATGAAACCATGTTTTGACAGATCTTACGATCCTTGGTAATCACCATCTTGCAATGG
This sequence comes from Litsea cubeba, assembly GCA_012931725.1. Taxonomy (NCBI): domain Eukaryota; kingdom Viridiplantae; phylum Streptophyta; class Magnoliopsida; order Laurales; family Lauraceae; genus Litsea; species Litsea cubeba. The sequence continues at coordinate 37,009,573 of CM022951.1, forward strand.
TCTTGTTTTTTTTTTTTTTTTCTTTTTTCTTTTTTTTGCTGCCGGAGGGTTCCCAACCCTTTGGACTAGACTAATCCCACCGGGCCCAGAGGGAAGCTGGGTAAAACCCCTATGGCTCCTGGGTGGTAGCACTAGTAGACTCAACCTTCGATTCCTAAAGAAGGGGGAATCGGGGGTCGATGCCAAGACCTCTAGCTCCAGAAGAGGGAGGAACTGTGGTCTTGACCACTCGGCCAACCCTTTGGGGTTCTTGCAATGGTCCTCTAGGATCTTGGAAAACTAAGTTTTCTTTTCTACTTCATGGGTCAGGCGAAACTGACCCAGAACCGAACCTGACCTGGTCTGGTTCTGTACTACGATGGGCTTCTGCAAACGGGTCAGGTCAACCCGACCTGAACCCAAACCCGGACTCCTTCCCAAACAGAACTGGGCTCTGTTTCTTCGTTATGGTTTTGTAACCAGAAGACGATGGAGGTGCTGCTCCTTCCTTCTTCCTCTCTGGCTATGGCGCGGCGTAAATGGCACGTAGCGGTCGACGGCGAACAGCAGCGGCAGTCGACGACGATCGGAATGAGGCCGGGGACGGGCGGCGGTGTATTCTGTTGCGATGATAGCAGTGAACGATGGCCCTCTTCTCCGGCAACACGCAGTCAACAGAAGCAGTCCGGATCTTCTGAAACCCGGTCCATAAAGTCCGGATCAGCCCCTCCTTCTGTGGCGACACGCAGCGGCGACAAAAAATCCGGAGAGATCTCTGTCTTCTCCGGTGAATAGAACATTTCTCTGTTTCGAATTAGGAAATTCAATCCGTGTGTTCTTTGTGGCCCAGCAGAGATCGAAAACGATCTCTCTTTTCTACGACGAAGAACCACGCGCAGAAATCCAGATACCCTAGATCCGATCCGTCGATCACGAGTACGGCACAAACCAACCCTAGTAAACCCTAGGCTCTGATACCACTTGTTAGTACAGTGGACCACCACAAACTCCACATTGATATGATATTGTCCACTTTGGGCCTAAGCCCTCATGGATTTGTTCTTGGATTCTACCCAAAAGGCCTCATACCAATGGAGTACTTAGTCCAACTTATATGCCCATGATCTTTCCCAATTCTAGCCGATGTGGGACTTTGATTGTGTCTAAGGGAAAGCTGGAGCTGTGTTTAGAGTTGGCAGGACTGGACTCCTAGTAAGGGGTTCAGAAGCGTCTTCCTCATGATCTGGAGGGGGAGATTGTTGGGCTTAGTGGTCCAGACCAAGTAGGTTCATGATCATGTGTATTATGGTAATTGTACCAAGACTTTCTTATTGACTAAGATAGGGTTTGTTGGGGTATAAGAAAGAGAACATTATATATATGATGTAATGTGTAACCCATGAGACACACAGAGACAGACAGAAGAGTGAATCTAAAGGAGAGTCGAGTTTTCTTTCCCGTGGAGGTAGGCAAGATTGCCAAACCACGTAACTCTCGTGTGTCATTGATTGTTCTTGAGTGGTTGCTTGATCGTTCGATCGCATTAATTCACATTTCCGCATACACGCGCACAACCGAATATGCGTCAAGTTGTCCATGACTGTAGCTCCTTGGAAACTTTGTAGGCTCAGTTTAACAAATATATGACTCCAAATCAAGAATAGTTACGCACTGATAGAAGAAAAAGTGATTGACCAACTCATTTTCCAATCAGTGAAAGGACACATCAGATCAAGTAAACACAGGGCAAGCATTTAAACTACAACTCTACATCCACAACTTATGAATTATCTCAAACACCATCCACAAACGATTTGCAAGTAAATATATAATTTTATCTAAATGTTCTAGTAAAGCATGAATAGGCCACTCAGAGGGTGATCATCAACGTCCTTCTCCAATAATCTCATGCAGAACGGGCTGAGAGACCAACGGCGTGGATTGCCCAGTAACTGCTGTGCTCGCATTTGATGATGTGTTTTCCTGGCTGTTACAAGTCCCTTCTGTAGACACTGCTGACGTGTTTTCACTCGTGAAATTGGTTATTTCTTTGTGTTGCCAATCAGTTATATAACCAGGCTTTGATGTAACACTGCTCAATGCAATGTCCCCTGACAGCATGGCCACCACACGTGACATTGGCGGCCTTAGCATTGGTGTAGCCTGAGTACACAAGAGAGATACTCCTATCATTCTAAGAGCTTCTTCTTCATTGAATTGTACCAATGTTGGGTCGACAAGTTCCAATGCTCGGTTGTTTTCATGAAGATGCCAAGCCTAGGAGAATAAATGAAGAGAGATCAGCTTTGTGATAAATAAGACTGAATAATCGTAACAAAACAGGCTGTTTGAAAGGAAGGCCTCATCATGGACTAGATATCATACAACATTGAGGTGCCACTTCAGAAGGGACGGTTTGGATTCATCAGATACAGACCCCCACACTAAAAAAATCTCACCTAACATTCATGCATACATACACGCACATACAGGTGTGATGAGGGAGATCAGATGGGATCAAATCAAAGGTGGGCTCTACATGGGTTGTGTAGCTCATGACAAGATCATGAGCTGTGTAGTTCACCTAAACATGGAACAGCCCATCTTAGGGATCACCCAACCCACCCTATGATCAACCTGAGCCCGCACATTCATTACCAGCTATGAATTCACTCACTCAAATCTGACACTAATCCAACTTCAAGGCCCTTAAAAAGACGGCATCCCATGCTCTTATGATTCATTTACCAAATTTGAACAGAGGCCTTTAAAAATCACCCACTCCTTCACAAAATGTCATGCTTCCATTGGGCCTCATAGGGAGGGCGTGGTCGTTCTTACATGTATTTGTGAAATTTTGTTTTATCTTCTCTACTTTTATTGTTACTGGAGTGACGTTCACCGTTGGTGTGAATCATAAAAAATCCTCCACTCTTAGAACCATTAAACTTCGGACCCGTGAAATTTATGGTCATGAACATTCAAAATGGGTACTTTCGTGGACCTAGATAAATGATAAGACATTTTCATTCTGCCTCCACCATGATGTGTGTGTCCACAAGGTTGAGCCATGCAAGAGGTAAAAGACTAGAATTACTAGCCTACTTATTCAAATTACCACAAGGTAGTGCAGATTTCATACCCATTCAAGGAGATAGATCTTCTCTTGCCCTAAGCTCGTGTCTGAATTTGGTCTTCCACTTAGAACTTCAAGAGCAACAACTCCAAATGCAAACACATCCGCCTTTTCTGTCAAATGTCCAAGCATTGCATACTCCGGCGCAAGATAACCACTTCAAAGAATTTGACAATGCATTGTGATGTATTATTATGTAAACAAGTAGTTCAAAGGCAAATAAAACTTGTATGTTTGAATTAAACAAGTTGTAAGTTGTTAGAATACTTTCAGTAGAAACAATCCTTACCCAATTATCTAACATTCTGAGATCAGAAAAACCACATCATAGATCATTAAGCACTGATGCTTATATGGACTTCGACGTAAGAAGTCAAGAAAACAGTATCCGAGCCACAATTTAAAAAAAATCGGCCAATATGCTATGTAATGGTAGCTACGGGTACACGATTTTGATACAACGCGTGGAATCAGCCCTTATCCCCAGTATCGGCCGTAACAGATGCTGCAGCAGCGAAATTGATTCTTTATTTTTATTTTTCTGCTCTTTTTATTTTATTGGATATTGAATTCTTAGAATTTCCAAAGGGCTTAGGGGCTAAAAAAGAAGCTTAAAAGTTGAAAATCCATGAGGGATTAGCGAATGATACAATGTTTGATGTGAAATGATTATCTAACCATAAACTTAGTAAATTAAATCATAGGGAATTAATGCACCCATCAAAATCTACACCTTAGACGGTTCAATATTCCTCACCTCTTTGAGACTCCTTTTATAACATTCTCTTCACTATGTTTTTTTTTTTTTTTTTTTTTTTTTTTTTTGCTAAAAGGCAAATTGTATTAGGAGAAAGGGGAGAAGAAAACTCAGGCAAGCAGCCGACAAAAGAAAAAGCTCAGAGAGCCACAATAGAAGAGGAGAAGAGAAGCAAGAAACCAGAGGCCAAGACAAACACATGCCAGGCTTAAGGATTAGAGAACAAAAAATTACAAAAATTCTGAAGAGGACTACCAGAAAAAGGCTTGGCAATACGCTTGAGAGAGACAGAAAGGAGCTCAATCAGGTATGTAATAACCTTCGTCTTGGAGGCCTTTGAGTTAGAAAAAATGATATCATTTTTGCAGTTCCAGAGGGCAAAAGCTGTGGAGAAGAAAATGGCAGCAACTCCTTTGCAGGCCAAGCTGTCACTGTGAAGGGAAAGAGCGTGCCGGATCTTTGAAGGGAGAAGAGGACCAGCAACTACCATGCCAGCCGAGGAGAGGATCCAATTCCAGATTGTAGAGGAGAAGGAACAGAGGATGTAAGACCCCGACCCGAGAGACCTCGATTAGTGTTAATTAAGTGGTGTTTTAGCTCTAAGTGTGTTTAGTGGATTTTGATTAAGTTTGGGATTAGAATAACTTTTTAAATAGCTTTGGGAAATTTTGAGAGCCTTTGGAATTGGTGGGACCCTTTGGGGTTCTTGTTACTATTTGTCGTGAGCTTGGGGGTTTATTTATGATTTCCTTAAATTCGTGTTTTAATCCCGTTTAACTCTTCTTGTTAATCTTTACAACTTTCATGTTGACATCGTCCCCATTCGAGACCCCGAAACCCGACTTTTTTTCAATTTGAGGGCAAAATGGTCTTTTTACCAAAATCTGGACACAAATTTCAATGTCACCAAAACCCGCAAAGCATATACTTTTTTGGAAACTAGAAATTTCGCCGATCAACTTTGCCTGCTTCGTCGAAATCATTTGAGGTCCCGAAATCCATGTTTTTAGCCCGACAATAACTTTAAGTTATAGGACCCACCCTCCTTTTGCTATTTAAGGGAACCCTTCTCCCTCATTTCTTCTTCTTGCTCTAATCACTATTGAAGAGGAAAAGCTCCAGCAGCCCTAGGTTCTTCTCCATTTTCTTCTTGCTTTTTTCATCTCAAATCATCACCAAACTATTGTCAATCAAAGAATGGACTCCACAACCTTCTTCATCTTCTCAAGAACTTCCTTTGGATACCTTTTGTAAAGCAATCCATCTCCATTAGAAGTTTCCTTTGAGCTCTCCCTGCTTATTTGAAGACCTTCTAGGTAAGAGATCTTCCTAATCTTCAAGATTTACATTTGTTGAGCCCTTGAGACTCTCCATTTTCATTATTGGAAGTTTTCTCTTCCTCTTGCTTGGTTTTGATATTTTAGGGTTCCTCTTTTGGGGGTTTTTGTGTAGATTTGGTGTTTAGCTTGGAGAGGTGATTTGAAGCCTTGATTTGATTAGCTTTGGACCCAAGGCAAGTGGATGAAATGATTTCTTAATGTTAATTATGTTTTTGTGCAAAAGCTTAATTTTTCATTAATGACTTGCTTTACTTAAATGACATGATTTCTATTGACTTTGAAATATACTCATGATGCATCTTTTCATCTTGTTAATCTTTTGGAAAATGTATTATTAGACTTGTATTGTTTTCACTTGGATTTTTATGATTCCTTCTCTTGTGATTGAAATGAATGTGGAGGAATTTGATTCTTTTGTGGATGATTTGATGGAAGAATGGATGAGGTTGACTGGTGGATTAAATGGTATTTGAATGAGGTTTTGAGACCCTAAAAAATGTGTAAAAAGGGTGCTCAGAATATATGAAAAAAAAGGGGAGAAAGAAAGTGTAAAATCGGACTTGAAACTGAACCGCCCGTGCAGGGTCGGTCAGCCTTCAGTTAGTTGTCGGCTGACCGAAATACTCATTTCAGTCGACCGACAGCCAACTGAACTTTGTCGGTTCTTTTTCCCAAGACCCGCATCCTATCAGGAGATCCGTCGGCCAGCTGCCGGCTAACCGAACTGTACCACTTCAGTTAACCGACAGCCAACCAAAGTCAGTTCGGTCCCTTTTCCAACGAGCTGTACATCTTCTGATGTGATCAGGTGGTCAGCCGTCGGTCAGCCGACAATACCCACTTCGGCTAACTGACAGGTGACTGAGAAGCTGACCGAAACTACAATCTTAATGGACTCTTTTTGGAGCACATTTGGAACTATATTGAAAAAGAAAACCCATCATCATAATTCATTAAGGTCTTTTAAAATTGTCAATGTATGTAAGGACCCAGAATGTCTCCAATTCTCATGGAGTACCAAGTATGTAATAAATTTGACATACGGGACCCTATTCACACTGATTTCATTCTTGGACCTTCAACACTTGGCCCAGAGAATGTTAAAATCCATTTGTACTTGATTTTACCGAATTTAACTGGTACATTTCAAGTTTCATGTCTTATGACTAGACTTTCCCCGAAAATACTAAAAATTATATTTTAGCATGTTGCTAACCCGTATATGCTCGACCCGATACAAATATGCTTTTGTGCCTATGGGCACCCCGTCCTGTTATATGTATTCATTTGTTTTGATTTCTCGTATGTGACCTATGAGCTTGGATGACCTTGTCGGTTTGATCCACCGACTTGGAGATCCCCCTCCTGTCCCGCCAGCTGCAGCCTGGATCATGCTCCCGTCCCGATACCCGGTTCGCTACCATGGTCCCGTATTGTATATATATGTATTATTGTATTTAATCGTTGACTCTCCTCACCTTGTGTGACTGAGGTCAACGTCCCGTTGTGCTATCATCACTTTAGTGAGAGAGGATTTAGCTTTGTGTGGTTGCCATCTTGACAGTTTCCGATTCTTTGTACCTTTACATGTTTTTATTGCATATGTATCTCTTATAAATGATGTATCTTCTTTTATGATATTCATTGTTTACATAGGTTTTCAATATTTCCGCAAGGAATCATTGTTCTAAGTTTATTGTAATATTTTTCACCCACCTGCCGGATCGTCGTGTCTGATCCATTACTTTGGTACTCAAGTCCAGATCCCATTGCCTTTGAGGAGGAGCCTGAGGAGGCGGATGGTGAACCACAACGTGTGATCGAGTGACAAGCTGATGATGTCATGTAGACATCCGATTACGTTTAGAGATGCGACACATTTTGGGGGTTTTTGTTTAACATCTTTTGGGGGTTATTCTTTAGAGATGTACTGGCCTTTTGTTGGCCATTATTTTTGGGGCAATTTAACTAATTGATCTTTTTTATAAACATTAACATTATGCTTTTGGGAAATGCCATCATGATCTTTGCTCATTTTGATATTATGTTGTCTATAATTATGAAATCTGTCTTGTTTATGGAATGGTATGAATATAATTTACTACACGCCTCCGCAATCCCGAATATATACTTGATTGTTTGTGAGATGACTTGTATGAAAATCCTCACCGCGGAACCCTGTGGGAAATCACGTGCACGGATGAAATGTTCTTGTTAAGCCGTGTACGTATTAGCCAACCAAAGAGATGCAAGTGGCACAGCATCATTAGTCGCACGCACCTATCCTGGATTAGGCTCATAACCCAGTCCGGGGTTGCGACAGAGGAAAAGATGCGGAGTAAACTCCTGATCTTGAAAGCACAGGCTGCACCTTGAGGCAAGGCTGAAGTCAGAATGCTGGGCCCAAGCTTGGGTAGGGGTCTTTCCGTGCAATAGTCACCAAGCAAAGAAGGAGACACGAGGCTGCTGAATGTAGTTCCAGACCAACGGAGCCCAGTTCGACCAATTTGCTGAATGTTTGCGAGTTCTGATGATTTGCCAAACTTCCTGAAGAGAGAGGCCTTGATCCTAGTGAGAGCTCCAAAGAAGACTATCTTTTGAAGACATGTCCAAGAGGAGATGATGAGTTGCTTGCCGCAGGGTAGTAGCAGCAGCGTCTGGAATATCAGGAGGAATCAACCATTGAGCTCCATCCCAAAGGGAATGGAGCTTCTGATTTGAAGGGAAATTTAAACAAGGATACATAGAGGCCATGCTTCCATCTAGCATCCAATTATGATACCAGAAGTCTACCTGCTTGCCATCACCAACTTTCCACTTACTGCCGGAATGGATGTGTTGAGCCAACTTCCTAATTTTTCGCCAAAAACAGGACCCTGATTTGGTGGTGGAAGAGTGCCAGATAAAGGAATTGGGAAAGTACCTGCCATCCATCCAGTTGGCCTAGAGTGATTTTGAAGACATAAATGCCCATCCTAACATGATAAATGAGATTTCATTTTTCTCACAGACACGCCTGATGCCCAGGCCTCCTTCTTTGTTAGGGAGGGTGACCGTGGCCCAGTTTATCCGATTCCTATTTTGCCTGACTGCCCCCCTGACCAAAGGAAATTCCTCATGATAGTCTCCATGTGACTGTACACAGACTTAGGAAGTGGAAGAATCAGGGCTATGTGAGTAGGCAAACTACTTAGCACATGCCTCACCAAAGTCCTGCGACCTGCAAAAGATAGGAGCTTTGATTTCCATCCTGAAAGTTTGAGGAGAAATATGTCCAACAGGGGAGTAAAATGCTGCCTTCTGGCGGTACCAATAGTGAGAGGAGCTCCAAGGTAGAAAGAATTGAGAGGTCTTTCCTGAATATTAGTGATGTCCAAGATCTGTCTTCTCTTGCCGAGGTTGCATTTGCCAATGAAAAGTTTGCTCTTCTCCAAATTAATGGACTGGCCAGCACTGGATTGGTAACTTGAGATAACCTCCTTCAAAGCTAAGAGGCTCCTTTTCTAGTCTTTGAGGAACAATAAGATATCATCAGCATACAGAAGATGGCAAGGGTATTAGGAGCAGAGGAAAAGGGAGAGATGACACTATTGGAGACCAAGTTTTGAATGTTGAGGCTTAAAATTTCTTAAGCGAGGATAAAAAGGTAAGGGGATAAGGGATCCTCTTGCCTTAAGCCACAGGAGGAGTTGAAGAAACCATAAGGAGTTCTGTTAATGAGGACTGACCCCTTAGCAGTGCAAACACATTCTCGGATGAGGCTGATCCATCTAGTAGAGAAACCGAAGAAGTGAAGGGATTTGAAGAGGAAGGGCCAGCTAAGCTTATCAAAAGCCTTGGAGATATCCAATTGCATACACATAGTGCCACCTTTCAGCTTGGTTTGGAGTTTTTTAAACAATTCATGGGCTAAGGCTATGTGTTGATGTATATATCTGCCTTGGACAAAAGCTGCCTAGTTTGGAGATACAAGATGGGCAATGATCTTTGAAAGTCTGGAGGCCAAGATTTTTGCAATGATTTTATAGGTAAAGTTGAGGAGGCTAATTGGCCTATAGTCTGCAAAGGTGGTAGGAGAATTGGATTTGGGGATCAAGGTTAGGAAATAGGTGTTAGAGGCTCTGTATAGCTTTCCTGAGATGAAGAATTGCTGCATTGCTTTAACCACCGAGGAACCAATAATGTGCCAGGCTGCAGTGAAGAAATAACCTGAGAAACCATCAGGTCCCAGAGAACTGTCTTTTTTAAGAGCAAAAACTGCACTCCTAATCTCTTCAGCATCCGGAGTTCTGGAAAGGAGGATATTCATGTCTTCTGTGACTAGAAAGGAGCATCCGAATTTTATCAATATTTTTAACTGCCCCTATGGATTTTGCTGAGGCATGGAAGAAAGCATTATTCCTATCTCCCTCCTGCAGCCATCTAATTCTAGATTCCTGGCACTTGAGGGTTTCTTGAAGATGGAGACAATTGTGGAGGGAGGCCTTTGCTTCAGCAGAAGAATGGTGAAGAGAAGGGGTAGGGCCAGCATCACGGAGTTCTTGAGTCTCTAGAACAAGCTTTTTTGCTGCTGCAACCTTATGCTTGATGTCGCCAAACACATTTTTATTCCAACTTTTGAGGACCTGCTTTAAAATTTTCAGGTTCATAGCCAAAGCCTGCTGGTAGTTTCCTACAGTGTCTTGGTTCCAGGATTCAGCCACGAGATTGAGAAATTCTGGGTGGTGGATCCACATTGCTTCAGACTTGAAAGGAGTCATTGGAGCTTGGGGCCGCCGTTGTGAGTGAGAAACAGAGGACAGTGGTCTGAGGAAAATTTGGGCAGGTGGGTGAGCAGGGGGTCAGTGGAGCTAGAGAGCCAGAGATGGCTGCAGAGGGCTCTGTCCAGCCTAGCTGCAACATAGCCAGTCCCCCTACGATTGTTGGACCAAGTAAATTTATTGCCTGAGAAGCCCATGTCCTGTAAGTTTGAGGAGAGAACCAGCTGCTGGACTTCTAGATTGAGGCGAGAAGGCCTTAGACTGTATTTCTCAGAGGCAGTGATGATGGAGTTGAAATCACCCAACACACACCAGGGGCAGTTAGTGTTAGCTTGGGAAGAGAGGTAACCCCAAAGATCTCTTCTCTAAATGTAATTTGTAGAGGCATAGATCCCTGAGAGGAAGCATCTTGTGGCGGTAAAAGGGTTGATGAAAGAGATGGTCAAGTATTGGGAAGAGAAGTCAGTGAGAGTAATACCAATGTTGGAGTTAGATTTGAAGAAGCACCATATAAAGGCTGAAGAAAGCGGATTATTAGAGAAGAAGCCATCATATCCCATGGAGGACAGCAGGGAGGAAGGAGGGGAGACAGTAATTGGTTCAGCTATGAAGATGACGTCAGGGGATTTTGAGGAAGCCAAGTGGTGGAGGGATCTGATGGTTGGGGAATTAGATATTCCCCTGCAGTTCCAGTAGAGGACTTAGATCATTTGGAACTTGGAAAAAGGGAGGGAGGACCATTCGAGCTCCTTGTTGTTGGCCTGCAATTGGAATCAACATCTTTTCCTTTGGTTTTGGTTTTCTTTTTCTTAGAGAAAGGGGTGAGATCCACTTCCCATGAAATGCCTGAGTGCTGAGAGTAACATGCTCAAAGTCATTAATAAGGATTACATGCTCTTAATGTAATCCAGTACTAATTGCAGTGTGAGTCCTTCAACTTTGCAGGGTCTAACTGAGACTATTATTTTGAGAAATCAGTCGAATTGATTTTTACCAGGAGCAATTTATTTTAACCCTCGAAGAGGGCTTTTAATTTCAAAGTAAAACTATTGGCCCCACTCTCCCTCTCTCTGAAGTCTTAACTCCTTGAAACCCTCTCTCTACCTTTTCACGATGTAGTTGCTACAACGTATCCATCCATTTGGTAGACCAAACTCAGTATCAGATAATCTGTTTGTTGGCTATTTGCTGGATCTAATAATTTCAATTTTGATTATATCTCCAAATCTAACTGTTTATTATTAGGTTGAATATTTGAACTTGATCATCTATTTCAATATTTTTTGCATTTGATTTAGCGAGAGATATAATGCCCAATAACAGAATCCACCATTATATATATATATCAACATCATAGATTCTTTTATTTGATGAGGTTGTAAGGAAGACTTTTTTGTTTATTTTAATTTTGGGTTTTCGCTATTTTCCTCTCTCTTTTTTTTTAATTGATTTGGGTCATGTTCCGTCACTGGATCTAGCTAAATTTATTTTGGAATCTATTTAAATACAACCCCATATCAATAGTTATCTTTCTTTGGTATCACTTATCAGTAGTTATAACGAGTCCCTTTATGCCTATTTTCTTTTTGGAATCTTTGTCTGGACTCTAAACTAATTTCAAGATTTGTAATCCAAGTGAGTCACACTGAAATCACTTTTCTTACAGATGATCAATTTAGCATTAAGAGTACACCATGCAATTGTAATTTTCTATCTGAAATTTAGCTTTGTTTTGTCATGTTTGATCTAGGATTCTTTTATTTTCTTTTTTCATTTATTAACACCAAGTAGTAGCGGCTTTCCCATTTTTATAGGTCTAAACTTTAGAGTTCAGACACATGTTTTCATAAATTTATAATTACATCAATGGTTACTTCGGAAAAAGTACTGCTTATTTTTGGAATTTTGAGATGCTTATTTACCTTTCTGCTCATGAGTGTCAGATATTACTATAATTCATTTCAAAATTCTTTAACATGATGTCTTGACAAACAGAGTATGGCAATGGGCTCAAACAATCGTTACATATCCAAGAACCATGGCTTAACTAATCTTCTCTTAACACAAAACATGCAGAAAAATAATTATCTTCTCTTTTCTTGAGATATTGCATGATATTTGCTCTATTTTTTCTTAGTCTTATATGTTATGTCTACGAATATCTTTTTTTATATATACGAATGATCTCTTTGAGTCTAAAGTTTACTTCGAATCTCTACTTGAGTCAAAAGTTCACTGAACCAAGTAAATCTAAAAATGGGAGTCAGTGCTCTGATACCAGCTGACTTCCTCCTTCCCGGGATGTTTTTGAAAGAGGCAAGATGCAAAAGACCCCTCTTTCCCTTCTCTAACGCTCTTCAGTGCAAGTTTGATGTAAGGGATTTTCATGTCCAGCTCAAAAAATATTAATGTTATATCTCATTTCTAAAGGGAAGGAATTCTTTTACTTGTATTTTTAGGAATCCAAAGAGTTAGCTTGGAAGGAAAATGAAAATACAATTTCTCCCCAAATGTTTTGGGATCCCACATGTTCACGATTCTTTACGTCCAAGTATCCCGTAAATAGCCAACACACTCATGGTTGAGTGGTGTTGGTGATGCAGGCCCTAGGGTTAACGCTTGCGTAGATGCCGAAGCACGTGTCAAAGACACCTCAAATTATCTCCGCAGAGATTTCTAACATGAGGAAAACCTCTCCAAGGGAAAAATCCCAATTTTACTTAATTCCAAATATGAGATTATCATCTCCACAATGCAATATAAATAGGTAAAGTAAACTTAGGGCCTAAGACAATCTAATCTAATAATAGAAACTATCCTAATAAAACTAGGAAACCAAATAAATCACAATGCTAATCCTAATTACAATAAAATTAGGAAGCTACTAAAAAATAAATATCCTCAAAACTGTGTTGGGTGGGACCAGTGGTGGAGTGGTATCTCGTTCTGCATCATTCCCCCCAGGTTGAAAGAAGAGGTCGACCTCGAACTCGAGCCTTCTTCAAGTTGCCTCTGTATATATGATGTACGTGAAGCACTTCCTTTGTAGCATGGGCCCTTGATTTCTTCTTCGGTGATTCTGGCTTCTTTGGATAGAGTGTAATTTCCTTCTTGCCATGCCTGAATGTGTACGTGTTGTCTCGCATCCCATGAGTTCCATTCTTGTCATAGGTCCACGGGCGACCCAATAAGATATCTCCACTATCCATTGGTAGCACATCACACCAAATTGTATCTTGATAATCATCACCAACTGCAAAAGCAACTTGACATGTATGTCGCACTTGCGCTTCATCACCTGTCATTAGCCATTTGACAAAGTAGGGACAATTGTGCTTGTAAACCTTCAACTTCAAGCGATCAACAAGAGTTTGAGAGATAATATTCTCACAACTGCTAGCTACCATCAATCACAACTATACAATTTTGCCCATGTATTGTACCTGTGGAACGAAAAATATTTTTCCGCAACCATCGCTTCTTAACATTGGGTATAGATTCTTGTTACGCCAAGAGAAATTCACCATCTGTTTCACCTGATATTTCCTCCACTTCATCGGATTCTTCACTTTTAGGATCATCTTTTATTTCCGGTTCTTCTTGTGCACCTTCCATTAAATTTATTCTTTTTGGACATTCAAACGAACGGTGACCCATTTGCTTACAATGAAAACATGTGAATCTGTTCTGATCTTCAAACTTGGAAGAAAACTTTTCTGAGGAACTAGCATTTGGATTAAAATCTAACTTTGATGGAGTCTTTTGTGCAGACCATTTAGACGCATTAAGTTTTCTGACTTAATGATTTGCAATCCCCTCGGCTTTGATCGCATGCTGAACAATCTCATCAACATTGTCAAAATGCTTGAATGTGAGGATATGTTGTATGTCAAGTGTAAGTCCATTAAAGTTTCTGTCAACTAATACATCATCATCTTCATTCAAACCACAACGAGCTTGCACTGTCATGAACTCCTCTGAATAATCAACAATTGTCTTAGATCCTAGTTTCAAATCTTGAAAACTTGAATACAGATCTCTGTTTCATATCGGCCCATGTGTCAACATGGTCAATTTGTTGGTTTCATCTCTTCTTTTGCAACTCGCCCCACTATATCGCAACATAATTGCGAAATCGAGTTGCCACCAGTGTAATCTTATGACCATCTGTCATTGGCTTGTGTGCAAAAATATTTTCAACACACACTAACCAATCTATGAATTCATCCGGTTTCAAATTTCCATCATATTCAGGAATCACGAGTTTAATACCCAAATCACGATCAACATTGACGGCATGTGGATCTCGTTGATTCCGATTATGTCCTTCATCATCTCGATGATTATCCTCACGCCAAATAGTTTTCAAATTAGTTAATCGGGTTTCAATCCTTGCAAGAGTCTCTTGCATTTGAACCATCATTGCGGATAGTTGATTAACAGTTACCGATAATTACGCAACAGCTCCCCTCAAATCATCATCATTATTGGAGGAAGACTCCACTTCTACATGCTTCTTGGGAGGCAATTTTTTATGCAAATTCAGAAATTTTGACTGACCTGATTTGCTCTTCATGATCACGCTGGCGAAAATGGATCTGAAATCCGACTCTGGATGGCCCCACAATCGCAAAATAAGTCTCAACTGTTGATCTCGTCAAATTTGTTGTTGATCAGATTCTGTGATGCAGTGATGATGTCAGCGGAATCTATTGGGCCTCAATAAGGGTCGGATCGACTAGACTTCAACCTGGATTTGAACCTAGCCCAACCGGTGAATGAGCTGAAGTGAACTTAGGCCCACTTTCTGGTATGTGTCATGTGTGACTCTTGCAATCAGGTTGTCTCATTCCCTATGCAAGAAAAAACTAGAGAAAAAGGTTTTCGTCCCTTTTGTTTCTGTTGCTGCGTCGTCCAAACGGGGAGAGGGAGATAGGCGAGGGTGCTGAAGGCGATGGATGAATGGTGTGATGGCTGCTGCGAGCAAAAGGTGCGATGGCTGTTGCGCGCTTGGTGAATGGTACTCCTCTACTTTCCTCTTCTATCGTCCTCCTCTGCCCTTTTGCGCTTCCTCTTCCATCTTCTTTGTTTTTTTGGGCTGGGATGTGGGAGGTGACGACGATGGGTAAGGCTGTGGAGAGCTATGGGCTGGGTATGCATGGAGATGAGGATCGGGTTGTCTGGGTTTGGTTGCGATTGGGGTTTGGTTAACGATTGAGTGTTGCGGCTAGGAGTTTGGGATCAACAGTGGAGTATGATGGCTTCTAGGATTGGAAGGAGGCAGTTTCGGTTAGTTGCTTGGGACAAGAATAGGCGATGGTGATGGGGTATTGCGTTTGGGCAGCGGAAGTTGGGTGATGGCCAACGAGGGTGGTAGGGGTGAAGGTTAGGGACTGAGTGAGGAATTGGAATGGGGCAGCGGATATGGAATGGGATCGTGGTGGTCGTGGGGTGTGTCAGGGAAGGCTAGTGGATAATGGGTAGGCTTCGATCGGTGATCGGAGATGGATCGGAGCAATATGGATCTTTGCTCTGATACCAACTGATGCAGGCGCTAGGGTTAGGGCTTGCATAGATGCCGAAGCATGTGTCAAAGACACTTCAAATTATCTCTGCAGAGATTTCTAATACGAGGAAAACCTCTCCAAGGGAAACATCCCAATTTTACTTAATTCCAAATCTGAGATTATCATCTCTACAATGCAATATAAATAGGCAAAGTAAACTTAGGGCCTAAGACAATCTAATCTAATAATAGAAACTATCCTAATCAAACTAGGAAACAAGACATTCTAATCTAATAATAGAAATTATCCTAATCAAAGTAGGAAACCAAATAAATCAGAATGCTAATCCTAATTACAATAAAATTAGAAAGCTACTAAAAAAAGAAATATCCTCAAAACTATGTTGGGTGGGACCAGTGGTGGAGTGGTAGCCCATTCTGCATTGGCAACATAGTTTTGAACACATGCCCAGGGATCTCTGGATCCTTAAGTAATCGCTCATGTACCACTAGCCAACAAACATTGTCTCTAGTAGGTGGAGTCGGTGTTTATGATAGTTCAGTATTTTGATGTCTTGGATCTTTTGCTTATCTCTCTGTATGGAGAAGACTAGCTTCTTCTTGATGTTCTTCCTCCATCTGCTTTAAATCTTGATGATGTTATATTGTTTTTCTTCTTTTTGTTAAATGATAATTGCATGTACAAGTTTTAACAATAAGTTAAAGGGTATCGAAGTATATGATCATAAGAGTTGTGTGGGGATATTTCTAAGACACCGAGATTACATCAGCTCCGGTAATAGTACCATCTAATCATGTCTCAGCCTCGGCCACGCGCACCTCGGTAGCGGTGCCAGGGTGCCAACTGAGACCAAGATCACTCTCGACCTCGGTCATTCCCGACCTCGGCTTCGTATCTCGGCCTCGGTAATGCATCTCGACAACGGTGCAAGAAAGCTAGCCGAGACAGGCATTGACAGCTGTGCACAACCACGTCATGGGACGTGTGACAAGACATTGGCACGTGTAGGAGTACGCCATGCCGCCCATAGTTCCTGACAGAACGGCATCCAGCGGCTACGTCCACATCAGGGTATGGGCTCCAGGCAAGGCCCAATGGCACCTGGGTAAGGCCCGATAGGACTGCCATTTAATGAAAGGTGGGCTGATGGGACTGTAATTAAGGAAAGGTGATTATGGGCCGGTATTTCTCAAAAGTACCCGTCAGAGTCATGGGACTCCCTGTCAGAGTCATGGGACTCCTCACCCTCCCTTTTCCTATAAATAGAGAACCACTCTCCAACTCAGGTAACACATAATATCATACATATAGCCGTTACTCTGTCTCTCTAAAAAATTTCCATCCTACTGTTGAGTTCTTGAACTAATTTAGGCATCGGAGAGCCTTGCGCTGACTACAGTCAGGGTCTTTGACTGCTCTTTTCTCTTCCCCTTGCAGGTCCCAAACTTCTCTCCACCTTCAAAGAGGCTTATTATCCATTCTAATCCATCTTTCCAAGTCCGTAATATTTAGGCATTTACAATTGGAGCCGTCTGTGGGAAAACGATTCAAAAATCTTCCCTAACACCATGCCTCCAAGAGCTAAGAAGGGCGGAGGATCTTCGAAAAAATTACCACAGCTATCGGTACTCCCACCGGGATTTACACCGGTATTCCCGCCGGAATTTCCTCTAGACCCTCACCAGAGGAGGTCAGGCGCAGAAGGCGTGGGAAGTGTTCACACTCAGTCGGGTTCATCTTCGAGGGAGGAGATAGCACCTCCCCAAAAAGATAACCCTCAACCAGGGCCTTCCCGGCAAAATAATCTTTCACCAGAGCGTCCCCCACGGGATAATGGGAAGCATCCCGCTGATGGCGATGACGATGGTGACTCTCTCCTCGAGGGTATCAGGGCTCAAAACCTTGTTATCCAAGAGAATGACAAGTTGATTGTCAACTCCAGCAGCAACTCCTAAAGAAGACGAAGACCACGACTCAACCCCCTAGAAGCAAGCAAGCTCTTTCGGCCAAGCAGGATTTGAGGCAAATCCTGGATAAAAAATGGCACGACCGAGCTCACGATGAGGGTTCGAGCAGCGGCCACTCGAAGAGAAGGTCGGTTCAGATACTAGAAGACAGTGATGACCTGAGGGAATGACTTGATCAGCAAATCAAGCAGACATTTTTGAAGAACATAGAGGTGATCGGTTTCGGCCGAGACCAGTTAAATGCTTACAGCTCCCGACGATCTCGGTGCATCTCATTTCTCTCAAGAGATCAGGAACTTTGCTCTCCCTGACAAATTCAGCGTCCCAAGGTTTATCCTTTACGACGGGACCTCGGACCCAGCAGCACATCTCCGGTACTTTACTCAAAAGATGTCCGTTTGGGGAGATGAGGGTCACCTAAACTGTAGAGTTTTCTCCTCCAGTCTGGGGACCTTCCCCTGAGGTGGTTCTGTGCACTTCCAGAAAAGTCAGTTTCGAGCTGGTGGCAGCTCCGAAACTTCTTCGTGGAGAAGTTCCAAGCACACAGAATCATCCCCAAAACAGACGAAGATGTAATGGCTCTCAGGATGAGGCGGACCGAGAATATCACTCAGTTCGCCAAAAGGTTCTGGACGGTCTACATCCAAGTTGAGGACTCCTCTGACGAGGTGGCGATCAAATCTTTCAAACAAGCTCTGCTGTCAGGCAATGAGCTTCGAAAAGAATTGGTCCGGAACCCCGTGGTCACGATGAAAGCATTAATGGCCCGGGTAAACCAGTACGTCGAGCAAGAGGAAGACGAACTTCGAGCTCGAGAGAACTTTGGCTTGTCTCACGAGGACCGAGCTTCAAAGAAAGAAAAGAAGTCGTCTCGGAGGGAGGAGACATACTGAAACCGGGGTTCCATGAGCTCGGCAATGGTCTCGTTCCCCACCTCGGGAGGTAGTAAGAAGTTCAACCAGGCTCACCGAGCCAGAGAAGGCCAACCAGCCGCCACCACATACAAGGCTGTTAACACGATCTTCAAGGAGCCAATCTATAGGCTCCTCAGCAAAATCAAGAAGCCACCGTACTTCCAGTGGCCGCAGCCCATGAAGGGTGATCCTTCCACCTGCGATCAGAGCAAATTCTGTGCCCATCACAAACAAAATGGGCACAAAATTGAAGATTGCATGTCCCTGAAGTCCCATCTTGAGAAGCTTGTCAAGGACGGGCACATGAAGGACTACATCAAAGAAGGGGACAGACACATTAACCAAGCACAGCGCCGAAACGACGATGATCAAGATAGCGATGATTCAGAAAGAATAATAAATGTCATCCACCTAGCTCCCCCTCCAAAAGGGAGTAGCCAAGCACGTGCCGAGGCCAGGAAGGCTTTGCACGGCAAACAGGTGATGATAGCCGAGCTGGGGCCAGCTGCCAAGAAGGCTCGGAAGGAAAGGCCCAAGATTTGGTTCTCAGACCAGGAACTGGAGGGGGTCCAGCTTCCCCATATTGATCCACTGATCGTGACCCTAAAGTTGAAGAACTGTAGGGTACAGAGGATCCTTGTGGATCCCGGCAGCTCGTCCGAGATCCTGTACTTTGACTGCTTCAAGAAGATGGGTCTAAGAGAAGAAGATCTGTAGGAGGCACGCACCCCCCTGGTGGGTTTCAACTCCAAGCCTATATACTCTAAGGGGAAAATCTCCCCGAAAGTCCAAATTGAAAGCACCTCTATGATGGCGGACTTCCTTGTGGTGGATGCACCGTCCCCCTACAATGCCATAATGGGGAAGACTTGGCTGTACAACATGGAAGCTGTACCTTCCACCCATCACCAAAAACTCAATTTCCCGTTGGAGAAGGAGAACGGAAGAGTTGAGGTGGTAACAGTCTAAGGCGACCAGCAGATGGCCAAGCAGCGCCAGATGGCTGTGGTACCTGGTGAGGAGGAGCCGAAGCAGGTACATATAGCCGAACTAGAAGCAGAGCTAAACAGTGTTGGCCGAGACCCGAAGCAGAAAAGTATTGAAGATCTGACCGAGATCAGGATCAACCCCAATAATCCTAAAAGATACTTTCTACTCGGGAGCGAGCTCACCGAGCCCGAGAGGTCCGAGCTCCTGAACTTCCTACTACAGAACAATGAGGTCTTTGCTTGGACCCTATATGAGATGCCGGGTGTCGATCCCGAGATCATGTGCCACAAACTGAATGTGGACCCCAAGCACAAACCTGTAGTCCAGAAGGCTCGTAAGACCGGAATCCCACAAACTGAAGCCGTGATCGAGGAGGTCGAGAAGCTGCTAGAAGCCAAGGCAATAAGAGAAGTCCAATAGTCGGACTGGTTGGCCAACACGATGGTGGTCAAGAAAAAGACCTGGAAGTGGAGAGTCTGTGTCAACTTCACCGACTTCAACAAGGCGTGTCCAAAAGACTATTTTCCACTCCTGAAGATCGACCAGATGATCGACACCACTGCCGGTCACGACAGGATGAGTTCCCACGATGCCTACCGAGGTTACCATCAGATCCCGATGTATGGCCTGACGAAGAAAAGACCGCGTTCATAACACCTAGAGGCATCTACTGCTATAAAGTGATGCCATTTAGGTTAAAAAACGTGGAGGTGACTTACCAGAGGCTGGTAACCAAAATGTTCCAGGCCCAACTCGGCAAAACAGTGGAGGTCTACATTGACGATATGGTTGTCAAGTCTAAAAGGTCACAAAACCACTTGATAGACCTAAGTCAAGCGTTTGACAGCCTCAAGAGGTTCCAACTCAAGCTGAATGCCTCCAAATGTGCTTTTGGTGTCGGCTTCGGTAAATTCCTAGAAAGCCTAGTCACGAGAAGAGGGATTGAAGCAAATCCAGATCAGATCTCGGCGATCTAGGGAATATAGAGTCCAACAACGGCAAAACATGTCCAAAAGCTCACCGGCATGGCTGCTGCGCTCAACCGCTTCATCAGCCAAGCTTCGGACAAATGCCAACCTTTCTTTCAACTTCTAAAGAAAAGCCTGAAATTCCAATGGACTCCGAAGTGCGACCAATCTCTACAAGAGCTCAAAGCTTATCTCGCTTCACCACCCCTGTTTCCTACTTCGAAACAAAGAGAAGTGCTCTACTTGTACCTGGCGGTCTCGAATCATGCAGTAAGTTCGGTGCTCGTTAGAGAGGAAGACAGGCAGCAGATGTCCATCTACTACACGAGCAAGATCCTTCTTGATGCCGAGACCAGGTACCTGCCAATGGAGAAACTTGCATTAGCACTCGTTAGTGCTTCTCGCAAACTCTCCCACTACTTCCAGAGCTACACGATAGTAGTTGTTACAGAACATCCACTCAAATCCCTTTTAAGAAAGGCGGACTTCTCCGGAAGAGTATCAAGATGGGCCGTCCAATTGGGGCAGTATTATATCCAGTATCAACCCAGAACGGCGATCAAAGCCCAACCGTTAGCTGACTTCATCGTGGAGTTCATCTCTCCTAGTTCGGCACCGAGCCATCTCGGCACCGAACTAGGGGCAAGGGGAATGAAAACCAAGTCACCGAGACCAGCACCGAAGAAGAACGATCTTGAAAGCAGTTCCTTGATTTAGCATGGAATACCTTCATCGACAGATCATCAACCTCCAAGAGGGCTAGCGCTGGCATAGTCGTCCAATCTCCAGAAGGACCGGTCATCGAACAAGCCCTGACACTTGATTTCAAGGCATCCAATAATGAAGCAGAGTATGAAGCACTGATTGCAGGGCTCAACAGCGCTAAAATCCTGGGGGCACAGCAGCTGGTGGTCTTCATCGACTCACAGTTGGTGACGAGCCAGCTAAGCGGAGACTACCAAGCTCGCGACGAAAGGATGGCAGCCTACCTAGTTCTTGCAAAAAAGCTCCTCTCTCAATTTGAAAAGGTTGAACTCAAGCAGGTGGGCAGAGAATCCAATTCCCATGCCGACGCTCTCGCCAATCTGGTCTTCGCCATCGAGGCCGGGAGAAAAAGAATCGTTGAGGTGGAATCGTTGGAGAAACCAAGCATAGAACTTCACCCACCTCGGCAAATTCTATGTATCGATCTCGGTCCGAGCTGGATGGACCCGATCATCTCGTATCTCAGAGAGGATCAACTTCCTGATGACAAAAATGAAGCGCACAAGATCAGGCCGAAAGCAGCTCGGTTTTGGCTTTCTCCAGAAGGCAAGCTCTACAGGAAGTCATTTACTGGCCCCTACCTTCAGTGTGTTCATCCAAGCAGAGTTGAAGACTTTCTCTATAAGATTTACGAAGGAATCTGCGGTAGCCACATCGGAGGACGGTCACTAGCATACCGGGCTATCAGCCAGGGCAACTGGTGGCCATACATGCATAAGGATGCCCAGCTGTATGCCAGGAAGTGCAAGAAGTGCTAGAAATTCTCACACTCCCTTCATCAGCCAGCACACGATCTGAGCCCACTCTCCAGCCCATGGCCCTTCGCCCAATGGGGGGTTAGACATTGTGGGACCACTCCACCGAGCTCCAAGGAATAAGAGGTGGCTAATAGTAGCCACCAATTACTTCACCAAATGGGTAGAAGCAGAACCACTGTCTTCCATCACAGAGCAAAACTCCAAGAACTTCGTGTGGAATAACATCATCACGAGGTTTGGCATCCCACGAGCTTTGGTCTCGGAGAATGGGACCCAGTTCGATTCCAACCTCTTTAAAAATTTCTGCCAGGAGCTCGGCATCAGGAACTACTATTCGACCCCAGCCTACCCGCAATGCAACAGTCAAGCCAAAATCTCCAACAAGATGGTTCTCGACGGACTCAAGAAGATACTCGACCGAGCTAAGGGAAGATGGATGAAAGAACTCCCAAGTGTCCTATGGGCATATAGGACGACTCCAAGGCGCTCCACCTCGGCAACGCCTTTCTCCTTAGCCTATGGGATGGAAGCCGTGATTCCACTTGAGGTCGGCCTCCCAACTTTGAGATCGGAACTCTTCGACCAAGGCCAAAACGAAGTGAATCTGGCTCGAGAGCTAGACCTAGCTGGTGTCCTATGGGCATATAGGACGACTCCAAGGCGCTCCACCTCGGCAACGCCTTTCTCCTTAGCCTATGGGATGGAAGCCGTGATTCCACTTGAGGTCGGCCTCCCAACTTTGAGATCGGAACTCTTCGACCAAGGCCAAAACGAAGTGAATCTGGCTCGAGAGCTAGACCTAGCTGAAGAACGCAGAGAAGCAGCGGCCATCTGCTTAGCTGCCTATCAGCAACAATTGGCTAAGGACTACAATCAAAGAGTCAGAGATAGGATATTCTCAATTGGAGAATTGGTCTTGAAGATGACACTCCCAGCGGATAAAGATCCGAATCAAGGCAAGCTGGCACCGAACTGGCACGGCCCATTCAAGGTGATCTTAACTGCTGGCCAATCAGCATACAGACTTGAGGACATGGAGGGTAAAGAGTTACCACGACCATGGAATGCGATGCACCTCAAGAAGTTCTATTTCTAAAATGTATTCGAATTTCTAAATCAATAAAAGTAGTCTTTGTTCTCTGTTGTTCTCAAATTTCATCAAGTTATAGAACTCAGCAACAGCGCCAACCAGGCTACACCAGCTCCAGTAACGCTACCAGCTGGTCATGTCTTGGTCTTGGCCTTTAGCAGCTCAGCAAGAGTGCTAACGGGACTACCTTGGCTCCGGTAACAATACCAGCTGGGCATGTCTCCATCTCAGCCTCATGCATCTCGGTAACAGTACCAGATCGCAGGCAACGAGACTACACCAGCCCCGGTAATGGTACCAGCTAGTCATGTCTCGGTCTTTGGCGGCTCAGCAAGAGTGCCAACGGGACTACCCTGGCTTCGGTAAGAGTACCAGCCAGGCATGTTTCGGCTTTTTTATATCTCGGTAAGAGTACCAGATCACAGGCAGCGGGACTACACCATCTCCGGTAACGGTACCAGCTGGTCGTGTCTCGGACTTGAGCGGCTTAGCAAGAGTGCCTGGCTTCAGTAAAAGTACCATCCAGGCATGTCTCGAGCTTGGTCTCAAGCAGCTCAGCAAGAGTGCTAATGAGACTGTTCTGATCTTGGCCCAACGCATCTCAGCTGCAGTGCCAGATCGCTGCCAACAAGATCACTCTACGAAAGTAAACAAGTTGCAGAGCTCGGCGACTGCCTCGGTGACTACTTCGGTTACAGAACCAAGTACACTATGGACAAAGTGCCGAGACGAAAAACTTACATCCAATTTTTTTCCGTTTGAGCTCGGTTAATGAGCTAAGCTACGCTACAGACAGATACGGTACCCAGGTTCAATTCAATTACTTGTCAGAGTTTTCGATTGTTACTTAAGTGTTTTTGGTTGGCAAACCGAATCCAATTACTTAAGCAAAGTTTACTTCCTAAAGCATGTGAGGAGCTCGGTTAGAGAACCGAATCAGACACTTCACAAATTCTAAAGCAATGTTTGATGGTGAATAAGGAAAAAGAAAGCGTTTGAAAGCAAGCATCAGAAAAAGGAAACTTGAGACTGTGTTGTCTAAAAAGATTTTTCATTACAACTATATCATTACAATCAATAAAGAAAAAAAGATACATAAAAGGAAAAAAGAAAATTCTTCAAGAGGCAGCAGGCTCGGCGACAACATCGACCTCGATCTCAATGACTTCAACCGCGACTGGAGCAGATTCAGTCACGGCAGCCTCAACTGGGACCTCGGTTTGAGAAGCTTCGATCTTGGCGGGAGGAAGTTCATTAGCAGCAGCCTCGAGGGGGACCTCGGCAAGAGGGGCAGAGCTCGGCTCGGGCACCGAGCTTGGGAACTTGGGTGGATCTTTGAATGCAGGATGGTCCTCAGAGACTCCTGCCTCTTTCAAAGCTGCACGCCATCCTTTTTCTCAGGTCTTGTTCCTCACCGTGATGACTTGAGCCTTATAATGAGCCGTTGCCTGCGCTGTTCCATCATTAAAAGCAGCGTCGGACTCTGACTGAAGCTTGTCCTCGGCTTCCTCCTTTAGCTTCTCAAGCTCGGCCATCCTCTCATCCCCGGCCCAAAGTCTGGCCTCAAAACATTTTCTCTGCTTCTCCAAAGAGGCCTCAAGCTCGGCTGATTTCTTCTTTTCAGCTTTAGCCTCTAGCTCCAACTTGCGCTTCTCCCCCTTGACATTTTTGAGCTTGACCTTGCAGCCGTCTTTTATTTCCTCCATATGCTTCGCCACCTAAGTCATGTCGCTCAGTTTCTTCTGGAGGGTTTTATTCTCGGCTTCCAGCTTGGCGATTGCTATCTTGTGAAGCCGGTCCAAGTCAACCATGCATTTCTGCACCGACTGTTAAAGAAGCAAGGCATTAGAAAAAATGATGACCGAGAAGGAACACTTAGCAGAAAATGAAAAAAGATACAAGCAAACTTACCGCGAGGGACGATTGCAAACACGACAGCATCAGCTTGATGTCGTCGTACTCGTCCAGCTGAGCGACATCCAACGGCAGGGCGCAGGCCCGCCCGAGCGCCCCGAGAACGAAGGGATCAGTCCTCCGAAGGACCCGATCCTCGACTGTCATTGGCCTCCCGGGCTCTAGCAAAAGATCTGGCTTCCAGAGAGTTGGAAGGTTGGACCGCCGCACCACAAGCAGGCCGGACCCCCCTTCTACTAGGGCCTCGGTTGTGATTCTCTTTCCGGCCCGAGCCTCCACTAGCGCAGCTTCGGCGGCCCGCTTCCAAACCTGGGTATTTGTCTGCGGTTCGGAGGTAGTTGCAGAGGCAGGGACACTTACATCAGCTGGAGGCGGAGAAGCCGCGAAAGGTGTAAGGACATCGGCAACAGCCGAGGTTAGGGGTGCTTGAGAAGGTTGACCCCGAAGCGCCAAGGCTTCCAGATCAGCCACTACAAGACGCCTGCTTCGCCCCATCTCCTCCCCTGCCGGACTCGACGAAGGAGACTGAACTGACTAGCGCAGCTTCCTCCTCCTTAGAGGGATCTCGGGCGACTCTAACTCTGATGTAGAGGCATCGGCACCAGACGCAGCTCGACCCTCTGCTTCGGTCTCGGCCAGTTCTGGCTCTTCCTCGACCTCGGGCGCAGAAGCCGAGCTCGGATCACTCCTCTTGAAGTAGGATCGGTATTTTGGCGCGTAGCCGAGAAGCAACCAAGCCACTTTATCTTTGTGGCTGTGGTAGTTTTTCACAGCCCAAAACCTAGCCTCGTTTTTAACCCAGCCGACTCGCCGAGCCTCTTGCCTCCTTTGAATGACGCCTGCATAACAAACATAAGGCGTTAGCTCGTCAAAAGAAAAAGAGCAGAAAAGCAAACGAAATTCAAGAAGGAGCGGTATTTACTTGGAGGAGCCTCGAGAGGCCGAAGAACTCTATACACACTGTCCGCTTCATCCTCGGCGAACTCCCAGTTTCCCGAGGCATACAAACAGTCGTCCCCGGCATACTTGCTCGAGTCCTCCAAGGCACGAACAAAACCCAACCACTGCGGCTTAATTCGGAGGTAATAGGTATCACCCCAAGACTTGCACAAATCATAGACATCCTCGATGTCATGGACATCGAGGTCGATATCTAAGAGCACATTGAGCTTTGCCGTGGCCATGATAATCTTATAGCCATTCAGCATAAGCTGGCAAGGGCAGAGGTGCCACTTGCTCAGGCAGGTCCTAAGGAGAGGGTGAATGGGGAACCAGACCCCACCCTCGGTTATGGCTATTAATGGGAACGGCATCCAGCCGTTAGAAAAAATCCGACCATCCAGAGAGTCTGGATCAGCTAGCCTGAGATGGACGCCCTCGGGTGTATTATATACATTCCTAAACTCTGCTATCGCTCTTGGGGTCTCTAGCCAATAGCTGTATGCGCCCATTTTGAAAAAAACCAGAAGAAGGAAGGACGTGGATCGAAAAGGGGAGAAAAACCCAAGAAGAAAACCTAATCGCAGAAATAAATAAGGCGGTACAGCAGGACTTATGAAAACAAGATGAATGAGAAACAAGATAGAGGCTCGGGCAAGCAGATGGTTCGATCTCAGCAGCACTTCTCTTCAGAAGATCTCTCTCCTGCTTCGCAAGGTCTCTCTTCTGCTTTGCAAATCTCAGAGTGAAAGTAAAGAAGAAGAAAGGAGGGCAACCCTACTTATAACGAAAAAGAGGCGCCTTCTTTAAACGCCGTTTCCAGATTTCGAAAATGTCGCATCGATTATCGTACGCGCCTCTTCGAAATGACAAGGCAACCAATCAGGCGATGACACATAGTGCCGTCAGCCGGTTTTTCGCGTCAATCAAGGCGCGGCAATTAATACCTCGGGCATGCGAAGCAACATCGGGTCAGCAACCTTAACCGAGATGAGATTTAAAATTTTGATATTCAAAAAAGATTTCCCCAGCTTGGGTTGAAAGCAATTACCTCGGCGGCACGGACCTCTACCGTCATCGTCAGCAGCACGGTCCTCCACCGTCAAACCCCATAAGATTCTCTCATCTTATAGCTTCCAACCTCAAAGAGTTAAGGAACTCTAAGAGCTTTTAAGCTAGGGGCAATTGTGTGGGGATATTTTTAAGACACCGAGATTACATCCGCTCCAGTAATAATACCAGCTAATCATGTCTCAGCCTCGGCCACGCGCACCTCGGCAGCGGTGCGAGGGCGCCAACCGAGATCAAGGTCACTCTCGACCTTGGTTGTTCCCGACCTCGGCTTCGTATCTCAGCCTCGGTAACGCATCTCAGCAACGGCGTCAGAAAGCTAGCTGAGACAGGCATTGACAGTTGTGCACAACCACGTCATGGGACGTGTGATAAGACATGGGCACACGTAGGAGTACGCCATGCCCCCCATAGTTCCTGACAAAACGGCATCCAGCAGCTACGTCCACATCAGGGTATGGGCTCCAGGCAAGGCCCGATGGGACTAGGCTCAAAAGTCAATAGGGTAAGGCCCGATAGAACTGCCATTTAATGAAAGGTGGGCTGATGGGACTGTAATTAAGGAAAGGTGATAATGGGCCGGTATTTCTCAAAAGTACCCGTCAGAGTCATGGGACTCCCTGTCGGAGTCATGGGACTCCTCACCCTCCCTTTTCCTATAATTAGAGAACCACTCTCCAACTCAGGTAACACACAATATCATACATATAGCCGTTACTCTCTCTCTAAAAAATCCCATCCTACTGTTGAGTTCTTGAACTAACTTAGACATCGGAGAGCCTTGCGCTGACTACAGTCAGGGTCTTTGACTACTCTTCTCTTCCCCTTGTAGGTCCCAGACTTCTCTTCACCTTCAAAGAGGCTTATTATCCATTCTAATCCATCTTTCCAAGTCCGTAATATTTAGGCACTTATAAGAGTAATGATAAAATTTTTTTTCATGTTATGAGAATGATGAATGGAATGATTTGGAGAAGCTTCATAAAGGAATGCATCTCTCTTGATCTTGAATATCCGGTTCTTATATATGTCTCATTTAAAAGACATTTTTTTAATCTTTAGTTCTTAAGAGGGCACTTTTTCAGGGCGACTAGCTTTCTCTCTATCCATTTTTTTTTTTGGTCATTGACGATATTAGTTTGATTACTGATCAAGCTTGCACCATGGATTTGTCATGCCCTTTCGTTGGATTGATATATTCAGTTACTAATTTGCATTTTGTAGAGTACATTTTGTTTTTCCAGATGTGTTGATAGCAGAAAACGTTGCAGGGGAAAAAGGCTACATTCTTAGATTGTTTTAAGCCTCGTTTCTGTTCTGGTGGTTTCAGCCTGCTGTTTTAATTATGTGGGTCTTTGTGTGTCAATTGGTTAGTGGAAAGCATAGTGACAGAAGTTGATTACTTAAAAGATTCAGATATTCATGGATTGGAACAATTACTTTTGACTAATGTTGGTTTTCTTATCTGTCCTATTGTTTAATGCCTTTGTTCAGGTGCCTGATATCTATTATTGATAGGTTAAAGAAGCTTCAACGAGTTCTTCTTTGGAAAGTAACAGAGGAAAATAAGTCTTTATGGCGGTTATGCTGATGAGATTCTCTTCAATTCCGACTATCCATCACTATCTATTAATTATGGGGACTATCCTAATGTAGCCTATACTTGACGGGCAACAATTATCATACAAATCGTGGGCTATCATCCCCTTGTTATGTGGCACACTGTTAGTTGTCAATTGTTCTTCTGCTAAATCATACTCAAATCAAACCCCCAATTGTGCTATAATTTCCATCAAGTTGGTCAGATCCATTTATCTTAAGTAATCTCATTATTCAAATTATCAAAATCAATTAAATATTATGAATTTGGGTTGGGTCCTTACAATGTGCGTTAGAGTCTCTTGTTAAGATAAATAAAAAAATAAAAAAGAGAAAAAGGTTGATGATGCTTACATTGTTCCTGCAACCCTTGTGCTGATGTGTGTCTTCTTATCATCGTAAAGCTTCGCTAAACCAAAATCTGAAATCTTGGGGACGAGATCAATATCAAGTAGAATGTTACTAGCTTTGACATCTCTATGTACTATTCGGAGTCTAGACTCCTCATGAAGATAAGTAAGACCTCTTGCTGTTCCCAAGCATATGTCATATCGGGTTTGCCAGTTGAGACGCAAACTATTTTGACCTATAATGGTGATGAGAATTAATAGAGATAAACTGTCAGCTTGAAAAATAAGGAGAGATCTTTAGAGGACAGGATATGGAATATTTCTAATTTGGGAGTCTATTATTATATAATAGCGAGCATAAAATCCATGTATGTCTGTCTTTCCATATTCACTGGTGCAAGCAGAGACATGCAATTCCTAAACAGAAAGAATTAGAATGTGATAAAGCTGCAAGAATTAATTGTATCATCCTACTTGCCGGAGGGTTTTGTTTAACATTATGAGAGCTATAAGGAGGCCTGCAAGGGCTTAGTCCACAATCAATCGAAATCTAGGGGCCAAAAAAGTCCCCATGTTCAAGGAAATCAGTTGTGAGGGCTCCTTTAATATGACCGTGAATGACATGGGCTATTTTGTAATTTTCACAAAAAAATAGAGAGCTGCTAAATGCACACCATTTTTTACTTTCCACACTCCCCTTCTCTCCACACCCACCATTGAAGTGTGGGGGTTTCAATTTTTTCATTGCACACCTCACATAATACTTAAATTAGCCTCACCCCCACCCCCACCCCCGCCACCTCCGGCAGAACAACAAAGGGGAGTAGGGAGAGAGATGGGGAAAGGGAGAAGGAGAGTGGGCGATGGACCGAGGTGGGCAGGATAGGGAGCGAGGCTTGGGGATTTTCTAAAGGGGTATATTGGTAATAATTTTTTAAACAAATGGTGAGTATGGAAAGAAAAAAGTGGTGCATGTGCACTTAATAGCTCTCGACACTCTCGTGCAACAACTTTAGAGCGTTGATTGGTGGGCCATGCCAAACCCAATCCACTTCATTCAATTACCAAAGGAGTCACCTAAGCCTCTCGTTGGAATTGTTTCATCAAAGGGTAGGCCCTGTGGGCCCACACATCCAATTTACTACAAGCCATAAAAACGACCTGTTAGCAGGAATTTTGGTTTAGCAGCTGTTTTCCTCACTTTCTTTCCTTTTTTCTTGTTTACTTTTGGGATGGGGGCGTGTTTGAAAAAATGACATCACCAAAGTTGCTTGACTCTAGTCAATATTTTGTTAAATTTTTTTAGCCCTAGATCCCATGATATCTTGGGCTTTATCATTTTATGAGATATACACTGTTCGATCGCATGATATCATGGGACTATCCCTTGATATCATGCCTTTTATACATCATTTTAGAAAAAAAAATCAAAATTATAGAACCTGAGAAATGGTGGTCTGATGTGTATTTAGTTTTTACAAAATGTCATTTTTCGTGTTCTATAAAAAATGAGTTCGCTTGCGGGCTGTAGAAAGTGCATGATACAAAAACTAATAAATCCAATGATATCATAGAATATGAAACAAAAGAAAAAAAAAATCTTGATGAGAGTCGAGAGACTCTGGTAAACATGCCTCATCTAAATTTCGGTCATAAAATTGGAAAAATCGGGTTTAAGGAGATTAACCTTATTTTTATTTATTAGGGGCCCATTTGAATTAGGGCCTGGATTTTCTTTGAGAGGAGATTAGGGCTTTGTGTGCATGTTAGTAAAGAAAACCAGTCTGACTGTGCAGTTTTCAGCAGTTTTGAGATTGATACATTGTGTAGAAAGACTCTTTTGGCCTCTTCTTCATCAGGATTGATGTATTGTCCTCAGAATTGATTTCTTCCTGTTGACTGGGTTTGGGGCTCGAAATTTGGGTTTTCCATTCAATTAGGGATTTTCTTTGGCTACATCAGAATGTCATGAGTTTAGTATTGTGGAATTAGAGTATATTGTTTCAAACTAGCTAGGAAAAGAAAACGAATGGACTCATACCAAATAGTGCTTGAGCAAGGCTCTTGTTTTCAAGGTACTCATAAACCAAAAGTCTCCTGTCTCCCTCAATGCAACATCCATACAACTTCACTAGGTTGCGATGTTGAACAGCCGATATAGTCGCAATCTCTGTCACAAACTGACTCTTTCCCTGGTGAGATGCTACAGAAAGTTGCTTCACTGCGATTACCCTCCCATCTGTAAGTGCACCCTATAAGACAGCACATGTTGATAGAAATAAATATCTCATAGTTAACAATGAGAATAGCATGTTTCTTTGGCAGCTCCTATTACGAGCTGGTCGAGGGATCGAGTTAACAACTATGTACTAGTTTTGGTCTTTCCTTGACCAATTATAAAACGGCCAACAAAGAAAAGAGCTCCATTATGAATGCATACGTGCTTATTTGCTTGCATGCACAAATGCATAAAATTATGGTTGCCCGCTTATTTGCTTGCATGCACATATCCATATAAGTATATATGGTCGCTCGTTGTCGCTTGATCAAATGATATGGTAAGCCCATCATTTCTATAAGAGAGAGAATCACCTTATAAACAGGCCCAAATCCTCCCTCTCCCAATTTATTTGCGGGATTGAACTCATCAGTGGCAGTCTTCAGTTCGGAATAACTGAAAGTATCAGCGCTCATCCCTTGGAGTACTTCTGTGTATTCAAGTTAGAAGGCAGGTCAAAATAATAACCATTGAAATTCAAACCATTTCTCTCCATGTTGAGAGCCAACCACATGACTAGCATGATGGTTGTGGTATTGCCCGCTACGAGATAGGTTGATCAGTATACACGAATGCAAGTATCCTATGAAAAAAACAAAAAAAAAAGTATCGTGGTTGAGAAAACTAAATTTCGATAGCAAAACAATACCATATACAAGCTAATTGAGCACTTTAAGAAAATAACAAATCATACAATGTGATTTATACTAGTCTCGTTTTTAGTTTTGTTGTTACTTATTCATTGATAATGTGTGATAGGAGAACTTCCAAAGATTCTTTTATTTGACTGCTTCATTAACGAGAGACTATTTCGGTCTTAAATGAAATGATCTGTCACTAATTAAGAGCTTTATGAAATGATGTTTCCAGAAGTATTTATTGGTTGTCCAAATTTCTAGATTCCATCAACAAAAGCCAAAAAAAAAAGGGAAGAAATTTTTTTTTTTTGTGCAACAAGTTCATCTGTCTAATCATTTGAATAAGGTCTCCAACAATCTTAGTTATATATGTTTGTATATAAAAATATAATTTTTGACAACGTGATGTTACCTTCCTCTTGGCTCTTTCCCAATCTTCTTCTTCGTCTCACAATTAAAATTATAAAAACAGATATTAAGCACAAAACTCCAACTGGAACTGCAATCCCAACAGCCAAACCAGTCTTGTTCTTCTTTGAAGAAGTGGTTGTCGGCGGGCGGTTACTAACATTTGGTGTAAAATCTGAAGAACACAATAATCAATTACCATGATCAAGTCATAATAAACCATTGAATTTGACATTGCATTCAATTGGTCTTTTTATCCTTGTATAGAATATTACCTGGAGTGACACTAATTGCCGAAATGGATGGTCCATAAGTACCTTCTCGAGGTACGCAGCAAGTTCCTTTTCCAGCCCAAAATAGATGAATTTCCAGGTGATTTTCAGATACTAGAGCCCTGAATGGTTTCTCAACAGTTCTAAATTCGACCCGCCCTGCTGCCTTTCGTATATCAAAGTCCTTCAACGCTAAACTTCCCTGGAGCATTAATCAATTGTATCATAATAAATAAATACTATTGTCATGATGGTTAACTGCATCAGAAGAAACTCTTTTGTGATTGGGGATGGTTTGACCACATGCAGACTTTCCAAATGTAGTTAATTAAAGAAATAAGTTTGTCTTATCATTTAACAATCAGTCAATCACAGAACCTGTAGTATTCCTGACATAGTAGTTAGTTCATGGTCAATATTCACCAAAACTGATGATTTCTTCAGCCTGTTTAGTCTTTTACTACAATGAACAGGGGCAGTTAGGACTCGCAATAGAATTTGGTGCTTGAGCCCCAACACCTCCACCAAATATTTTTATATTTTACAGCGTCCCCTCAAAATTTCTTCTTTTTACATAATGCACTAACCATTCCAAGAAAAATATTCTCCCTCTGCCCTTGGATGCTCCCCAGCACCCTGAAAGGCAATGCGTTTGTTTATTTTCGTTGGAACTTCAAACCACATTAGGTGCAATTACATGTTTTTCCCTTCTGCTAAAAATAAGGTCTATTACTAATATTAACTTGGGTTGGATTATGATCTCTTGCCCACTAAAGCATTCTCCAAAATATTCGAACTACTTTCAATTTGGTAGTCCAGAATACAATCAAACCTTAGTTCCTGTTTGATCTTATATATGTGGACACCATAATTATTTTTGTTTACATCATAAGTTTTATTTGTTTGCCCTCTAGATAGAAATATGGGAAAATTACACTTTACCACCCTAAATTATCACCCCTTTTTCACTTTACCCCCTAAACTTTAAAAAGTATCAATTGACCCGCTAAACTAATCCAGGGCCGTTACCCCCTGAGGCCAAAATCGTTAAAATAGACGGATCCGAGCCCACACCCGTCCGTGGCCCATCACTTGCATGGGAGAGGAGAGTCCACGAGCCCAACACCCTCCACTCCACTTGCATCCCATCTCCCAGCGATCTCTCCACCTTCGGCACTGCTCATCACAGCCCCTTGCAGCACTGCCTGACTCCGGAACAGGTACTCCCCTTCTCCTCCATCTCCCCCTGCACTCATCCCTGCATCTCCCCCTGCACTCATCCCTGCATCTCCCCCTGCATTCATCCCTACATCCTCACGCACAACCATCCCCCCTGCACGCCCCACCTTTTCTTTCTTTTCTTC
Organism: Litsea cubeba; assembly: GCA_012931725.1. Lineage (NCBI taxonomy): Eukaryota > Viridiplantae > Streptophyta > Magnoliopsida > Laurales > Lauraceae > Litsea > Litsea cubeba. The sequence continues at coordinate 37,043,358 of CM022951.1, forward strand.
TTCCTTCTTTTCTTCTCTTCTCTTTTCTTTCCCCTTCTCTTCTCCCTTGCACGCCCCCACCTTCTTCTCTCTTTTTTTTTCTTTTTCTTTCTTTCCCTTCTTCCTCATCCCGGCATCACCCATCTCTTTTCTTTTCTTTTTCCCTTCTTTTCTTTCTTCCCTTCTCCACAGCACACACACACTCTCCCTGTTGCACCCACTTCACCCACCTTCTCTCTCTCCCTTCTTCTTCTTCACTGCACACACGTCCTACACCCCCTGGACCCATCTCCTTTTCTCTTTCCCTCTTCTCTTCCTCTTCTTTTTTCCCACCAGCACCCCACACTTGTGCACCCACCCCTCTTCTCTTCCTCTTCCATTCTCCACCAGCACCACACACCTGTGCACCCACCTGCACGCGGACGCCCCATCTCCTTTTTTTCTTTTTTTCTTTCTCTTCTCCTCCATCTTCTTCTTCCCCATCTTCAATGCACCCCACTCGCACGACCCTCTCTCTCTTTTTCCTTCTCTTCTCTTCCCAGCCCACCTACATCTCCATTACACACAGCCCATGCACCTTCCCTGCCACGAGGGCAGTGGGGAGTGAGAGGTGGAGTGCAGCAGAGTGGGTTTACAATGGGATGACGCACAAGTGGGGTGCAGCAGGTGAGGGGTGTGTTGGTGAGTGTGGTGCGCAGCGGAGGAGAGGGAGGAAGAAGAGAAAGAAAGAAAAAGAGAAAACGAAGATGGGGCGTGCAGGTGGGTACGGTGGCAGGGAGAAGAGAAGATGGGGAAGAAGAAAAAGAGGAAAAGGAGGAAAAGGAGGAAGAGGAAGGAGAGAAAGAAAGAAGAGAAGTGAGAAGAGAAAGAAAGAAGAAGAAGGTGGGAAAGGATGCGCAGTGGAGGTGACGAGGAGGGTGTACAGCAGGGGGTTGAGTGCTGTGAAAGGGAGAAGAAGAAGGGCAGTGATGGGTTTGGCTGTGCAGGTGGGTGTAGGTGCAGGAGGAAGAGAGAAGAGAAAGAAAAGAATAGAAAGGAAAGAAGGAGAAGAAAGAAGAAGAGAGAGGGAGGCGGAAGAGAACAGAGAGGGTGCAGGCAGAGTGTGCAGGTGGGGAGAAGAAGAGGAAGAGAAGAAAGAAAAGGAAAGAAGAAGAAAGAAGGAGAGGAAGAGAGAAGAAAGAAAGGGGAGAGTTGCTGGTGTGGGAGATGCAAGGAGGCTCCTACCTGGTTCGGAGCCCGGCGGAGAGGGGGGACGCGATCCACATGAGGAAGACGCTGCCGGAGAGAAGCTCTGCGCGTGGAGTGGCTTGCAGGCGAGGAAGAAGAAGTGGGCATCGATCTGGTTCCGGAGTCCGACTTCGTGCGTGGGAGACGAGAGCAGATGAAGAGGATGGAGGGCGATGGTGGTGCGGCAGATGGGTCACAAGAGGTGGGTTCTGGATGGAGATTCTGTGTGTGATGAAGGAGATGGACGTCGTGAGATGGAGATGAGGGATCTGGGATGCGTGGGATGGTGGCGGTGATGAAGGGGAGAGAGATGGAGATCTGGAGAGGAAACGAGCACGGAGATGGAGATCGAATGGTTTCTGGGCCACGGACAGGCGTGGGCTGGTGGTGATGGGCCGCGGACGGGCGTGGGCTCGGATCTGCAAGGGTTTTTGCCTCTATTCCGTTAGATTTTGGCTATTCCGTTAGATTTTGGTCTCAGGGGGTAACGGCTGTGCAATTGGATTAGTTTAGGGGGTCAATTGATACTTTTTAAAGTTTAGGGGGTAAAGTGAAAAAGGGTGATAGTTTAGGGTGGTAAAGTGTAATTTTCCCTAGAAATATTTGAGAATAAGGCACACACTCAACTAGAGCTAAAGTATAAAATTTGAAGGGTGTACTGATATATACAATTTATGAAAGAATTTAGTAAAACTATAATAAGAAATAAAAGGAAAAAAGAATGTCGACATCTAGACACATGCCACATCACAGGAATTCAATTACATATTCAAGTTGGATGATGGAGCCCAAAATCAGAACCCATTAATAACTAAATAATTAATTAATTACTCACTAATTAACATAACTAGGCCCTAATTACCTTGGCCAAATTCCCTCTTATTGTTTTTTAATATTTAATTTATTATAAAAACAATGCCACACAGTTTAAGTATCTTGAAAATAGGAATTTTTTGGGGTCAGGTCCTTACATCAGGTAGATGGGGCTGAAAATCAGATTCATTCTTAATTGGATGCAAACACGTGTATTACAGAGAGATGTGAGTTGTCCTATACAGAGACTTTAAGCAGCTTGACACACTAGCAACTCCATACAAATATAATAACATAATAAAAATCATAGAAAAGAAGTTAGAAGTATATTGAAATAATATGTGAAAAATGTACCTACAGTACAATAGAACTATATCATCATCATCATCATTATTTCATTGCACCAATCCCAGACAATACAAGGTAGATAGAGTACTACGTCCAGAAATAAGTATAACAATTTTATTCAGTAAATTCTTATGGATGGCTCTTACCTGATGCCGAACTTCTACTTATGATCAGGTCCACCGTACTCCTAAAGGGGGACAACTGAATGGGCCAATAACGCAAGGCATACAAGGTGTCAACAAAATGCTCACACATTTTTCGCTCATATATAGAACAGGGCCATCTTATAAGGGACTAGTAATGATAAGCTATTTCTAAGTTAGACCATCGACTGGATTAAATCTTCAAAATGGACCATGAAATGGGACCATTGGTATGTTGATCCTGTCATGCACGTCATTAATAAAGCTATATGATAGTCTACAAATATTATGAAAAAGTAAGAAGAAATGTGTAGCATCCATTGCAGCACAAGTAGTATATGAATTCTCCTCTTCATATACCAGTGTTTAGGTATGTGTGTGTTTGAATCTGTTCTATTCTTGTTTAATAGGATTCATCTGACAATCGCCCAAACTTTTGGCATATGGATGTTTGTTGAGTTTGGACCTTGACTGTTTTATTCTGAACATCCATTTGACAACCACCATTTGTTAGTAGCGCAGTTGGAGTTTTGGACTAAATCAATCCACATTTCCTACGCCATTTGGATGACTACTTTTGTTATATGTATTCTACGTATCATGTGTCAAAGCAGGACACCTGGTCACATAGAAGTAAGTTTGGGCACACAAAAGATTGTAGAAAAAGAAAACTTTAGGTACCTTAGATCTATGGTGCAACAAAATGGAGGGATTGATACTGATGTAAGTCACAGGATTCAGGCCGGGTGGACCAAATGGATGAGTGCTTCGGGGGTCTTGTGTAATCGGAAAGTCCCCCTCAAGGTTAAAGGAAAGTACTATAAGGTGGCGGTACGACCAGCGTTGTTATATGGATCAGAGTGTTGGGCAGTAAAGCATAATCATGTCAAGAAGATGGAAGTTGCGGAGATGAGAATGCTAAGATGGATGTGCGGGATCATAAGGAGAGATAGGATTAGGAATGAGAAGATTATGGGCAAAGTAGGAATAGCACCAATTGGAGATAAAATGAGAGAAAATCGACTGAGATGGTTCGGCCATGTTAGAAGGCGTCCAACGGAGGCACCTGTTAAAAGGTGTGAAAGCATGGAGATTGCCAGGAGTAGGAGAGGGAGAGGGAGACCCAAGAAAAGTTGGAAAGAAACTATTAAACATGACCTTGCCTACATGGATCTAACGGAGGACATGGCCCTAAACAGATTTGATTGGCTTCGTCAAATCCATATAGCTGACCCCACCTAGTGGGAAAAGGCTTGGTTTGGATTCTATGTATCATGTGTCTCTAATTCTATGCACACTTTTGGATGTACTCTGCTAAGAGATGTAACTCTCGAAGCATACTTGTCTTAGGAAATCGGAAGTACATTCTAATTTAACAATACACACCTGAACATAAATATCGAATATACGCCTTCCAACACTTTCCCATGTTTGTGAATATTTAAAAGCTGTCTCGGCAAATTGCAAGCTTATGTTGTAGTATCCATTTTCAAGTCCTAACCCATAGTATCTTAGTGAGCCCGGCGATAACCTTGCAGTCTGGAACAGCTCAGGGTCTAAAGTATTTGTAAATTGGTATAGATTGGTTGAGATGTATGTGGCATTGATGCTTTGAGCAAACTTTCCTACGTTGCCAACAGCCCACCAGATTGGGCTTGTCACATTATATGATGCTGCACCTAGATTTTCGCTATCTTCCGCATACGCTGTCCCAGATGAAGATGTGATACTTTGACCACCACAATTAACTGCAAATGAAGAATCTGCAAAACCGATGTATAACTTCAACGGTCAAATATGGTTTGAAGTAAACATTTCTCTTGAGCAAAATGTTTGTGGGAAAAGTGCAAGAGGATATTTGCATGAAAAAGTAAAGACATGACGTGCACAGATCCAAGAGAGCTTTCATCAGTTGAACATGGTTTGGTCCAAAAATTAGGCCAATATGCTGCTTTGTTGCACAAACCGGCAGGGAGCTATGGATCAAGAGAGGAAACAAGGAAGTAGGAAGGCTATCAAATTTTAATTAGTACTAGCGCTAAAGGACGGGTCTGAACTCTTAACTAAACATGCAGGTTCAGGAAAGTAGGAGAGGCGCTTCAGCTAGAATGTTCCCATTGCACATAAGGTGGAATAGATGAAAATTAAGATGGATTCAACTTATTTCAAAGATTCGATTTTATCGTGGACAAGTAGCCTCCTCATTAAGCAAATCAAACCTTATTTTGTCTGATGGGGAATGTTTCCTCTTGTGCTTGATGAATGTTCATATCTTGAAAATGTGTTGAAGGGGATTTTCAAGCGATTTTTGTTTTCTAATGAAATTAGTAAAGGTTACCTTTATAACATCAAAGCACATTTATTATCCAACATTGAAATTGGCAATGAGTCTTGTTTGTGAAATATGTGCATGTTTAAAAATGGATATGAGATGTATACATTGTTGGCACATAGTCACTATAGCTGCTTGCAGTTCCTCTTTCTAATTCTCCTTTAAATTTGATGGTCGTTTGTAAACTAATTTAAGTTATGTTATGACAGAATTAAGAGCATTTCATGTCACAAGAAAGGATGATCCAAGATGGAAAATATGCAATTATTTTTATCAGTAACCAACTAGAAGTAAAACAAAGGTCTATCCAGGTTCCTTCTTATCTAACAGTTAGACGGATCTAGTATGAGATTTGTAAGAAAGTTCAAGACACGTCAGAAGATGACTTGGTGATAACTACTTCCATTTTTTTTTTTTTTTTGTTTTGTTGATTATGAGTTTGTCATAGACTTGAGTTCACTTCGTGTAACTAGAATCAAACATGTCCCTTCCCGCCCAAACCCAGCTACTTTCTCCGACCACCTCCACTGGTCAACCACCGCCACATCTACCTTCTCCGATCACCACCTCTCTTCCACCTCTGCTTGCTCCCCACCCTCCCTTAGCTAATCCTCCCATTGTTACTGCTCTGCCCCTGCCAGTTCTCCCCTCCCTCCCTCTATACCAGGCTCCCAACCAGATCCAACCTACTCCAAACCAGGTCCAACCTTTCTCTCTGCAGTCCCATAACTTTCCTCCATTACCTATCAGATCTCTACCTATGCGTCCTCCAGGGTCCTATATTTCCCCTCCCCAAATCAATCCCCAATCCTCTGTCTACCTAGACCGGCCAGAGCCTCAGCAACACCCATTGGTTAACACGCCTCCTCAATCTTTTGCAAATCTCTTCTCTTCTTCAAACAACCTTCTCCTTCCTACTAATCCAGCTATTCTCCCTACTCCTCTGTGGATCAATGGTAAGCCTTCTCTAACCATTCCTCTTTCTATGATTAACTCTAGCAAAGAATCCTTCTCCTATGCAGTCATAGGAAGGTTTCTAGGAAGGCGGCCTTCCCTTGAATGGATGGAATCTAAAGTTAAGCTCTGGCACCTATCCAGACCTTGAATGGTTTCCCTCACTAGCAAAGGCCATTTCATCTTTCGCTTCAACTCTCCAGAAGACAAGGCCTCTATCCTTACTCTTTCTCATCTCCATTGACAAGAAAAAAGTTTTCTTCTTACCTTGGTCTCCAGGGCAAGATGAATCAATCTGGCCTTCTTCAGCTGCTATCTGGATTAGACTTTCTGGGCTTCCTGAGTTTCCCCCATGTTTTGACCTTCCTTCTGGTCCTCCTCCTCTCTCAACCTCATTCTCTGGCTCTATTCAACCTATAGGAGAACCATATTCCCCTTGCTCCCCTTCTTCTATTTCCAAAGCTCAGGTTCCTTCTGCCCTTCATGACCCAGCTTCTATACCTACCTCCCCCTTGATCATCTCAGCTGTTACCTTACCACCCAATACCACCATCACTGGTAAAACAGGGAGGGGAAAAAAACTATCCTCCTGTGCCCCTTCAACTGGTCCCATTACCCGTAGGTCTAGAGGCAAGAAACTCTCCCCCAGTTCCTTTCCATGTTAAAAGTCCTCTATTGGAATTGCAGGGGCATTGCCAATCGCCCCACCCAACGTGTTTTGGCTAATATGATTCTCAAACACTCCCCTGACCTTATATTTCTTTCTGAGCCCATGAGTCCCTTCAGTCCTTCCATCTCCCTCAGCTGGAATAGACTTGGCTTTGATACCTTTCATTCCAATGGTCATCCCTCAGCTATCACAGCCTCTAATCTCTGGTGTTTCTCCAAATCCTCCCATTTCCTCTCTATCTCAGTCAAAGATTTTTCTTCCCAACATCTCTCTATGCTTCTTCACAACCCAACGTCTGGTCTAACCACATTAATCACAGCTGTTTATGGTTCCACCAACCCCTCCCTTAGGAAAGACCTCTGGGCTGTCCTCAGTGACTCCTCCTCTACCACCTTGCCTTGGTGTGTCATAGGGGATTTTAATGCCACCCTCTCCCATGAAGATAAGCTCAGCTTTCGTCATTCTGCTCTCCCCTCCTTTAAAGCCTTCCATACTATTGTGCTGCAAGCAGGTCTCCAAGATACCCCCTTTACTGGTAACAGGTATACTTGGTCTAACAATAGGCAAGGATCTTCCTATGTGGCAGCCAGGCTTGATAGAGCTTTGGTTAACCCCACCTGGATGTGCCACTATCATGACCCCATAGTTCACCATCTGCCCAGAATTAGTTTAGACCACAGTCCTCTCCTTCTAGTCCATCATACCCAAGCTCCTCTTACAAATGCCCCCTTTAAATTTGAAAATAAGTGGCTGCTCCACCCTTCTTTCCTAGAAACAGTCAAATCAAGCTGGGACATTCCAATCGATGGTGACCCTCAATTCATCCTTGCAAAGAAACTCAAGGCTCTTAAACAATCCCTTAGGCTATGGAGTAAGTCTACCTATGGCAATCTCTTTCAAAACATCAATGCTGCTGAAGCTAAGGTCTTGCACTGCCAACTCCTTCTTGACTCAGCTCCTTCAAACCAAGCCAGAGTAGCTCTTCAGACAGCCAAGTCAGAGCTCCATGATGCCAAATCTGCTCAAGAAATTCACTAGAAACAACGGTCCATAATCAATTGGCTGAAAGAAGGGGACCGTAATGCCAAGTTCTTTCATCTCTCAGCTAAGGCCAGGAGCTCCTTCAACTCTATCCATCACATATCCATCAATGGTAATATCACTGAGGACCAAGCTACTATCCAAGCTCATGTTGTTGAGTTCTTTTCCAATCTTTTCAAGCCTCATGACAGCCATCCTAGCCCCTCCCTTTTCCAGATTAATAGTCCAAAGGTCTCTGCCTCAGATAACTCCTTCCTTTCCTCTATTCCCTCCTCAGAAGAAATTAAGACGGCTGTCTTCTCCCTCAAGAAGAATAGCTCACCTGGGCCTGATGGTTTCAATGGTAACTTCTTCACTGCAACTTGGAGCATAATTGGACAAACAGTTACCTCTGTTGTTCAACACTTTTTTCTTTCAAGAAAAATCCTCAGAGCTTCCAATACTTACTTCTTAGCCCTGATTCCCAAGTCTAAATCCCCAACCTCTTTTGCTGACTTCAGACCGATTAGTCTGCTGAACTTCACTTACAAAATCCTCTCCAAGATTCTTTCAACCAGGCTCTCCAAAATTATTGATAAACTGATTTCCCCCCACCAGGCAGCTTTCGTTAAGGGCAGGAACATCCAGCATCACTCTGGCTTCGCCTTTGAGCTCTACCAAAAGTTGAATTCCAAGATAAAAAAGGTTCTCTCTGCCTCAAACTTGATATTTCTAAAGCTTTTGACAAGCTGAATTGGTCTTTCCTTTTCCCCATCCTCAAATTCTTCCAATTTTCTGATGCTTGGATCTCTCTGATCAAAGAGTGTGCTGCACTCCCAAAGGCTCGGTGCTCCTTAACAGAATGCCCTAAGGCTTCTTCAGCCCCTTCTATGGCCTTAGACAGGGTGACCCTCTTTCCCCTTACCTATTCATCCTAGCAGAAGAGATCTTGAGTCTTCACTTGCAACATCTCCAAAATCAAGGTTTATTCCTTCCCCCCTCTACCGCTCTACCGTCCCATCTACTCCCTGCCATTTGCTCTATGCAAATGACATTCTCATCTTCTTGAAAGGGAAAGCTTCAAGTGTTTTAATTCTTCAAGATCTCCTGGAGACTTATCAGTTTGCTGCTGGCCAATTCTTCAACCTTCAGAAGAGTCAATTGCACATCGGTAAGTGCGGTTCGCGAAGGAAGAGAAGAATCAGCTCTATCCTAGGTGTCCAAGAAGCCTCTACTCATTTAAAATATTTGGGCATTCCAATTTGCTTCGGGTCTCCAAAAAGACGCCATTTTCATCCCCTGATGGACATAGTTCACTCTAAGCTTTCAGCTTGGAAAGCTAAAACTCTGTCTTTTGCGGGTCGATTAACCCTGATAAAACATGTTCTCTCCAGTTTGCCCATTCACCTTGCTGCCATTCTCCCTTTGCCAGCTTCTATATGCAATGAGCTAGAGAGTGTTATGAGGCGCTTCCTCTGGTCAGGCAATGCCTCTCACCAAAAGATCCACTATGTCAGCTGGGCCACAGAAACTCTCCCTAAGGATGAAGGAGGTTTAGGTATAAGGAAAATCTCGGCAGTTAACACTGCCTCCTTCATTAAGCTAGGCTGGCAAGCTTCTACAAGTAACTCTCTTTGGTCCATCTAGTTCAAGAACCGTTACTTCAAATTCCACCCCATCTGGAGTCCAGACAATTCCTCCCATGGCACCTGTATTTGGAGGAAAATCAAATGCATTGCTCCTATCATTCACCAAGGCAGCTCCTGGATCTTTGGCAATGGTCAGAGTATCAATGTCTGGCATGATTCTTGGACTACAGGAGATCCAATTTCAGTGTGCTTCCCTCTCCAGCAATTTCCTAAGGATCAACGCCTCTCTTCCTTATTCCAAGCAGGAACTTGGGTTATCCCTGATTCCTTGCCTCCAAATATTCAGCAGTACCTTACCCCCCTCCTCTCAGACCTCCGCCCGAACCCAATTGCCAGTGACATCCTTTCTTGGAGAAACACCCATGACGGCAAGTTAACTATGAGATCTGCATGGCAGATAATCAGACATAGAGCAGAAACTCTCACCTAGACAAAATTGATCTGGAATAACATCTCCTCTCCCAATACCAATTGCTTTGGATGGCGCCTGATGCACAACAGAACTCCCACTGAAGCAAGGCTCAAGCGACTTGGCTTTTCTCTTGCTTCCAGGTGCAGTATCTGTCATGTTGCAAAAGATTCAGTGGATCATCTTTTCTTCTCTTGTGATCTAGCGATCTCTGTCTGGTCTTGGCTTCTTCATGCAATGGGGCTTCAGGTTCCTCCTTGCTGCTCTGCTTCAGCTATCTGGAATACCCTTTCGAAAGACAATGATGCAAATGGGTTGAATTTTATGGCAGCCATCTTCATTTCAGTTCTCCATTGCATATGGAAGGTCAGAAACGCTGCTACTTTTGAAGACCGGAGGCCCTATCTCCCTTCCATCAAAACTGATCTCATGGACGTCATCTCCTTCTCTCTTAAACAGATCTTGAAGCCTTTCACCAGCAATCAACTAAGTGCTCTCTTCGCCTTCCTGAGGATCAACACCAATCCCTGATTTCGGTGGTTTCTTTCGCTTTTCGTGTGGGATGCCGGAGCTTTCTCCATCCTGCGTCTTCTCTTTCCCCTACTTAATTCTCTATTTTCTGTTTGTTGTTCTTTGTGGGCTTTTTTTGTTTCCTGTTTTCCTTTCCTTTCTCTTTAATATTAATTACCCATACAGCAAAAAAAAAAAAAAAAGAGTTTGTCATAGACTATTTTAAAATGTTGATATTTGAGTGTACATATTAGTAAACTTCAAACATATTTGGAACTGAAAAAAGGAAGTCAAGAATATTCATTGCTGAAAGGGGAAGAAATAAAGATGGCTTACAGATTGGAGAACCATGGTTGCATGGAAAGTTCCGTTGTAGACAATTCAACCCCGGAAAAGTACTGAATACATAAGAATAACACAGAAGTCAAATAATATATGAAATTTATCATGCACATTTTATGATTCAATTTGACATTGTACTCTTAGATCTGATAAGATACATTTCATAGACTTGAATTAGAAATAGAAATAGGTTTGAATTAGAGTTATGATTAGATTAAATTTCCTACTTTACCTCAATCACTTGTACTCTATAAATATAGATATTCTTTTGGTGAAAATCAATATTCAAAGTTATTTTGAAGCAACATTTGTACTCTAAGGTGTGGAATCTGCAACTATTGGAAAAATTGTTTCGCGGAAATTGTAAATAAATTAAAAGATAAAAATAAATAAGGAAAGGAAAGAAATGACCGAACAATATGGTAGCCGAATCACGTCTTTGAAGACGCTTTCTTTAGGCAGATTTCGCCCCCACACAGCTGTAGATGGATTTTCGGACGTCTGCCCTAGGATAAGACTGCTTCCTGATCGGATGATCTCCACCACTCGTGCACTCGAATGGATGAGAATCTTAAATCTCATAAATCGCACTCTTGCAGCGGCTTGAAAAAACTAGAAACCAAATTCTCAAAAGAAAACTCAAAGAACTAGAAGGGAGATGAGAAAGCTTGGAGAGAGAGAGGAGGATTTGATCATTAGTTCTAGAAAGCCTTCACCCAGACGTCCCTTTATAGGGCTTTCCGGGGAAGAGATCCGTTGGGGAGTTAATTCCCAATGGATACGCCCATTTTAAGAGTGTGCAACGGACACTCCCATGCAATAACTCCTGCGCAATGGATGCCAACGGGTATCTCCATCGGAATACTATTATTCCGCCATAATGAGCAGCGGAATTCCATTATGCCGCCATAAAAAGCAGCGAAAAAGTTGTCTCTAACGATCACATGAGAAACGGGCTTCGCAGATCCAGGTCAATCCCAGGTCGACCCAAACTTAACCCAACTAAGACCTAAAATAATGCACAATCATATGAGTCGGGCCGGGCCAGCCCGCCACGCAACTAGCTGGCCGGTCGGCGCGCACGGTGAAAGTGTGTGGTCACCACTACCTAAGCCTTCTCTCGAGACTTACAACATAGTAATGAGTGTAAACAATAATAAATGACTCTAAGAGAGTTCTCCAAAACCGATGCGGGACTCTCTTAAATAAAGAAAAGAGAAAAACATGGGCTTTAATGCACAAAGATACCAACAATCCCCCCCACACATTAAAGCACTAAAATAAAATATTGAAAATGAAAAGCTGCTACTGCAAGACATGCCCGGAGACTATGCATAAGTGTAGGAGAACTAAGTCTTGAACCTTCACGTAGTGTAGTTAGTTTGAAATACCAGAACTCTATGGTGAACTAGGATCTTGAACCGATAGTTCATTTAGTAAATCATACCTATTACACACAGTCTGAGAAATTAGGGATTCCTATAGAACCGTGCACATTAATGGCCTTGTGCTATCCCGGTATTCATGAGCGCTCTAGAGAGTAGCCTAATGCTCTCATGGGAAGCAGCCTGACTTCCACACTCATAGAGGTGTTCTCTATCAAAGATGCTCTTGTACAACACCCCGCTCATAAAAGACATAGAGTATCACCGACTAATATATAGGATATGAATATCTCACACCATAGGAATGGGCATATACACAAGTAATGAGAATTTTGAAATGTTCCACCTTTGTCACCCAAATATAACTTCGTTTTTCCCATTGAACCCGTCCCATGGGATCTCCAATCAAACGGGTTGGGTGTCCGTTATTGGTGACTTGTCCGTTTTAGGCTTACGTCCCATTCCCCTCCATGTAGAGGTTACCCGTTCTCTAGCGAGTCCCTTAGTTAGTGGAACGGCTAAATTATCCATCGATCTCACAAAATCAATTGCAATTACTCCTTGCTTGAGTAATTGTCTCAACAAATTATGCCTCAGACGAATGTCTGGATTTACCGTTTTAGGTCTTGTTACTTATCTTGTCTATTGCAAACTTTGAGTCGCTATGGAGATATATGGCTGGTACCGGCTTATTCCACGAGGGAATGTCGGTCAATAGGTTCTTCAACCATTCTGCTTCTTCTCCAGCTAAAGCCATACCAATGCTCACCGAGTCCATAGTGGATCGGGATATACATGTTTGCTTTTTAGATTTCCAAGAGACGGTTGCGTTTCTTAAGGTAAACACATAGCCGCTCGTGGACTTCGATTCTTCTGAATCCGATATCCAGTTAGCATTGCAATACCCTTCTAGTACTGCGGGGTATCTCTCATAATGCAAACTATAGATAATGGTTCTCATCAAGTATTTAAATACCCGAATAACAGCCATCCAGTGCTCACTACTAGGATTGATTGTATACCTGCTCAACTTACTTACTGCATAAGCTATGTCAGGTCTAGTACAGTTCATTATGTACATTAAAATCCAATAGCTTTAGAATAATCTAACTGGGATACACTATCTCCTTTGTTCGTAGTTAATTTGACATTTGGATCAAAAGGAGCGAAAACACCATTCCCTCCAAACATGTTAAATCTCTTAAGTAATTTCTCAATGTAGTGAGACTGGGATAGAATAATTCCCTTTAGAGTGTTTATGAATTTTTATCCCAAGTATCACATCAACCTCACCCATATGCTTCATGTCAAAGTTAGAACATATGAATTTCTTAGTGTTCTCTACAGAATATAAATCAGTACCGAAAATAAGCATATCATCAACATAAAAAACATATAATGATGCATGAACTGCCAATGAATTTAAAATAGACACACTTGTCTGACTCATTTATTTTAAAACTATCGTTTAATAAAACTTGGTCAAATTTTTCATGCCACTGCTTAGGGGCTTGTTTTAGACCATACAGGGATTTAATTAATATACAAACTTTGTTTTCTTTCCCCAGTGAAGTAAATCCTTCGGGTTGCTCCATATAAATTTCTTCTTCTAATTCCCCATTTAAAAATGCAGTTTTGACATCCATTTGATGGATGACCATATTGTGGATGGATGCTATCGCTATCAAGATTCTGATGCTTATGATCCTAGTTATTGGTGAATAGGTATCAAAATAATCTAATCCTTCATTTTGTTTGAATCCCTTTGCAACTAGTCTAGCTTTGAATTTTTCTACAGACCCATCAGTCCTTAATTTATTTTTGAAAATCCATTTGCAACCCAAAGGTTTAGTACCCTGAGGAAGATCTACAAGTTCCCGAGTATGGTTGGATAAGATAGATTCTATCTCACTATTAATGACCTCTTTCCAAAAGGTAGCATCAGGAGACTACATGGCCTCTTGATAGGTTGTGGGGTCACTTTCCAAAATATAAGTTAGAAAATCAGGACCAAAAGAGGTTTCTTTTCTAGGTCTCTTACTCCTATGGGGTTCAACATCTACTGAGTCCTCAGATCCTGACTATATAACTTGGGCAGGTCTTCTATCAATACCACTAGTACCAGATAAAACTTGTTTCAAAGGAAAGTAGTCTTCAATGAAAACTACATCTCTGGACTAAATGATGGAGTCTTTATCTTGACAAGAGATAACAAGGAATCTATAGGCCTTACTATGGAGAGCATATCCTAAGAAAAAACTCTCTTGGGTTTTGGGTCCAAGTTTGGTCCTTTTAGGGGCAGGTACAGCCACATGGGCTAAGCACCCACTCACTTTTAGGTATTCTAAGTTACGGGTTTTAACTTTCCATAACTCATAAGGAGTTTCATTGGTCCTTTTAAAAGGTAGCATGTTCAGAATGTGACAGGCTATAAGGAGAGCTCCCCCACCCCCCCCCCCAAAAGTTTTTGGGTAGGCCCGAATTGTACAACATGGAATTTACCATTTCTACTAAGGTTCTATTTTTCCTTCCAGCCACACCATTCTCTTGTGGGGAGTAGGTGGCTGTCACTTCATGTATTATACCTAGGGTCTTACAGGTCTCTACAAATTCATTGGAGAGGTGTTCACCTCCTCTATCAGACCTCAAAGTCTTAACCTTTTTCCCTAATTGGTTTTCAACTTCAATTCGGAAAAGGTTGAATTTTTCAAGAGCCTCATATTTATTTTTAAGTAAATATACATAAGAAAATCTGGAAAAAATCATCGATAAAAGTTATAAAATATTTCTTACCACCTCTAGTGATAATATTGTTTAATTCAAAAATATCACTGTGGATTAAACCCAGAAGCTCAGAACATCTTTCAGCACTTTTGAAAGGTTTTCTTGAAAGCTTTGATACAACACAAGTTTCATAAGGATTTTGTTTGAAATCAACCCTAAGTCCATCATTTTTTTTCATATATGAATAATTTACATGTCCTAATCTAGCATGCCATAAATCAGGACAAACAATAATATAAGCAGAACAAGAGGCATTTTTATTACCAATAGTATTTACATTCAGCTTGAAGAAGCCTTCAGATATGTTGCATTTTCCTACAAAAACTCCATTTTTGGTAAAAACAAATTTATTTGCCTCAAATACTAATTTGAACCCATTTTTGCTCAATACTGAACCAGAAACCAAGTTCTTTCGCACTTCGGGCACATGGAGCACTTCGGTCAAAGTTAGAGACTTGCCGAATGAGAGGTGAGGAATGACTTTCCCCTGACCAATTACTTTGGCCGTAAAGGAGTTACCCACGTAGAGCTCTTGTCCATCCCAACCTGCCTGTAGGAGACGAATGCACTTCTGTCACTATAGATGTGTCGGGTCATGCCTGTGTCAACCCACCAATCTCTACAATTGCTGACCAAGTTCACCTCTGTCACTACTACCACAAAATTTTCTTCCACAAGATTGGCTTGATTTTTGTCGTTAATGTTTTTCCTGTGGCGGCATTCCTTTGCATAGTGTCCCTTTTTCGCACTGACAAAACATTCTATATTCTTTCTTTTGGCAATATCCTTACAGGGATTAAGGGCTTGGTTCTGATTTTTTTTTTCTAAAATTTCTTGCCCTAGAAAGAATTGGGCTTGGGCTTCCTTTGATCATTTTTGGCCTCGGTAAGATTGGCCTTACCCATATGTTCAGAATCCTTATTCTCAGAATCATGGTCCCAATGATGTTCTTCTATTCTGAGACGAACTATGAGATCTTCAAATTTCATCTCCTTTTTCTTGTGTTACAAGGTGATCCCAAAGTCCTTCCACGATGGTGGGAGTTCGTGAATGGTACTGCCAACTACAAATTGTTCGGGTAATTCCATTCCTTCATATTTTGGATTTCATGAATTATTTAATGAAAATCTCTAACTTGTGTTATTATTGATTTTCCTTCATCCATTTGAAAGTCTAGAAATTGCTCAATGGCATACTTTTTGGTACCTGCATCCTCAGTAGCATATTCTTTTATCCATGCATCCCATAATTCCTTGGCAGTTTTGAATGTTGAAAATGCTCCATATAAGGAATTATCCAAATGGTTTACAATCTCATTTTTGCAATCGAAATCATCATATTTCCATTTTTCATTTTCATAGCTACAAGCGGGCCCATCTCCGTATGGTTCCAGACAATCGGTTAATAGCACATGTAAAATTTTCATTACTTTGAGGAGATATTCCATTTTCACCCTCCACATTTTGAAGTCCTTACTCTCAAAATTGAAAACCTTAGAGTAATATTCTCGGGCAGCCATTTTAATTTATAAAAAATTTTACCGAGGAAAATCTTCCTAAACTATTGGAAAAATTGTTTCGCGGAAATTGTAAATAAATTAAAAGTTAAAAAAAAAAAGAGGAAAGGAAAGAAATGACCGAACAATATGGTAGCCGAATCACGTCTTTGAAGACGCTTTCTTTAGGAAGATTTCGGCCCCACACAGGTGCAGACAGATTTTCGGACGTCTACA
Organism: Litsea cubeba; assembly: GCA_012931725.1. Lineage (NCBI taxonomy): Eukaryota > Viridiplantae > Streptophyta > Magnoliopsida > Laurales > Lauraceae > Litsea > Litsea cubeba. The sequence goes on from CM022951.1 coordinate 37,059,655, forward strand.
CCAGGATAAGACGGCTTCCTGATCGGATTATCTCCACCACTCGTGCACTCGAATGGACGAGAATCTCGAACCCAAAAATTGTAGCCTTGCAGCAGCTTGATAAAACTAGCAACCAAATTCTCGAAAGAAAACTAAAAGAACTAGAAGGGAGATGATAGAGCTTGGAGAGAGAGAGAGAGGAGGATTTGATCCTAAGTTCTAGAAAGCCTTCACCCGGATGTCCCTTTTATAGGGCTTTCCGAGGAAGAGATCCGTTGGGGAGTTTGTAAGACCCCGACCCGAAAGACCGCGATTAGCACTAATTAAGTCGTGAGTTAGCTCTAAGTGAGATTAGTGGATTTTGTTTAAGTTTGGGATTAGAATAGCTTTTATATAGCTTTGGGGAGTTTTGAGAACCTTTTTGATTTAATGAGACTCTTGGAGAGTCTTTTTAGTGACTTTCGGTGAGCATGGGGGATTATCCGTCATATCAAAAATTCATGTCTTAACTCCGTTTGACTGATTTTGTTAACCTCTACAACTTTCATGTTGACCCCGTCTCCGTCCAAGACTTCAAAACCCAACTTTAAATTTCGATGTCTCCAAAACCCTTGAAATATATACTTTTTGGAAACTAGATTTTTCGACAAACAGTTTTCCCTTCTTCGTTGAACTCATTCGAGGCCCGGAAAACAATGTTTTTAGTCCGACAAGCTTGGCCAGTGGTGCGACCCATCCCCACTTTCTATAAAAGGAGAAGCCATCTTCACTTTACGCTTTTTCCTTGTCGTTTTCGTTGCAGGAGTGGCTGCAACTACCCTAAGGTTTTCTTCCCTTCTTCTTCTTGCTTCATCTCTCATCCACTCCAATCTTGCACAAATCGAGAAATGGGCTTCACCATCTTCTTCCTCACCATGAAAGCTTCCTATTGATACCATTTATGGAGGAATCCAGCCATTCCTAGGTTCTCTTTGAGCTAGCTCTTTCCATTTGAAGAACTTCCTTGTAAGCAATCTTCCCCCACTTCTACATTTATGTTCTTCTAATCTTAGAGAGGCTCCATCTTCATCATTGCAAGCTCTCTCTTCCTCATTCATGGTGTTAACCATTTAGGGTTCTAAATGGGTTGTGTTTTGGGGGGTTTTGGATGTGTTTGTAGGTTTGGCTTTAGGAGTGTCATTAGGAGCTTGTTTAGCTAGCTTGGAGGCCAAGGCAAGTGGATGAATGGATTGTTTTTCAATATTGGCATGTTTTGTGAGAAAAGCTTGATTTTCATTAATGTTTTTGGAGGCTTAATACTTGCTTCTTGCTATGATTTCTATGGATTTTGAATTATGCATATTGATGAGTCTATTTCTCTCCTGTTTATCTCTTGGAAATGTATGTAACTTGTTCGGGTTAAATCTTGATTTATGTTGCATATCGATCTTCATATATGATGGGTTTTTCTTATGATGAAATGGGGATGAATGTGATATATTTTGTTGTGTTTTGTGGGATGTGTTAATGGAGGATGAAGTGTGGTTTTGGGGTGGTATAAGCCCCTCTTGTATGAGAAGGAATGGTGGCTCAAAGGGATTTGCAAGAGGGAGGAAGAAACAACACAAAAAACACTGAATTCGTGCACTTGACACAGTTCGCTCGAGCGGGCCTTTGGTCGCTCGAGCGGACCCTCCCAGGGAGCTCATGGCCCATAATGACTTTGTAACCATTGGGCATCAGCTGGCAAGGGGCAAGAGACCAGGTACTGAGGCAAACCCTAAGCAAAGGGTACAAGGGAAACCTAACCCCGCCCTCGATTACAGAAATCAAAGGGAACGGCATCCAGCCGCCGGACAAGGAACGCATAGCGTAGTCGGAAGGATCCGCCGGCCTGAGGCGGACCTCCTTCGGGATACCATACGCGTCCCTAAATCTAGCTATACCCTCAGGGGTCTCTAACTGAAACTTATGACCAGCCATTTCTACGACCTGGGGTTGAAAAGGAAGGCAAGAAGAAACCCTAAAGGGAAAACCCTAAAGAACACAGACTCAGGATGACTTACAGATGAACGAATCAGAGATGAAGATCAATCTGGGCACGCGATATCCTCGACGTTACGCAATCGTCCTCGCCTGAAAATCTCTGGAAAAGTCTTATGAGAGTGAAGATGAGAAGTGGAGATAAAGAAGATAAGGCAGAAGAAGACGCCCCTATTTATAAGAGAAAGGAAGCCTTCCTTGGGCGCCATTTAGAAATTCGAAAGGGCCGCATCGCGAATCGCGCATGTCCCATCAGTTTGACGGCGCAGTCAGTCGTACAATGACACGTGTCACTGCCAGCTCGTTCCCCATAATAATCGAGGCGTAGTATTGATTACTTCCAAGAGTAGGAACGGCGCTGGATAATGATCAAACATCTCCCATCGGACTCTCTCTATAGCTTCCGACCTCAAAAAGCTAGAGATCCTAAGAAGTCAGAAGCTAGGGGGCAATTGTGTGGGGTGATTTTTAAGGTACCAAGAATACGTTAACTTTGGCGATAAGATGCCAATTAAGCGCCTATGTGCCGTCCAAGCGCACCTCGGTGATGAGGTCAAAGCATTGGCCGAGACTAGACTTGCCTCGGCTACGCACTCTGACCCCGGCTACGCCTTCTGACCCCGGCTACGCACCTGACCCCGGCCGAGGGAGTCAGGTTGCCAGTTGAGACAAGCATTGTGATCGCCTCCCTACTTCTGCTACGTCATCAAACACGTGGCTGAGTACGGGCATGCGCGAATGAGACAGATGGGCCATCCTAGCCGTCCACAATCTTCACCATATCGCTGACAAGGCGGCATCCAGTGGATGTAGCTATATCAGGGCAGAGCCCAAGGATGGATCCGATGGGACCTCAACTGCCAATGATTCGGGACAGGATCAGGCCCAACATGACATGCATTTAATGCGATGTGGGCTGATCGGACTGGCAATAAATGCATTGTGGGCTATGATGGATCCTCATTTATTACTTTGTGGGTTAATGAAACCATCCCTATCAAATCTATGGGCCCACTCTAAGATATCAGGTAAAATCCTCTATAAATATGAGTGCGTTCCAAGACAAAGGTATGCACACACATCCCCTCTTGAGCCGTTACTCTCTCTCTCTTCTCCTTGGACCTTTGTGCTAACTTAGGCATCGGAAGAGCCTTGTGCTACCCACAACCAGGGTCCTCTGACTGTTTATTTCTCCCCTTTCAGGATCTTAGCAGCTTATCTCCATCAGTCCCTTTGGATAAGTCCTATTAGGCACCCTCTAATCTTGTGAGTTATATTTTTTGCACTTACAGTTTCCATTATCTCTTTGTCTTAGTGTTGTCTTTCCTTCTTCGTTTCTTCTTTCCTTTCCATCTTGCACAAGTTTGCTATCATTATTCATCAATTTCTGGTTCGATCTACTTGTGCACACCAACTGTTTGTAGAAATGCCTCTTAGAACGAAAAATGCCATTCCTCGTCCTTCCAAAAGGGGAAGATCATCATCTACTTCCACGAGCAGACCACAAGTGGCTAGCCTACAAAGTTCTTCTCCTCCTTCACCTCCACACCTTTCAAACCTACTCAAACCTAATGGGAAAATTCTTGAAAGTTTACATAATAGGCCCATAGTAGTGGAGCGAAGAATGCTAGTTGACCAGATTCGGAGCTCCGATCTTCTAGAGGTTGTTGCAAGGGTAGGATGGGAAGGGATAATGGCTTCCGGTGATAATGCCTATCCATCATTGGTTAGGAATATGCATGACTCCATTTCAAACACAAATGTTATTGAAAATTCTTGTTCCTTCACCATTTCCTTCATTGACAGAGATGAGGAAATCACTCCTCAAAGGATAGGATCCATCATAGGTGTACCTTGATCACCCAATGGCATCAAAGTCATCCTTGATTCCTCGTCTGAAGATGAGAGACGTAGAGCCTCAACTGAACTTTGCGGTTTCCTAGGAAACATCATCTCACTCTCTTCTCACTTTTTCCCATCTATCGTGTCATTCACCACATTTTCACATATATTGTTTATCCAAGAATGGGAAACAGGACTGAGCTCACAGCCTTCATGGTGAGCATCCTGTCTAAAGTTGTGACAATAACTCAAATTTGCCTCCCCTCTCTCATATGTCACACCATCATCAAATTCCATAACTCAGTGGCTCAGAAGAATGCTATTCCTTTCGGATTTCTTATGACTTTATTGGCCCTGTCATTCGGTGTTCCTAAGCCTCAAGGGGAAAAACCAATTTTCAAAACTCCTTTCTCCTTAGTCAATATCAATCAAATGAACCTACTTCCAAACAATCATGTCCCGATTGCAGATGACCCACCATTGGCTCAAGAGCCTGCTAGTCCTCCTCCTCCACCTCCTCGAGCCTTTTCTTCGAGACAGAGCTCGTCTCCTCGGCCTGCTTCGTCAAGTTCTACACATGATAGACTTGGAGCCATAGAGAGAGACATTGCATACATGAAGGGAGAACAAAAGAAGAATAAGAAGACTGTCAACAAGCTGTTCAAGTACCTCTCCGCGATCTCCAAGAGTTGCAGAAGGGATGATGTGGCTGCCCCTCCGTCTCCATCTCCTCCTCCTCCAGACTCATATTAGATAGAGGACATCTTATTGTTTTCACCACTTTTTTGTGTTCTTATTGGTATATTCATTGGTGGTGTATTTTTGGGAAGGAGAAGATGTTGATGTTGTTGATACTTAACTTTATGATTGGTGATGTATCTTTTGAGAAGACTATGTTAAAACTTTGATAGTTGTATATCAAGACTTGGTTTCATTGTTGCTTAATCTATGTTGATGTTATCATATTATGAGTTTGTCTTTCTTGTGATGTCTCCTCTTGTGTCTCTTTAATCTGAATGATATGATTTTCAATTGGTGGTGTCAGCCAATGCACATTGTCTCTTTAACCTATCAGTGGATGGTATAAGTTATTTGTGCAGATTTGCAATTTAATGTCAAAGAGGGAGAAATAAGACTGGAAGTGAATCAAAAGAGGAGTTGCTGATCTAAGGGGGAGCCAAGATAGAAAGCAAGTTCAATGGGGGAGCAAAGAGCTTTTTGATGTATGGATGATGAACAATGGGGGAGTTGCTAAACTAAGGGGGAGAGCAACTATGTCTTAGTTAATGTTTGAGTTTTTCAAGAAGAGAGTTTGTGGTTTTGGTTTTGCCATCAAATTGCAAAGGGGGAGATTGTTAGACCCAGTGTGTTTGCAATTTGATGTCAGCCTTTGCATTCATTACATATCTCATCTTGTATATTCTATTGAGCATCATGTTCTTGAAAATCAAGTTGTTACAAATCACTTCTAGTTGATTCAATCACGGTTTTTCAAAACAACTATTAGTTGGTTTCATCACGCTTTCAAACATATTTCTTTTGACTCAAATTCCCTTGCTTTGAACACTTTTAAAGATTAGTTTTTAAGGGAGTTTTAAGTTAGATTTTAAGGTCTTCAGAAAAACCCTGTTTTACACCGTCGGTCAACTGTCGGTCAGGGTTCGGCTAACCGAGTGTGAACCAAGCTTCACCGAACTATATTCGGTTCACTTTCCAGAATGTTCAAATTTTTTGTCGGTTAACTGTCGGTCAAAGTTTGGTTAACCGATCATGCCTCAGTGCCTCACCGAACCAAGTTTGGTTCATAAACCAGAGAGGGTGTTTTCCAGCTTTTCTAAACGGTCGGTCCGACAGCCCTCGGTTAACCAACACATTTCGGTGAACCGACAGTGTATTAACTTTAGAAAATCTATGACCGTTGGAATGTGACCTTTGGGTTTGGTTAATCGACACCCAATCTTCGGTTAACCGAACGCAGTATATTGAGCAACTGTTTTCTCTATTAAGTAAAGCCTTTCCTTGGGCCTTGTGCTATCACTTATGGAAAAATCTTGGAAGAGAAAGAGACTAAGGATTGGGAAAGAAGCTAAGGAAAACCAATAGTGGATTGAAGGAAGCAAAGCTTGGAATTCATGAGTTACATCTAGTAGTAAGCTTTGCTCTCTAAATCATATGTTTCATGCTTTCCTTAAATGATTTGTAAATCAATATTGGCATGCTAACTATGATGTGTTGAATCCATTACCATATTCACTCTGGGATTGATTTGTTTTGGATTCTTCACTTGGATTTAAACGAAGTTATTGTCTATTTTATAAATCATGCATGTTCAACATCTTTGATTTTATTTGATGCATGATCTTATCTCTTGATTAAATCTTTAGCTAGTTGTTTTCATTCCATGAACTCATAGGAAAACTCTTATGTTTTGAAAACAACTTTGCTCTTGCATTACATGTTCTAAGATTTAAATTTTCAATACAACCTGCGTAACTTGATTAATGAGATCTATACAAGTTGTCTTTTAAAAAGAACATGTGTTTTGCAATTTAACTTCAATCAATCTATCTCTGTGCTTCAATCTTTGAAATGCTTTAAGCATATATTAATTGAGCTTTCTTTTTAGCCTTGATTAAAGTTTTACACAGAAACACTTTGAACTTTCATCTTTGCATTTCATAAAGTGTTGTGTGAGTCATATTTACAATTTCATATCCGCCTAATTAAGAGGCATTGTATCTAAGCTTTAATTGTATCTAATCAAGTGTTTGTGTAGACACTTCCTTGAGAAATCACATATCTGTAAAGGTTAGGGGTGAACCTGGAAACCCAAGAGGTTATTGCTTAGCCTAAGAAAAGCATAGTGTAGAGGTTGTTGCTTAGCCTAAGAAAAGCATCGTGTAAAGGTTATTGCTTAGCCTAGTTGAAAAGCATAGATAGTGGAAATCCGGTGGGATGTAGGATCATAAGCCGGTAGTGGATGTAGGCATTGAGGCCAAACCACTATAAATCTCTGTGTTATGGTGGTTGAGTTGTGATGATTATCTTTGTTATCTTCCGCATTTAGTTTCATAATCATCACTAGTGACTAGTTGAATTAAAAAAGTTAAAATTGGGCATTAGTGGTCACTAAAGTATAGCTCACCTTATTCACCCCCCTCTAGCGTTAAGTATAGCTCACCTTATTCACCAATGCTTTGTTTGAGCGTTTCCGGAAGAGAGGTCCGAAAGAATTTACTGGACAAGAGGACCCATTAGTTGCAGACGATTGGCTAGAGCATACAAAGAATATTTATGAAGTGTTTCGATGCACGGGAAGGCAGCAAGTGGCACTTGCAGCGTCTATGTTCACAGGCTTAGCTGATATTTGGTGGAAGACTGTCAAGGCAGAATATAGGACAGTGGCAGATACTGAAGCGTGGGATAATTTCAAGAAACAGTTTGGTGACAAGTATGTACCTGCACATGTCAAGAGGCAGAAGGCAATCGAATTCCAGCAGCTCGTACAGGGAAACATGACAGTTCTTGAGTACCTCACTAAGTATGAGAGCTTGTCCCGATATGCTCCGGAATTGATAGATACTATAGAGAAGAAGATAGCCAAGTTCCTTGAGGGACTTAACCCGATCATGAGAGGGATGCCACGGGGCTTGTGCCACCTGCAACCTTTGAAGAGGCTGTCAAAAGAGCATACAACTTCGAGAACTTGAAGAATAAGATCCACAAAACTCAGGGAAAGAATCAAGCTCACCAGCAGAGAAACTAGCAGAACAAGAGGCAGAGGCAAGATCAGAATGTTCAGAAACCACTAGTTTGCATCCACTGTGGTAAGAACCATGAGAGAGCTCAATGCCGGACGATAACGGGGGCGTGCTTTAGGTGTGGTTCGATGAACCATCAGCTCAAGGATTGTCCAAGACTCAATGGGCAAGGTAACAAGCAGAATCAATAGCAACAAGCAGCACAGTGTCCAGCACCACCTCAGAACGCACCGATTGTTCAGAATCAGGCAAGGCCACCTCAGCAACAAGCACCACAGCAACAATATAGACCTCGACAGCAACAGCAATAGGCCCGTCAGCAAGGACACAATCAGAATCAGCGTCCTCCACAACAGAATTGGAATGCACCACAAGGCAAGCAACAACAAGCTCAAAACAGGCCACAACAGCGAGGGCAAATCTATGCAGTCAATCAGGCTGATGCAGAGGCTGTAGGAAACGTGGTGGAAGGTACACTCCTTGTTTGTGGAATTGAAGCTAGGATTTTGTTTGACCCTGGCTCTATACATTCATTTGTCTCCTAAATTTCCTAAGTTGATTGATGTGCCTGTTAAAGAGCTTGACTTTATTTTAAATGTGACTACTCCAATAGGGAAACAATTTGTGTGTAGAACTTTCTACCCTAGTTGCTCGGTTAAGATACGAGAAGTGGTGTTACCGGCAAACCTCATTTTATTGGGTAATAAATACCCGGATAACAGCCGTCCAGTGCTCACTGCTAGGATTACTTGTATCTTGCTCAACTTACTGCATAAGCTATGTCAGGTTTAGTACAGTTCATTATGTACATTAAACATCCAATAGCTTTGGAATAATCTAATTGGGATACACTATCTCCTTTGTTCTTAGTTAAGTTGACATTTGGATCAAAAGGAGTGGAAACACCATTCCCTCCAAACATGTTAAATCTCTTAAGTACTTTCTCAATGTAGTGAGACTGGGATAGAATAATTCCTTCAGAGTGTTTATGAATTTTTATCTCAAGTATCACATCAGCCTCACCCATATCCTTCATGTCAAACTTAGAACATAGGAATTTCTTAGTGTTCTCTACAGAATATAAATCAGTACCGAAAATAAGCATATCATCAACGTATAAACATATAATGATGCATGAACTGCCAATGAATTTAAAATAGACACACTTCTCTGACTCATTTATTTTAAAACCATCGTTTAATAAAACTTGGTCAGTTTTTTCATGCCACTGCTTAGGGGCTTGTTTTAGATCATACAGGGATTTAATTAATCTACAAACTTTGTTTTCTTTCCCCGGTGAAGTAAATCCTTCAGGTTGCTCCATATAAATTTATTCTTCCAATTCCCCATTTAAAAATGCAGTTTTGACATCCATTTGATGGATAACCATATTGTGGATGGATGCTATCACTATCAAGATTCTGATGGTTATGATCCTAGTTACTGGTGAATAAGTATCAAAATAATCTAATCCTTCCTTTTGTTTGAATCCCATTGCAACCAGTCTAGCTTGAATTTTTCTATAGACCCATTAGTCCTTAATTTATTTTTGAAAACCCATTTGCAACCCAAAGGTTTAGTACCGAGAGGAAGATCTACAAGTTCCCAAGTATCGTTGGATAAGAAAGATTCTCTCTCATTATTAAGGGCCTCTTTCCAAAAGGCAGCATCAGGAGAATGCATGGCCTCTTGATAGGTTGCGGGGTCACTTTCCAAAATATAAGTTAGAAAATCAGGGCCAAAAGAGGTTTCTTTTCTAGGTCTCTTACTCCTACGGGTTCAACATCTACTGAGTCCTTAGATCCTAACTCAATAAGTTGGGCAGGTCTTCTATCAGTACCACTAGTACCAGATACAACTTGTTTGAAAGGAAAGTAGTCTTCAATGAAAACTGCATCTCTGGACTAAATGATGGAGTCTTTATCTTGTTCAGAGATAACAAGGAATCTATAGGCCTTTCTATGGAGAGCATATCCTAAGAAAAAACTCTTGGGTTTTGGGTCCAAGTTTGGTCCTTTTAGGGGCAGGTACAGCCACATGGGCTAAGCACCCCCACACTTTTTAGGTATTCTAAGTTAGGGGTTCTACCTTTCCATAACTCATAAGGAGTTTCATTGGTCCTTTTAAAAGGTATCCTGTTAAGAATGTGACAGGCTGTAAGGAGAGCTTCCCCCCACAAGTTCTTGGGTAGGCCCGAACTATTCAACAAGGAATTTACCATTTCTACTAAGGTTCTAATTTTCCTTTCAGCCACACCATTCTGTTGTGGGGAGTAGGCGGCTGTCACTTCATGTATTATACCTAGGGTCTTACAAGTCTCTACAAATTCATTGGAGAGGTGTTCACCTCCTCTATCAGACCTCAAAGTCTTAACCTTTTTCCCTAATTGGTTTTCAACTTCAATTCGGAAAAGGTTGAATTTTTCAAGAGCCTCGGGTTTATTTTTAAGTAAATATACATAAGAAAATCTGGAAAAATCATCGATAAAAGTTATAAAATATTTCTTACCACCTCTAGTGATAATATTTTTTAATTCACAAATATCATTATGGATTAAACCAAGAAGTTCAGAACATCTTTCAGCACTTTTGAAAGGTTTTCTTGAAAACTATGATTGAACACAAATTTCACAAGGGTTTTGTTTGAAATCAACCTTAAGTCTATCATTTTTTTTCATATATGACTACTTTACATGTCCTAATCTAGCATGCCATAAATCAAGAGACACAATAATATAAGCAGAACAAAAGGCAGTTTTATTACCAATAGTATTTACATTCAGCTTGAAAAGGCCTTCATATATGTTGCCTTTTCCTACAAAAACTCCATTTTTGGTAACAACAAATTTATTTGCCTCAAATACTAATTTGAACCCATTTTTGCTCAATACTGAACCAGAAACCAAGTTCTTTTGCACTTCGGGCACATGGAGCACTTCGGTCAAAGTCAGAGACTTGTCGGATGAGAGGTGAGGAATGACTTTCCCCTAACCAATTACTTTGGCCGTAGAGGAGTTACCCATGTAGAGCTCTGGTCCATCTCCAACCTGCCCGTAGGAGACGAATGCACTTTTGTCACTACAGATGTGCCGAGTCGCGCATGTGTCAACCCACCAATCCCTACAATTGCCGACCAAGTTCACCTTTGTCACTACCGCCACAAAATTTTCTTCCACAAAATTGGCTTGATTTTTGCCTTTAATGTTTTTCCTGTGGTGGCATTCCTTCGCATAGTGTCCCTTCTTCCCGCAGACAAAACATTCTATATCTTTTCTTTTGGCAATATCCTTACGGGGCTTAAGGGCTTGGTTCTGATTTTTCTTCTGAAATTTCTTGCCCTGGAAAGAATTGGGCTTGGGCTTCCTTTGATCATTTTTGGCCTCGCTAAGTTTGGCCTTACCCATATGTTCAGAATCCTTATTCTTAGAATCATGGTCCCAATGACGTTCTTCTATTCTGAGACGAACTATGAGATCTTCAAATTTCATCTCCTTTTTCTTGTGTTACAAGGTGATCCCAAAGTCCTTCCACGATGGTGGGAGTTCGTGAATGGTACTGCCAACTACAAATTGTTTCGGGTAATTCCATCCTTCATATTTTGGATTTCATGAATTATTTTATGAAAATCTCTAACTTGTGTTATTATTGATTTTCCTTCATCCATTTGAAAGTCTAGAAATTGCTCAATGGCATACTTTTTGGTACCTGCATCCTCAGTATCATATTCTTTTATCCATGCATCCCATAATTCCTTGGCAGTTTTGAATGTTGAAAATACTCCATATAAGGAATTATCCAAATGGTTTACAGTCTCATTTTTGCAATCGAAATCATCATATTTCCATTTTTCATTTTCATAGCTACAAGCGGGCCCATCTCTGTATGGTTCCAGACAATCGGTTAATAGCACATGTAAAATTTTCATTACTTTGAGGAGATATTCCATTTTCACCTTCCACATTTTGAAGTCCTTACTCTCAAAATTGAAAACCTTAGAGTAATATTCTCGGGCAGTCATTTTAATTTATAAACAATTTTACCGCAGAAAATGTTCCTAAACTATTGGAAAAATTGCTTCGCGAAAATTGTAAATAAATCAGAAGTTAAAAAATATATGAGGAAAGGAAAGTAATGACCGAACAATATGGTAGCAAAATCACATCTTTGAAGACGCTTTCTTTAGGCAGATTTTGCCCCCACACAGGTGCAGATGGATTTTCGGACGTCTGCCTCGGGATAAGATGGCTTCCTGATCGGATGATCTCCACCACTTGTGCACCCGAATGGATAGAATCTCAAATCTCAAAAATCGCAGCCTTGCAGCAGCTTGAAAAAAAAATAGAAACCAAATTCTTGAAAGAAAACTCAAAGAACTAAAAGGGAGATGAGAGAGCTTGGAGAGAGAAAGAAGGATTTGATCCTTAGTTCTAGAAAGCCTTCACCCGGACGTCCCTTTTATAAGGCTTTATGGGGAAGAGATCCGTTGGGGAATTAATTCCCAACGGATACGCCCATTTTAAGAGTGCGCAACAGAAACCAATGGGTATGTTCAATGGATTACCATTATTCCACCATAAAGAGCAACGGAAAAGCTGTCTCTAATGGTCAAATGAGAAATGGGCTTCGCAGATCCGGGCTTATGCGAGCCGGGCCAAGCCCGCGTGGGCCGGACAGCGAGCTCACGGTGAAAGTGTGTGGTCACCACTACCTAAGCCTGTTCCCGAGACTTACACCATAGTGATGAGTGTAAACAATAATAAATAACTTTAAGAGAGTTCTCCACAACCAATGTAGGGGGAAAATTCAAAAAATAATCCTTGGGTCGGACACGGGTCAAGGTCAGCCTAAACTGAACCTCTGCTTAAGCCTAGGCGTTTATATAGCAGTTAATTACTTGCCAAAGAGCGATAATGAAGGGTTTAACTCATGGATTCAAGGCAGCGCACGATGGAGGCTCCAGGAGTTTTCGAATTGGACATGATGGAGAGAAGAAAACATGCGCAATGAAGGAGAGAGCGTGGGTAGAGAAGACGAAAGAATCAGAAAATGGAGAGATAAAAGGGGAGAAAAATCAGAGGAAGAGGTAAGTAAAAATTGAAACAAAACATAAACAATTAAAAAGATTAGATGGAGGAGACTCTAACTTTATCATTTGAGAGTCCTCGGTCGGACCATCTGATCGAGCTCTTACGATGATTTGTCTATGATACAGGCAAGAAGATCGATTCAAGCGAAGAAAAAGGAAGGAGATCTCCATTGCCGAGCAGAGTTGATCAGCTCGTCAGCCGACCAATCAAAATCAGCACTTACAACCGATATGGGACTCTCTTAAATAAAGAAAAGAGAAAAACATGTGCTTTAATGCACAAAGATACCAACAACACTACTATTCTAAATTACTTAGGAAAACTTTCGGAAGGCATTCATTTTCGCACCCCATCCCGAGTTAATCAGGATTAACTCTAATTAATCATGATTAACGTTGATTAAGCAAGATTAATTAATTACAATAAGATCAATGATCAAAATAAGTTGAATTAGTCTTGGAAAATTGGACTTAAGTCTAATGCAATGGTTTGGAAGACATTAACTTGGTTTTTGACCCCAATTAGTGAATTTGAGGACTTTTTCGTAAATATCGATTTATGTGTATATAGTCGAATTGGGTGGAATTTGATACCAATGTGTGTATCTTAATGAGTACATCAATTGTCATAATACACTAAATTTCATTTGACTTATGATGACTCAAATGGGTCTTGAATTGACTCAAAATGAAAATAAATTTAACAAAGGGGTTCAATAGTAAAATGTGAAACTACATGTCATCTTTGGACCAGCATATGTCTTTACATTTCCCAGATGTCATACATTCGTATCCTAGCCCATTTGCATGTGTTTTCTTTGCTGGGAGCTGGTTCTTCTTCATTTTCTTCTTTCTTCCTTCTTTGTTTCATCATATGGAAAGGATATGGCAAGTGGGTTTTAAGAAAGAAACTTGGGACTTCATCATCTTCTTCGTTTCTTCTCCTTGTTCATTGAGCAAGTGTTTCGAAGAGATATTTTGCAAGTGATTCACAAAAAGGAAATGGGTGCTGTCATCTTCTTCCTCTCTTTGCTTGGGTTTTCTTGAAGAAAAAGGCTTGGAGAAGGAAAGCTTGGATTGCTCTGTTTTAGTTTCATTGGAGTGGTTTTCTACCAATCACGCCTAAGAAGAAAGGGGTTTTGTGTTAAAGTAAAAGTAAAGGCAAGTATAAATGGTTTCTATGTTTCATATGTTACCTTGATTTAGTTTGTATTTATTGATTTAGACTTTTAGTTTTTTATTCATTGAATGATATAGTAGGGTGTTGAATTTTATTTTAAATGGAATTGATTGAATGATATGTTATGGAGTTGAAGTATTGTTTTCAGGTTTAAATGTTATATAAGAGTAGGGAACAGGAGGTTCCATATGTTGTATGCAGCAGGAAGAGATTTGAAGAAGAACAGAACAATGAACGAATTTGAAAAATATATCTGGACAGTGTCGGTCAACCGACATGGAGCCGACAGAGTTGACCGACGTTATAAGAAAGGAAAAATTCCTGTTTCTAGTTTTGGAACCGACCCTGACCGACATATGTCGGTCAGCCGACATCGGTTGACCTCGGTCAACCGACATGTGAACCGACAGTGTAAAATGCATGGAAAAGTTCGTCTCTGGTTTTCGAACCGAGACCTGACCGAACCAGTTCGGTCAGCCGAAAACGATACATCGGTTGACCGACAGGTTAACCGATGAGCGACCGACGAGCGAACCGACAGTTAACTGAAATTGTGTAATTTCATAATTTAATTCTGAACTTCAAGATTTAGAGCATATTGATTAAATCAAGGCTACTTTCAATATTTATACTTCCATAGGTGTTAATTAAGGGAACTTTAATGTACATATATTGTGATGCCTATCGAGAATAACACGTACATTAAATAACTGATGATTACACCTGAATGGTTGGTATTGTTCAATTGAAATTGTGTATTGAACTATATCCAACAATGATTGTTACTAGAATTGATCCTATAAGGATTATTTATTGAATTATGTTCGTTCAGTTGTACATACATGAGTTGAATGAAATGAATCTATATGAGTCTGACACTACATAATGAATTCTATAAGCTCATTGAGCTGATACTGGCTGCAGCAGTTTATTTGAGGAGTGTTCCGGAGCTCCGTGGTGATGTCAGTAGTCCCTGGCCCAAACACTGATAATTCCCACATATTATTCTTCCGTAAGGAAGATGGTAATTTCTCCTTATTTAGGGAGATGGTAGTTCTTCCTCTTAAGGAAGATTGTACTTGACTTGACTTGACTGGAAATATTATGTTAGTTGCCAATGAATTATAAGACTCCTACTGAAGTGGTTTACTGGCCTACTGTTTTACATTAAGGTAAATAGCATGTATGATCATAAACACTGTTTATATATTGCTGAATTATTGAATTCACAAGTGTTGTTGATGGCATTAAAGGCTTAGTTGCCCCTACCACTTGTGTGCCCCTACCACTTGTGCGACCGTACCGGCAACGAAGGAGACCGCTTCGGTTCCTCCAGGAGGATTAGTTGAATGGAAGTGACGAAATATATGTTAGGAACATTTTGATGATAGATCCTGTAAATGTAAATGGAAACTTTTGAAAATGTTTCATACTTTGATCCTTGCATTGTTTTAAATATGCAAGTGATAGTTATGATCATATTGTAAATAAATTTTAAAATCAATGTATATATTGGTTTATATTCCGCATTATGTGTACTGTCATCCCTTGTGAGTTTTATATACGTATATAAAATTCACGGGAGTAAATATGGTTTCGATTCCGGTTAACTCGATTTGATTAAAATCTCGGGTTCGGGTCGTGACAGTTGAAGACCAGTGAAGTCTCAGTGTGTCTTAAAGATTCCGGCACAATTAGGAATTCAAGGCAAATGAGGAATGCTTACAAGAGTTTGAAAACGATTTAGCATATGTACTCTCTAAAGATTCTTCAGGCATGCTTGAGGTAGAAAATGGCGATATCCTTCTATGGTTAATTGTAATGCAGTTTCTTGGGCTTGTTTCCTATATTGAAAAGGCAAACGTACAAACATCGGAAATTGGACATACCTGCTATTGGAGTCATCAAAGACAAAGTTGTTAGCCACCAAGTTCCTGTATGGCAAATAAGCAAGAAGCTAAAAGTCAGTGTTGTGGAAACCTTAGAAACAAATTAAGTTTATCCTTAGATGTACTTGGATCACAAGTGGTTTGACTATTACAAAATGGATACAGATGTAAGCGGTGGCTTGGATATCGATAGTCACAATAGGAAGGAGACTGTTTATTTGATGATATACGTGCTTAATGATTTGGGTAGAAATGGAAGAAAACAGTTCCCACATAAAGTTGTCTCTGGATTTTACAAACACATCAACAGAAGAACAGATAAATATTTATCCACTCTAAAAAACTATTCAAATCTTCCTGTTGGGGTGTGCATGTGTGTTTGTATTGATTGTTTCCTACTATTGGTATATTGAGACATTGCCTACAAATTTAGACTCAAAATGAAAACCTCCAATGCTAGAGTCCAGTGCAAAGGAACTAAAACTACTTTGGTATCTAGTAAAAACCATTCTTGCATATGAAAGTGGAATTAATCAGGTACTTTGTCATACTCTTTGAACAAGGTAAATTCTGCATCACTTAATTACATGGATCATGATACTATAAGTCGAAAATTGGAAAGTGAAAAGTGGAAGCTTCATGCAGTTTTGGACATACAGCTGTAAGCCTGATTCTGTAACCCAAAATGGAAAACTCCCTGATAACTGATTGTATGACAAGTCTCTGCAGGCACAACATTTAATGATATAGTTAGAATACATTTTCCTCACAAGTAGATCCATATCAAACTGGCATTATATTACTTATTCTACAATCTTAATCAAATTCTGAGAAAGAATGTAAAATAATTAACTTGTGCAAGTACAGCAGACATTCACACATGCATGACGGTGTGTTAGTGGATGTGTGATACTTTGATTGAATCAATCAGATATGTAGAGCAAATCAGTATGCAAATGGCAAAGATGTCAAAGTGTTTAGAATAAACATGTTGCTGTCTAAATTTATCTCGAAATACAAGCAACCAAATTATCGGGGCAAAGTGGATGATTTTTGTAATGTGCCACAAAACTAGAAACCAAATTAAGTTAGATATTTACTATTTGCCTTCGCTGCCCGAAACAATTGTCTACAGAATTCAGGATGTTATCTTGGTAACAGTCCAACCAAAGTGATTTCTTATTTTTGTACGTCAATCACAAAGTAACAAAGGCAGATAATAAAATAAACATCCAACCTTATTTAGGGCAAACATCCACACTGGGATTTGGTGGAGTGGCATAAGGAATGGGTTTACTCCTCATGTCTTGTGTTTGAAACCCGCCCCAAATCTGCTCAGTGTGCATTTATGAGGGTTTAATAGGCACCACCCATCGAATTAATTCTATTGGTCAAAAGACCTCAGGGATACCCATTTAATCAAAAGTAAAAAATCACAAAGCAGAATTTATAACATCCATTATTCTATATTAATTTATATTACTTTTTCAACACATAAGACTATTAAATGGATAAAATTTGGTAAGACGGACATACACAGCAAGAAGCGATGGACTTTTGCTCGGTGGCAGTGTACCAGACAAGCTATTGTTTCCAAGAAACCTGCTCATACAAAAAGTTCTATTAAATAAGGTGCCTAAATCAGAACCTGCACTAGGGGTATGGGTGGAAGTAAGCCGCATAACAATCAACTCAAATATTTTGGTCGAATAAATGGTCAAGTATCCCAATGTGAAATATGAAAGCGCACTAGATGGATTAATGCTTTTCAACCTTTTTCTGGAAAGTAATCATAAGAACTAATGGCCGACTTCAGGGGAAAATGGTTGCTACAAAAGCATCGCAGCTATTTTCCTTTTTTAATTTTATTGGGCTAAAAAAGTCCAATTGGACAAATGCACCCACAAATAGCTGAAAATGTTTGTTTCTTCCTTACAAGTTAGAAAGTGAACTCAAATTGAAGAGAGAGCTGGGAATTTGCCCCGTTAAATTGTTGAAGCTCAAATCCCTGCAAAATTAAAAAGAAAATAAATGAACAGAGTTTTTTTTTTTTTTTTTTGGTAGAATTTGAATAGAGTTGAATGATAATGAAAAGCACATTGATATAGTGCTTGTTTCTACTAAATATCAGTGAAAGAGTTTCACTTTTAAGATTGCTGATTAAAGATTTGTGGGGTATGGATTTCGTGAACAACTTACAATTGCAGTAATGACTGGTACTCCCCAATGTTCAATGGAATGGTCCCGGAAATCATATTATTTCTCAAGATTCTGCACAAAGATGGAACTTCTATTATAAGAAACAAGAGAACAAAAGCAAATGACAACACCGTAGATTGAAACCATTTTGACTTACAAAATGCTTAAGGACTTCATATTGCTAATAAATGTCAATGATGAGCTTCCATTTGATATATCGCTTATTCGCCTATGCAATCATTGGATAATAAATAAAATTAGATACAAGAAACAGGAAATAACCATGAACGAGAGAAATGACTAAGAAATAGAAGCACTCACAAATCTGTCATTGAAGTTAAATTAGAAAAACTTGAAGGTATTGAACCTTGGAAGGAGTTCCCTTGAAGCCTCCTACAACAACATTTTCTCGTTAGAATTCTCTATAAAAATTAATGAAATGAGGTTTTAAAAACAATGGGATATTTGTTTTAGTAACCAAAAAGTATATTTGCAGGGGCAGACCGAGGAAACTCAAGTTGCAGGTTCTATGTAAAAGAAATATTGGGGGAATGGACAAATAAATATAAAAAGCATATTAATTTTTAAATTTTGTAGGGGAGTTTTAAAAATTTTAAACTTTTTTCAGATATGGGGTGACCATGACCATATACGTGGGTCACCATGAAAAAGAAAAAAAAAAAAAAAAAACATAACAGACAAAAAATAACTCAAGTTGAGTCGTGGTGGAGTTTTGCCTTGAGACAAACACACCCCATTGCCACTGCTGTTGGATTCCATTTCCAAAACCGGCTCTCCCATGACCACACTCCGATCAAATTGAAATCCAAACAGGCTTCATTGTTGTTGAAGCTCATACCTCATCTCTGCTCCTTCTTCCACCCCCCAACAGCCATGTCCCGGATACTACTACACTCTCTCATTCCCCCGGCCAGCATCCCTTCCACCCAACATTCACATGCTGAATTTTGTGGATCTTATTTCCTATTTAGATGCTTCAGATCCATGCATTTGACTCGCTATCTACATAAAGAACTTTTGTGTGTTCTACCGACTGTTTGGGATGTTGAAATTTCATCCATTTTGCCCGCTGTCACACACTGAAAACTTCATGTGTTTTTACTGATTGGGTACTACTTCCTTGCAGAATTTGAAGGCATTGTTCACATACAATCTTCATGCACTCTTTCTTGCAAGACTGTCACCATTTCACTGCCTTCATGAAAAATGACTAATAGAAATGTATATATCTTGAAATACAGTGAATCTTCTAAAACACATTTGCACAAAATTAGAAATTGTCCGGACCTGAGACAGCATTTCCACTTTACATCATCTACTTGACCTCCAATCCTCTACCTGTTCCTATCTAGAGACATTGTATCTCGAGACATGGCCATAAAACATCTCAGATGGGCACAATGGTTGTCATGTGATTGGAAGAATGAGAAAGGAAAGAAGATGAGAAGAAGAAAAGTACTTTAAGAAGTGGGAAGTTCTGGAGAAATAGAAGAGAGGAAGTTAGAAAATGAATTTTAAAGATTCAAATTTTAAATGTAATCTTTAGAAAATAGGGGGGAATTATTGAGTATTTCTAAAAACTAACGATTAAGATAAATCTCAAGAGGCACTTGAGTGTCTTTTCAGAATATCTAAAATTTTTTGTCTTACCCAAAATATTTTTGTGCCCTTTGGATGAGATGTGTGTTTTGGACAATTCATGAGTGGAAGTTTCCAAGGTCCTTTCGGTCTATAAATTAAGGCGATTTCCAAGTTCTTTATATAGCACTAAAAAAAGCACATAGAATATAGAGCTTTCTACTACCAAATATAGCCTTATTTTCTAATTTTTAAAGGAAATTAAATATTTCTATTTCTATTGCACTGAGGGCATTGTATCTGGGGATAAAATTTTATCAAAACCACTTGCATTGGCAAATAATTATCATTAAAAAAGCTCTTTAAATGGTGTGCTAATTGGTGTGCCTTGCCCATTTTTTGCTTTCTTAATTCAATTAGTTCTCACATTCTACATAGCACAATTCCAAGCATTATTTACAACATTTTATTAATCATTTATTTACTTGCCTCTTTATTTTCCCAATTGCACGTTATTCAGCTATTTCCCCAACACAACCCTTTCTAGATCGAGTATGATCTCTGCCTCCTGTCACCTTCTATCTCTTGGCCCATTTCTCTATTCATAGCCCTCCCAAGGGCTTTCTTAAGAATAAGGAGGAGGAATCTCATGGAAATACCACGGAATACGGTTTGATCTTGTTCATGGGGATTTTGTAAATATCCCATTCCAAAACTCGAAAGTTCGAAACAATTGGGACTTTTTTGGAAATTGGATGCAGTTACTAATTCAAGATCTGGCATGTACAGAATGAAAACTTCATTCTCAATTCTACAAGAATTTTTATGAAAGTATTTCATTTGCTTCTCTTCCATGAAAGTTTCATTTTCCCATAATGTATCCTCATTTTGGGCCTAATTCTTCTTCTAGATTCTCTCTCTCTCTCTCTCTCTCTCTCTCTCTCTCTCTCTCTCTCTCTCTCTCTCTCTCTCTCTCTCTCTCTCTTCCTTCCTTATGAACAGAATTTTCCAAACCGAACTGACTAAAATAAAGAAAATCGAAGACTCCTCTCTGCATCTTATATCTGAACCGATCTTCGCTGTAGAAGTGGTCCACCTCGAGATCTTGCACCAGATCACTCTCATACAGCTATCAAACCGCACTTATTCTCTGTTGAGTCCGGATCCCCCCCCCCCCCCCCCCCCCCCCCCCCCCCCCCCGACTCTATCCTCCTCCTCTCTAGGTTTGTGCGCGTTCTCATAAGATCGACACTGAATGTGAGAAATCAGTAATGGCAAGGTCACCACCCACAGCATTGTGCATGCATGATGTTCTCAAGATCGATAACCCGCTATGATACTACTTGTTGACAAAAAAGGGAGGAGAGGAATGTGGGAACACAAATCAAGCTCGTATATTGGACTCTAGTGAGAAAGCTTCTAAATGCACCTCCATTTTTCTTTGCACACCCATCATTTTAAAAAAAAATTACTATGAATATACCGTTATAGTAAATCCTCAAACTTGCCCTTCTCCCCTCTCCCTTTCTCTACCTCCTTATCCATCTCATCTCCATCGCCCAGTAGCACCACCGCCACATCCTTCGCTGCCTCCCCTTCTCCACCTGCTTTTCCATCTCCCTCTCCCCTCTCCCTCTCCCTCTCCCTCTCTCCCTCTCCCCCTCCGGCGATGCTGCTGGAGTGGGGGGTGGTGGCTGGGGTGAGGGTGCGGTTTGAGGTAAGATTAGTTTAGGTGTTATGGGAGGTGTGCAACGAAAATTCTGAAACTTTCAAGTTCAATGGTAGGTGTATAGAGAAAGAGGGTGTGCGAAGAAAAACGAACGCACATTTAGAAGCTCTATTCTAGAAAACTGAATTACATTCACAATATATATATACAAATAAAAACAAATATGCTTAAATCGAGTCCTAATCTAAATAGAAAACACATCCATACAAGTATAAATTAATCATCTCAAATTATAAGCCTAATTAAATGAGGAAAACAATCCTAATTCTAATCTACGTATAGCAGCACCGGACCAATGCCTACTGATATGTGTATTGAGTCAATGATGACTTAAATAGTTGACAATCCTATCTACCTCACTATGACGAGACCTAACATCACAAAAGCAGTTTGGACTATGAGCACAGAAGACGCGCCAGCTCAATTATAGACAAATAGCAGTAGGGTTGATTTTACAATTTTAGGCCAGCAATTATAGACTTGTAATAGGTTTGAACCCAACCTAGAAAGGTATAAATGAGCAGAGGGTGACTTATGTGATTGGGGTTTTTTCCATATGACTACCATTAGTCATAAATAACCCTGTCTTGTGACAAAAGTTGAAGAAATTACCCAAATATAGTCCGTACTAGTACTTTTTTGCGATATCGCAAACTTGTTTATATTGCAAAATTTCTTTGCGATATCGCATAAAATTACTTTGATACAGAGAGAAATAACAAGGTAGTTTACCTTTTTTCTTTTATATAATCTTAGAGAAGCTCCTCGCTCCTTTTTGCTTTAGTATTTTCTTATGTGTTTAAAATATTTACCTTTTGCTTGCTTGCCTCGTAAACTGTATTTTTGGGTACTTACCTGGACTATGTCAATCCTACGCCCTGTAGGCTGGGAGAAGATGCATTGATGGTGTGAAGGTTCTAGTGAAGATGATGGACTTGTGTTTTGTGATGGAGGTGGTGTTTGATGGGGCTCTTTAGATCGTGAGAAGAAAGATGAAATGATAATAGAGATTGAGAAGATGGATTATGGTGTTTGAGGAAGAAGATGTAGGTGCTGGTTTGAGTGGAATAAAGACATGGGATGAACTGAGAGAAATGCAGATTGGCGTTTGCCGGTGTTGAGGATGATGGAGGTTTTGAGGATGGTGGGTTGGGCGAGAAATGCATTCGAAAGATGGAGGAAGAAGAGGGAGACGAGGAAAAAAGAGGAAATTGAAGACACAAGCATCGATATCGACACTCAACTAAGCTGTAAACCTATATTGACCGTTGACATCGACGACTAACTGAGCCCCAAACCTGAGCAAAAAGGGAAAAAAATGACGGGAGGGCCTTTACTTTATGTGAAGATCTTTTGGGGCCTTTTTCATGCAAAAGGGTTTTTTTTTCCGTAAAATCCTCTATATATTAATTCAAACATGCCAGCATAAATCAGTGGGCTCGGAAACAAATTCTCCTCTATAGGCCAGTAATTATAAATTACAAGATGGGCAAGAAAAAAAGCAACAAGAAGGGCCAGCTCAATCATAGGCAGATTGCACTAGGGCTGATTGTACAATTCTGGGCAGCAATCATAGACTAGTAATAGGATCGAACCCAACCTTGGAAGGTACAAAAAAATAGAGGACAGCTTATCCAATTGGGACCTTTTCCAAATGGCCACCATTAGTCGTGGATAATCCCACCTTGTGACGAAAGTTAAGAAAATCACCGACACGTTGTCCCCTACTAGTAAAATTTTACGTTATCGCAAAAAAAAAAAAAGGAAAATACTAATAAAGAGAACATCCTAGTAATTTTCTTAGCTTTCGTCGCGCGGCTGGCTTATGCATGACTAATGGTGGATAGTCAATCTCAGAGAAGCTCTTCTCTCCTAAGTACCCAAAAACACAGTCCTATGAGGCAAGCAAGCAAAAGGAAAGTATTTTAAACAAATAAAAAATCACCCAGACCTATACGGCTATACGCTGGTTGCAAAGGTGGGAAGTGGGACAAGCTTTCCCTCACTTCAGAACAGCGCACTTCTTGAGACAAGTGCGTTGTACAGTTGTTAATTCTGTTTCAGTGATAGTTTCGGTCCGCCCTTGAAAATGGAATATTTCGATGTTTCAAACTTTCCGCAAAACTTTTCGGAAAAATATAAAAATAAAAAAAAATAAAATATATATTGCCCATAAATTTTATAATAAAGTTGGTACCATGATCAAGCCCAAGACTCAACCCCTTGTATAAGATCCACCCCAAACCACTCCTATTTTCCAAAATCACTCCACTAGGCCCAACTGTATTTTTCAATAATTCCCCAAGCCCAATCCCATTTCCAAAATTCCCTCAGCCATGCCTTTGGCCCAGACCTAACACCACTCATTGTAAAATGAAACATGTGATGCTAGTATGCCACACCTTGACTTCTCGAGCCTCACCCAAACAACTTTTTGATGCTTTCCTCTTTGGAAAAGACTTATGCATCATGACTCATCGCATCACTTCCGTTATCATATCATTCAACTTCTTTATTCAAATGGAAAAAAAAAGCGGAGTAGACTTTGGACTTATCCTTTCAATCTTGTTGTTATTCAAGTTCTCTATTCAAACAAGGTAATAAAAGGATATGAAGAAGAGAAAGGAGAAGAATAATAGAGGACAAGAAGAGCAGCGGGTAATAGTGGCAGCAGTCCATGGGGGTGGCAATGGCGACGGCATGCACAGGTACCTCTTCCTCTTCCTTCCTTTCAAATTTTTTTTTTAATTTGCAACAAGAGTTCTTCTCTTGCAATTTCTTATATAAAATCTCTATTTTTCTTAGATAAAAATGGTGTTGCAGTTTTTTGTTTTTTTTTTTTTTGCAAAATCCATTTTGGTTTTATGAACATACCGGCTGCTGGTACAGAACTGTATGCAGACCAAAAACTTTGAGGCTTCATTTCATTCTGGTTGAAGGACTGGAACAAAAAGTTTCGGCCATTCCGGCCGAAACGAAACGAGATTGACAACTATAGCGTTGCCCAATCCCGCTGCTACTCGTCCATGTCACTGTTGACGTCACTGGACGTTAGTGTTGAGACAAACGGTCTGGGCTTTTCTCAATCGGGTCTGTTTGACCAGACCCAACCTGAAAAAAGTCCAAGAAACCAAGACAAGCACGCATGAGCGGGAACTCTCCTACTTTCTTTTTCTTCTTGCACGTACGCCGGCTGCTATTAGGGGAGCCCTCTGTTGTGCGTGGCTGGGTTTTAACGAATTGGTTGAGTTCAGTTTGGCTTGAGCTGATCCTCCAATTTTCCGATTAATTAAAGGTTTCGACCCTTTAATTACCGGGTTTGGGTCCCTATTTAGATTACGATAGGTAAACCGGTCCGATATGGTTCCACCTTGGATTAAGCCCAGAGACCTTGGAGCCGACATATTACGTCAATTTTTTAGAATTCCTCTTATAAATTAGTCTTCCTCCGAATCATTCTTTACCAATACTCGGACCTGAACCCTTCCCATGTACAAAACCGGTTCTGGTTATAGGTTCCATCTTCTCGTTAACGGACCAACGGTAGCCCCTTTTCCTTGATGACCCTGTAACACGTGTATAGAAGGAAAACGAACCTTAGATCTGCGTCAATCCGCACCTCTATCATGAGATCTAAACAGTTAGAAATGCATTGCAAGGCCTAAAGCTATGATATCAATGAAAGACATGAGCCTGCACGATCGGAGAGTGTTGCGCGAGGCTAGTGATGGTCGACCGATGGGTTTGCTCTGAATCTCTTCATTTTGGGATTTTTCTATATTCTATGGATCTCACTATCGAACTATATGCTTAAGAGATGAGTCTGGATCCCCTATTTTTACGAAACAGGAGATAGACAAAGAATGATGAAGCTAGAAAATTTACATGCATCTAGATATCAATCCCCATCTTAAAGAAGCATGTAAAAATCTTTTGCATTGGTGATATTAGTCAGTTTCATTTATTTTTTTTTGTATAATGTCATCAATAAATAATTATTTCCATTATATTCATTTAAGAGTAATTGACGGTATAAGAGACTTTGGACCTCCAAGCCAAATATGTCGTAAATGTGGAGCAATAATAAGGGACCATGAGCATTCTAGAAGAAAGGCAACTGATTCAAATTACATATTTAACAAATGTTGCCAAGACGGAAATTTTATTTTACCTATGTTGCAACATCCTCCACCGTACTTGAGATCACTTATGGAAGGTCTCATAAGTAAGACTTCTACCAAATTTAAAAAGTCAATAAGATCATGCAATAATGCAATTTTAATTTACTTCCTTGAGAGCAAACATGGATCACGACATTTTAAGTGGAGGCGGTCCTTCCACATTTCGTATACATAGTCAGACACACCATAAAATTGGATCACTATTGTCATTAGATAGTGAGCAACCAAAGTCTGCCCAACTCTATATGTATGACAAAGATCACGAGCTTAGAAATAAAAGAATGGCATTAACAAATGACGCACATGAAATAAATTTGGATGAGTCCATTATAGAAGGATTAAAATTTGTTCTAGATGAAGTAAATCCATAAGTACAAAAACTTCAATCAGTAATGGATAAATTTGGAGAACTTAAGATATATCCATGACAATACTTTCTAATAGATCTAAAGATGCAAGGCGATACAACCGTCCATCAGTGGATGAGGTAGTTGCATTGATATTTGATGAAGGATCCTCAAGTCATTCAAATAGAGATATCATCTTAGAGAGGGTTTCAGGACCTTTACAAAGAATTAGCGAGCCTCATCCAAGTTATGTCATTATAATACCCATTGCTTTTTCCTTACGAAGAAGATGGGTGGCATACAAATATATCATATTCAACGTCTTCAAGCTCCTTGAAGTCTAAAGCCTCAATGAGAGAATACTATTGTTACAAGCTGCAACAAAGACATGGGGAAGGAATGACACTCTTATTATCTAGAAAATTGCTTCATCAATTTATTATTGATGCATTTTCATACATTAAGTTTGAAGTTGCCTATATAAGAGCCAATCATGGTACATTTAGATTTGATTTTACCAAGGTACATCTAGATTTTATTTTTGCCAAGGTATCAAAGATGCAATTGTTCAAGGAGACGGTAGAGCATCTGTAATTGGTCGGCGATACATATTACCTTCTTCATTTATGGGTGGTCCACATTACATGATTGAACAATATTAGGTTGGAATGACTATTTGTCAATGGGCAGGTTGCCCCGATATTTTCTTAACATTTACAAGTAACCCAAGATGGATAGAGATTCAACATTTTACAGACTTTATTTCAGGACAAAAAGTTGAAGATCATCCAAATATTATTATAAGGCTATTTCATATAAAGATCAATGAATTGATCGAAGAGATAATAAAAACATGACAAGTTTTTGCAAAGTTATCGCAGGTAAAACGTTTTTTATTATACCATGAATCAGTGTCTATAAACATTCCCGTACGATCTCTGATACTTAGAATTATGTTCTCACTGTAGATATATACACAATCAAGTCTCAAAAAAGGGGGCTTCAACATGCACATATATTAATAACATTAGATCAAAATCATAAGATATTGAGCACTGAGGACATATATTATGTTGTTTTAGTTGAGATGCCTGATATATTTATGAAGATGCAAAATCGTATTACACAATTAAGAGGTTCATGGTCCATGGTCCATGGGGACCTCTAAATCCAAAATGTGCATTTATGAAAGATGGAAAATACAACAAAAAAAGAAGATCATAAGTGTTTCAATGATCATACATTAGTCAATAGTTATGGTTATCCAACGTGCAAGAAGAAAGATAATTGGAGAACTATTAAGATAGGTGATGTTAACCTTGGCAATAAATGGGCGGTTCCATATCACTCATATCTATCAAGAAAATATAATACACACATAAGTGTTGAAATGTGCAACCAAATACAAGTGATAAAGTGCTTTTATAAATACATACACAAAGGACCGAATCGAGCAACTATCATTATAGAAGAAAGTAGGCAATCATAAGAAGCATCTGGAGCATTAAGATATAAAGAAGTTGATCAAATCAAATAGTGTGTTGATTGTCGTAATATTTCGGCACCAAAATCATGTTGGAGAATATTTGAATTCGTACTCCACCATAGAAATCCTACTATTAAATGCTTACAATACTATCTTGAAAATCAACAAGTTGTTGTTTTCAACGATAACAACAATTTGTCATTTGTTTTAAATAGACCCGGAGTAGATAAAAAAATGTTCACAGAGTGCTTTACAGCAAATCGTCAAGATCTAGACGCCAGGGATCTAAGATATGTCGACTTCCCAAGCAGTTATACTTAGAAAAGTAATGAAATGTATGGTCTGTAAGGAAATGTCAAAAATGCATTAGATGATTATATTATGCTCCGCCTAATACATGTGGGAGGTATTATTTGAGAATGCTCCTACATATTATACGTGGTGCAACCAACTATAAAGACTTAAGAATAGTCAACTGTAACGTGCATGATTTATTTAAATAGGCATCCTTAGAACTTGGATTGCTTGATGATGACAATGAGTGGGAGAATACGATATGCGAAACATCGACTTGGGCTATAAGACATCAATTAAGAACCATATTTGCAGAAATGCTTATGTTTTGTGAGGTGGTGAATATATTACAAATATGGGAAAAGAAGTAGCAGTCACTTTCTGATGATATTGCAATGAGACTACACAGGCAAGAAGGTGCACTAAATTCTGATTTTATAGATTTGAAATTCAAAATAGGCACTTCTTGAAACTGAAATCATCTTAAAAGAATTCTTGAATTTGCCATTGCTTCGATATGAAGACGTTGACTTCATATCAAATAGGCTGCTACATGAAGAAATGCCCTACAACACTGAAGACCTTGTATCTGAATTTGATATCTTACATCCAAAATTATCCAAAACATGTAAGGAAAAAGACAAAAGGTGAAATCCCTTAATTGTCAATGGTGGCAGTGGAACATGTAAGACTTACTTGGGAAAACATTAATTACAGAGCTTAGAAGTGATGGTCAAATCGTTCTAGCTGTTGCATCATCGGGAATAACTTTTTTATTATTACCAGGAGGCAGCACTGCACATTCACTCTTTAAAATCTCATTGCAACCTCATGAGACATCATGTTGTGCCATTATTAAACAGTCAAGTTGTGCTGAACTAATTTGAAATACAACTTTGATTATATGGAATGAAGCACCAATGATGCATAAGAATGCCTTTAAAGTGGTTAATGGATCTCTACGTGACATACTAACAATGTTTGATCCTACTGTTGGTGCTAAATTATTTGGAGGGATAACTGTTGCATTTGGTGGTGATTTTAGACAAATTTTGCTTGTTATTAGAAAAGGAAGCAGAGAGGATATAGTTGCTTCTTCAATTACAAAATCTTTAATATGGAAGCATTGTAAAGTTTTAAATCTAACTAAAAATATGCGACTACAAGATTTAATGAACAAGGATGAGATGACGCAGTTTGCAAGATGTGTATTGTCACAGCCCCGCCCAACTTAGCATGAAATTGTCTGCTTTAGCCCCGTGCGCGCGCAAGGACTTCCCAAGAGGCCACCCATCCTAGTGTTGTTCCCACTCGTTCACGCTTAACTCTAGAGTTCTTACGGTTTTCAGGGCTGCACGGTTTTAAAACGTGTCAGGATTGAGTTAAGACGTAGTTTGACGTATAAGCCCAGGGTCAAGACTTGGATATTTCTGAAGTGGGACTTGGATAAAGCCTTACGGTGCTAATTGAAGCACTTCGCTTGTACCCTTGCGGATTCCCTTTTCTTGGCTCACAGGATCACTTGAACTGCTCTTACCTCAAGGGATTACCCAGGCGGATTGGGGTCTCACACTCTCCCCAACAGGAAAAAGAGTCGTCCTCGACTCTGATACCAATTGTCACAGCGCCGCCCAACTCAACATGAAATTGTCCGCTTTGGCCCCGTGCGCGTGTGAAGACTTCTTAGGAGGTCACCCATCCGAATACTGCTCCCGTCCGAGCACGCTTAACTCCATACTTCTTACGCTTTTCGAGGTCGCACGGTTTTAAAACGCGTCATGTTGAGTAAAGTACATATTTGACTTATAAGCACAGAGTCAGGACTTGGATATTTCCAACATGGGACTTGGACAGAGCCTTATGGTGCTAACTAAAGCAATCCACTCGTACGACTGTGGATTCCCCTTTCTTGGCTCACACGATTACTTGACCTGGCCTTGCCTCAAAGGATTACCCAGGCGGATTGGGGTCTCATAGGTTTTAAGTATTGGATATGGAGATTATAACTCTATCTGTAATAGTAAGGAAGATGGCGACAACTTAGTTGAGATTTCATCTGATTTGAGAATTGATATATAATATGATGATAGTTTCCCATTGATAAAGTTCATATATGAGAACACTGATAAGATGGATCTTGATAATTCTCAAAATCAATGATGTTGTTCTCTCGTTGACTCCTACAAAAAGCTAGGCATATTTAAGTCTAGATACAATGGTAGAGGTTAATAGTAATGAAAGTAATCAAGTAATTTTGTATAGTACATAATTTCTTAATCCACAAAATGTCGGTGGATCGCCAAATCATCGTCTTGAGCTCAAAATTGGATCTCCTATAATGCTTATTCGCAATCTAAATCAGTCTATTGGGTTATGCAATGAAAGTTGACGCTAAAAATGTCACTCACGCCTCTTCATGCATCTTCAGCATCAAAGCAGTCACATGAAGCTTCATCAAGCCATGCAAGTGTGATTTTCAAAGCTCTTATATCGTTTTGGAGAAGTTTCAACGTTATTTCTTATGTGACAATCATCAAAATCTCCTCAAAATGAGCAACAACTACTTCAAGCATCAAATCTCCTCAAAATTATCTGAAAAGCTTAGAATCCTTCAATACAGCCCTGAGGAGTGTACACATCAAGTTTTGCGCCATTTCAACACCATTTGGCCCGACTTCACTCTTCCAGCGGCCAAACGGAACTTTCCGGTGGCAACAGTATATGAGCTCATCTTTCACAAAAAAAAGCACGTAGTTGGTCTCAAAATACCACTAGAAGGCTCTACATCAAACTTCATGCCATTCTGACACTGTTTGGCCCAAAGTGCAAAAACTCGTATTCTCCACACGACAAAGTCAGCCTTTCCGGCAATAAAAATACTGAAGACATCAATTCTTCAATCAGAGTCTGCAGATAACCCTTAAATACTCTCAAGAGGTTTTACTTCAAATTTCGGGTCAATCCGACATCGTTTGACTCAAAATCAATCTTCTGGCGGCAAAACCAGGTCTCCTTACAACGGAGACCGCCGAAATCATCATTCTCTAAGAAAATCACATGGATGGTCTTAAAATACTCCCAAGGGAATATATATCAAGTTTCAAGTCATTTTGACATCATTTGACCCAATTTCGTCCCCCTGGTAGCAAAATCAGGTCTCCCAGCGACGGAGTCTATCGGTGCAATGACACACAAATTTCAGGTCATTCCAACATCGTTTGACCCAGTTTTGGCTTTTGGCGACAAATCTGAGCCTCCGCGCGACAAAGTCTTCGGCTTTCCCGCAAACTTGGAAACTTTGGCCCTCATCTTATGCTGCTTTCGATCAACTATAATACAAGAAAAGTACGCCAAGAAATGTTATGCCAAAAATAAAATTCCAAAAAAGTGTCAAAAAGGCGTGCAAACGGGCAAAAAAGGCCCTATGTCCGCCGACGACCATGGGAATTGGGCCCGCGGATTTCCGTAAAAACCCATTTTCTGGGTACCTTTCTATTTGTAGGCCATTTTACCCATAGAACTTTTTCAAAATTTGATTTTTGAGGCTTGAAATCCATCGATCTTCATCAACATCACGGGTTCGTCAACAAAAACATGGATTCGTCAACAGACACTATTAAGTCATCATCGGGCCAACTAAGAAAGCATACTTTCTACTCGACAGATCGAAAAATTGACAAGACAGATGGTATTGGCCCACCGACGGTGATGGATGTTTGAAATTGCAAAGTCATTTGACATCAAATCATGTGCGAAATTCACCGGCTAACAAATCCTCATATGTTGCGGGAAGAATTCCAAAATATGCAAGGCTCGCGACTCTTCAACTTCCAACATGTATTTTGGTGGCTACTAAATGCGGTTAATGACCCATTTTCTTGAGCGGTCCAATCAGAATGCAAGAAAGGGGAGTTACAGATGGAGAGCAATCATGGCATTAAAATGCATAACTCCTCTCATCATGAAGATTCATTGCAATTAATGGTCACTACCTTGCATCAGCCAATCAGATTTCAAGAAAAAATAGTTACAAACGGAGTTAAAATCCATGATAATAAAATGCGTAACTCCTCCCATCATGGAGTATTAATGCATTCAAAGCTCATAAGTGTTAGACCCTAAGTTGTTTGCAATTTGATGTCTTGCATTTGCATAATATTCATCTCATTACTTTCATTTTCATTTCACAAGTTTCTTCTTGAAAATCATCTTTTGACTTAACCTACTCATGTTTTAATTTAAACTCTTTTTGGTTGATTTGAATTTTGATTTTAATCATGTTTTTCTTGATAAAACAATTTATAAAAACACCTTTCAAATCTGAGTTTTTAAATGGTTTCAAAGTTTCACTCTTCAAAAACATCAGATCTTCAGAAAATTGACCTGACCTCTCTGTCGGTCAAGTCGTCAGCTCTTGTCGGTCAGCCGATACAAGAACCGAGTCCAACCGATGGCTCCATCGGTTCCATTTCCAGTGAGCTACATTTTCAGAACTTCTCTATCAGTTTGCTCCTCGGTTCCTATCGGTCAACCGATAGTACATGAATTGTAAGACCGAAAGCTCGTCGGTTCCAAAAATAGACAGCAACTTTTTCAACAACTTTGTGCTATCGGTTCACTTATCGGTTCCCTATCGGTCAACCGATAAATGACGGTCAACCGATAACTGCATATGGGTTAGAAAAACTTTCAAAAATATGACCGTTGCATGTGACCGTTGATCTATCGGTCGACCGACACCTAGTTATCGGTTGACCGACAGGCATCCGTTAGACCACTTTTTCTATAAAAAGCAAGTTCATTCCAAGGAGTCAAATGACGAAAAGAGATGCCATTTTTGGTGTTTTTAGTGCCCAAGCAAAGGGAATGAATTAAAGAAGCTTGTTTGGTCCAATTGGAAAGCTAAAGCTTGATTACAAGAAGTTAAATCCTAGTAAGCTTTAATTTCCTAGTTCATATGTTTCATGCTTTGTTTTAAATCTTTGGAAAATGTTTTCTAGCATGCTAACTATGTTGTGTGGATTCCATATCTTATTTAATCCTTGATTCACATGTTTTGGATTCCATCTCTTGATTTCAAGCCAAGTTTTGTTTAAACTTTGTTAATCATGCTTAGTCTAAATCTTTGAATTCTGTATAGCATTATACATTAACTTGTTTGAATCTTTCATTCTTTCCTTGTTGTTTTCAATCTATTTAGAACTTTAGTTAAACCCTTGTTTTTGAAAACAACATTACACATGCATCACTTGATTAGTCTTAATCATTTTCATACAACAGGTGATCTTTAGATTTTCATATCATTCACAAGTTTGTAATTATTCAAGTGATTTGCATTTGACTTCAATCATATCTTTTATGTGCTTTAAACTTTGAAATGCTTTAAGCATAAAATTCATTGGACTTAATACTAACTTGATTGAAGTTTTACACACACACACCTCATGAGCATTCAACTTCGCATTTCTTAGAGTGTTGTGTGAGTTTGTCTTCACTTTTATATTTGCCTAATTAAGAGGCACCTTTTCAGAGCTTAATCTATTTCTCTTCTAGTGTGCATACGCTTTCTTGAGAAAGAAATATACTGTAAAGTGTAGAAAATAATGTGACTTAGGCCCACTAGGCCCAGCCCAAGGCCCGTCAGAGCTTGTATATAACTGTATCTTGAGTTATCTCTTATTTATTTATTTCCTTGTATAGATTTATAGATTGATTTGATTATCCTTGATGAAGGTTGTAAATTGATTTGATTACCCTTGATTAGGGATTGTATATTGATTAGATTACCCTTGATTTGGGTATTGTGTAATTATAAAATCTCATACGAGCCTCCCATTGAGGTATCGGTTTCTCTCCACCTTTGGTTTATTCTTCTTCCTATCTTTACATATCATTTCATGGTATCAGAGCTCGAGGCTATGATCTATCATCATTGATCAATCACCATTGATCAATCTTCTTCATTCTTTGATCCATTTAGTCTCCCTGGTGTGAATTTCTTAACTGTCTGATCCATCAGTGGCCCACCAGATCAGTCAGTGGCCCACCCCGGATCAACTGCAAGAAAACTCCTCAGAAGTGATCGACCAGTCATCAGGACCATTTTAAGGATTTTTATGGAATTTTTCTTCTCTATTTGAGGTATTTTTTATCCCTTCTTCCTCTGTCGGTTTTGATATTTTTCTACAAGATTGTTTTCATCACAACCGTCCAATATTGTGGATCTGTGTCCGATCTTCATCAAACTTGGACTGGAGGTAGGACTTTTGGTATTCTTCCAGTCTTTTCTATCTGATCTGTGTATAGATCAGATTGTGGGGTCCATGTACCTCATCTGCCATCAGCATCTAGGTCGCCTGGGGGCTGTCTGTGCTGGATTTTGAGCATTTTATGCTGCGGGCTTGCTGTCTGTGCTGGATTCTTCTGTGATGTTGCTCTTCTGTGCTGGATTTTGTGCTGATAGCTGGCTGTGTGTGCTCTTCTATGCTGTATTAGCAGCTATTCTCTCCTGCTGCTTATCTATTTCCTCATTTCATTTCTGTGTGCATCTTGCTATTCTGTAGTTGTTTTCTATCCTTGGTTGTTTGCTGCTGTTTCATTTTGCTGCCGCTTCTTTAATATGGACAAGTATGATGTTATTCCCATTAAATTCAATGGAAATAATTACATGGCTTGGCCATTTCATCTGAAGAATTTCGTTGAAGGCCAAGGATTGTTTGGTTATCTTGACGGCTCGATAACTAAACCTACTACAACTACTGACATCAAAGCTTTAGCTACCTGGTCTAAAGAAAATGCTAAGGTTATCACTTGGATTCTTAACTCCATTGATCCTTCTCTTGCCATTGCTCTTCAAGCATATGCTGCTGCCTCTGATATGTGGGGTCATCTAAAGAATGTTTATCATCAAACCAATAAAGCTCGCAAATTTCAACTCGATAGTGAAATTGCGAAATTCATTCAAGGTGATAAAACTGTGCAAGAATAC
This sequence comes from Litsea cubeba, assembly GCA_012931725.1. Classification (NCBI taxonomy): domain Eukaryota; kingdom Viridiplantae; phylum Streptophyta; class Magnoliopsida; order Laurales; family Lauraceae; genus Litsea; species Litsea cubeba. The sequence goes on from CM022951.1 coordinate 37,094,236, forward strand.
TACAATGGATTTCTCACATTATGGACTGAGAAGGATGCTATGATAATCCAGTCCGTATCTGTTGGGTTTCTGACTGAGGCGCTTAAATTACAAGAGGAAACTCACATTAGTCAGTTTCTTATGAATCTCAGACCAGAATTCGAATCTGTCCGTTCAGCTCTTATGAATAGAGAAGTCACAGCCAATCTGGACACATGCTTCCAAGAAGTCCTTAGAGAAGAACTTCGCCTTAACTCTCAGCGTGTTATCCTTGAAGACCCAAAGGCTCCTCTTCAGGCTGAGACTGCTCTTCTAGCAGCCCTCAATCAGAAGCCTACTCAATGCTATGAATGCAAAGGCTTTGGTCATCTAGCCAAGAACTGTCGAAAGAAATTGATTTGCAGATATTGCAAACGCTCTGGTCATCTCATTGATGATTGTCGTAGTTTACAAAGGAAGAATGGACCCCAGCAAAAGCAACATCCTCCCACTGCATCCAGACAACATACTCCTGCTGCGTTCCAAGTTCAAGCACCTCTCCCTGACACAGGCAGCACTTCTTCCGGGACTGTATCCATGACTCCAGCCCAGATTCAAGACCTGATTCAGAGCACGGTGACTTCTGCATATGCATCCATGGGTTTTTCTGGTGGTCGGTACCAAACTCCTTCTCCTCTTGCATTTCCTGCTTTTCATTCTTCAATCTCTAGGTCATCCTCCATTACCCCATCCACCTGGTTTCTAGATTCCGAGGCCTCAAACCACATGACTTCTGTGGAACATAGTTTTACAGCTTCTCACCCTTATACTGGCAAAGACAAAATAACTACTGCTAATGGCGACCAATTACTCATTTCGGGATTTGGTACCATTACTTTATCTAGTGTCTCTGGCCAATCCCTCCACCTTTCCAATGTTTACTTTGTTCCCAAGTTATCAGCAAATTTACTTTCTGTAGGCCAACTGATTGATGATGTGTACCATATTAAATTTTCTTCCACTGGTTGTGTCATACAGGAGCGGCACACTGGGAAGGTGATCGTGACGGGGAGTAAACATGGTCGACTGTTTCTGCTGGACATTGGACATCATTCCCTCTTTTCTTCTTCTTCTTCTCATTTTAATAACTTGTGGACTATCTGGCATAGTCGTCTTGGTCATGTGAACAATGCTTATTTATTTTCTTTGTTTAAAATTGGTTGTTTAGATTCCACTGTTGATAATAAAATGATGTCCACTTTTCTTCAATCTAAGTGTGCTACATGTTGTTTAAGTAAAAGTCATATTTTACCATTTCCCATTCATCATTCCCGTGCGTTATCTTCTTTTGATATCATTCACACTGATGTGTGGGGCATTGCACCCACATTAAGTAGGACATGTTTTAAGTATTATGTGACTTTTATTGATGATCATTCTCGATTCACATGGATTTATTTCATGCGCTTCAAATCTGAGGTCTTTTCTCTTTTCCAAAAGTTTTATAATATGGTTCACACACAATTTCAAAAAGATATCAAAATTCTCAGGTCTGACTCCGGCGGAGAATACATGTCCCATGAATTTTCTACCTTCCTTTCTGCTAAAGGCATTATTCACCAAAAATCATGCCCACATACTCCACAACAAAATGGTGTTGCTGAGAGAAAGAACAGGCATATTCTTGCAACTATTCGTACTCTCCTTCTTGAATCCTTAGTTCCTCCCATATTTTGGTGTGATGCTGCTCATACCGCTGTGTATCTCATCAATCGTCATCCTAGCTCCGTTCTAGGAAAGATTACTCCATATGAAGCTCTTTTTAGCCATAGACCTTCATATTCTCACTTGCGTGTTTTTGGTTGTTTATGCTTTGTCCATCTTCCACCTACAGAGCGCACTAAGTTGTCACCCCAGGCTGCCAAATGTCTCTTCCTAGGTTACAGTTCTGAACACAAGGGATTTCTATGTTATGATCCCTCTAAGAAACGCATGCGGATATCTCGTAATGTGATCTTTTTAGAACACATTCCCTTCTTTTCTTTGCGTCTCCAAACTCATCCTGTTGCTGTCTCTTATTTGCCACACTTCCCTGTGACAACTTCTTCCAAACCACCAATTACCAATGTCTATGTCCGGCGAAACAAGACTCCTCCTGTGGGGCCTCCTTCTCCCGATCCTATTCCCATGCTGCCTCCTGTACCATCAGGTATTAATACTTCCTCTACTAATATCCAACCCCTGCGACGATCTAGTCGTCCTTCGGTTGCTCCTGACAGATATGGCTTCCCTGCTCTTTTCACTTCTTTGGATAGTGCTCCTATACCCACCTCTTATTCACAGGCTTCGAAGATTGCATACTGGCAGGATGCTATGACTGAGGAATTGTTGGCTCTTGAGGCAAACCATACATGGGACTTGGTACCGACACCTGACAAAGCCTCTGTCATTGGCAGTAAGTGGATCTTCTCTATCAAGGTTAACTCTGATGGGAGTCTGGATCGCTACAAAGCACGATTGGTTGCACAAGGTTACAAGCAGGAGTATGGCATTGATTATGAGGAAACATTTGCTCCAGTGGCTAAAATGACCACAGTTCGTACTCTTCTTTGTGTAGCTGCAGCTCGCAATTGGCCTCTGTGGCAGATGGATGTCAAAAATGCTTTTCTTCATGGCGACTTGAAAGAGACTGTCTATTTAAAACCTCCTCCTGGCTATGCTTGTCCTCCTCAGTATGTTTGCAAGTTGCGCAAATCTCTTTATGGACTTAAGCAGGCTCCCAGGGCTTGGTTTGATAAATTCCGAGCCGCTATTCTTCAAGCTGGGTTTCGTCAGAGTCATTTCTGATAGTTCTCTCTTTCTTAGATGGACACCAAAGGGTTACACATTCCTTTTAGTCTATGTTGATGATATGATTATCAGTGGCAATGATATTTCTGGTATTACGGATCTCAAGCATCATCTCACTCGCCACTTTAAAATGAAGGATCTCGGTCCTCTCACATATTTTCTCGGGCTTGAGTTTTCGCGTACTAAGTCGGGCATTCGGATACATCAGCGTAAATATGCTTCTGATTTGATCACCTCCGCCAGACTTGATGATGCTCATACTGTTGATACGCCAATGGAATTAAATAGTAAACTCAGTGCAGAGGATGGTCCCCCCATGGATGATCCATCTATTTTCCGTCGGATCGTTGGTAGTTTGCTCTACTTAACTATGACTCGCCCTGATATTTCTCATGCGGTGCATACGGTTAGCCAATTTATGAGCAATCCTCATAAACCTCACCTTGCTGCTGCTTTGCGCATTCTCCGCTATGTTAAAGGCACTCCCAGTCATGGTCTCTTCTATCCGTCTAATACTTCTCTACGCTTATCAGCGTATGCCGATGCCGACTGGGCTGGTTGCCCTGATTCCCGGCGCTCTACCACTGGCTGGTGCATGTTTCTTGGCGACTCTCTGATTTCATGGAAGTCCAAGAAACAAACCACTGTATCCAAATCTTCTGCTGAGGCTGAATATCGGGCAATGTCGTCTGCAAGTGCAGAAATCATCTGGCTCCGCCGTCTTCTTTGTGAATTTGGTATTATTGTTAATATGCCTACACCTCTTCATGGAGATAATACCAGTGCTACTAGAATTGCTAATAATCCAGTCTTTCATGAACGGACGAAGCACATTGAGATTGATTGTCACTTCATCCGTCAGCATGTTGTCACTGAGAAGATCACCTTGCCTCATGTTTCTACTCATGACCAGTTGGCAGATATCTTCACAAAAGCTCTTCCTAAGCCACGCCATCATGAACTTACTAGCAAATTGTTGTTTTCTGCATTACCACATCAATTTGAGGGGGAGTGTAGAAAATAATGTGACTTAGGCCCACTAGGCCCAGCCCAAGGCCCGTCAGAGCTTGTATATAACTGTATCTTGAGTTATCTCTTATTTATTTATTTCCTTGTATAGATTTATAGATTGATTTGATTATCCTTGATGAAGGTTGTAAATTGATTTGATTACCCTTGATTAGGGATTGTATATTGATTAGATTACCCTTGATTTGGGTATTGTGTAATTATAAAATCTCATACGAGCCTCCCATTGAGGTATCGGTTTCTCTCCACCTTTGGTTTATTTTTCTTCCTATCTTTACATATCATTTCATAAAGGTTATTGCTTAGCCTAAGAAAAGCATAGTGTATAGGTTGTTGTTTAGCCTAGAAAAATAACTTTGTAAAGGTTATTGCTTAGCCTATTGCAAAAGCATAAATAGTGGAAATCCGGTGGGGTGTTGAGCACAAACCGGTAGTGGATGTAGGCATTGAGGCTGAACCACTATAAATCATTGTGTAATGGTGAATGGCTTGTGGTGATTGAATTGTTTATCTTCCGCACTTACTCACATAATCATCACTAGTTAAAAGTAAATTGGAAAGAAATTTAAATTGGCCATTAAATTGAAGATCACCCTATTCACCCCCCCTCTAGGGTTAGGATCCCTTGGACTCTCAATTGGTATCAGAGCCTCGTGCTCTATATTTAGGATCAAGCGTTTGGAACTCTTGATTAGGTGTAAAAACCTAGAGTTTAAACCCTAGTTGTGCATTACATGAAAATCATTAGAATGGATTCCACTAAGCTAGATTTTGTACATTCCCTTGTAGATTCTTCTAGACCACCTTTTCTTCAAGTATTGGAGATCCAAACATTGGAATTAATAAATCCCAAGTTGAATTAAAAGAAGAAGAAAAAGAATATGAAGATGACCTTCAACAAGCTTATAATGAGTTATACAAATTGTTCTTAAAGCTTGATAAGAATAACAAAAGTTTAAAAGAAGAATCTAAAAGATTAAACAAGGAATTTGACACTTCAAAAGATGAACTTAGAAAGAAAGAAGAACTAATTCAATGCCTAGACTCTAAGTTTATGATCACTTTGCACAACCTATCAAATCCTCAAGATGAACTAAAAGAAATGGAATTAAATCATAATGAGCTAAATAAAGAAAATATAAATCTAAGAGATACATTAAAAAGACAAGATGAAAACATTATCTCTTTAGAATCCAAATTAAAAATTTCTAAAGATAACTTGTCAAATCTTCAAGATGAACTAAATGTATCTAAGATAAGTTGTGAAGGACTTACCAAAGAAAACTCAACTCTAAGTGATCATATAAAAAACCAAGTTGAAGATATTGTTAATTTAGAATCCAAGTTAATAATCACCAAGGAAAACTTATTTAATGCTCAAAGTGATATAAAAGCTTTACAACTTGGATCTAATGTTAATGAACTTAAACTTAAATTAAAAATTGCTAATGAAAAGGTTAACAAGTTTAATGGAATTGGAATTCAACTCTTAAAATTTAAAAATGAAAATTCAATTCTTAAAAACCAAGTCACTCAACTTGAGACCCACAAAAACAAGTATGAGTGCAAATTTACCCAAAGTGAAGAGAAATTAGAAAAATTATTTAAAATGGGTAAATCACAAGGAGATAGGACTGGTCTTAGATTCAATAAGTATATTACACATGACCCAAATTTCACCAACTCATTTGTGAAAGGTGAGTCCTCATTCTCATGCACTCACTCTCCATTGCCTAAAATAAAATTTCATTATTGTGGTAATGAAGGGCATTTCAAATTTGAGTGCAAATTAAAAAAAAAGTCATTTGTCTAAACCTATCTATGAACCTAAAAATGGAAAATTTAATTCTATGAAGGTTGAGGCATTTAAATCAAAGGAAGACTCTAGAAAGTTTCAACAAATTAAAACATCTCAACAAGAGTCTCCTAAGAAAGATTTTAAAAGACTAAACAAGTAAAGAATGGTCAAAATAAAACTATCAATAAGAAACCTGTCACTTTACCTCCTTTTACTTTGGAAATGAAAGAACTTTTGAAAAGGGTTGAAAGATTAAAATTAAAAGAGGGAGGAAAAGCTAAAAGAAATGAGAAGAATAAAAAGATAGTTGAACACCAACTACCAAAGACTAATCGTCAATCTAATTATAAAGTTGTCAAACCTCAAAGATATGATGTCAAGTCTAAAAGAAATCTATACTTATCTCCTATAGTTGGTGAAATCTCAAACATAGGCTCAAAGGCTCAAGACCTTAGATGGATACCTAAGGTTAGGCTATTAGACAAATACTAAGGCCTAGTAATTAGATTAGACCAACCCACCCTCATAAGTTATATGTCTTGTTGGTCCTAAGTTAAAATGGTTCAAAAATTTTCATTTGTTTGAGAATTATTTGTTGAAAATGCATTTTTAAACTTAAAAAGCACTTGATATTAAAATGCATATGTTTGATCAATGTAAATTTAAAAAAAAAATGTTTACTGATTACTTCTCTTATGATCTGTTAATTGTTCTTCATAAGTTAAATCAATCATAAAACACTCTAAGTAATAATCATAAGATAAGATAGTAGAATCAGTGGATTAGTCCATTTTTCTACAAGTATCGGCTGACCGATACTTAAGTCATCAGTGGACCGATGAGGCAGTGGCTCGATAAAAACCCTGCGCGCAGAAATCTTCTGTTATGTTCTTCTCTTTCACAAACAGACCTAGGGCTCTTTCTTCATCTCCCTGCTAGTAACACTCCTTCAAGGCTGAAGATCAAAACCATTATTAGCATAGATTTTCGAAAAATCCGTCTTCAAGCAAAACTCTATTGGCATCGCTTCAGCTGTACATCGTGCGTTCGTGGTTTGTTCGGCAGCAGCTCATTTGGCAGTAGTGGTTCAGTGGTTTGAAGACTCTCTGCAGGTTTTGTGTGATTTGAGAAATCATTGTCAAAATAGCCTTTAAGCCATTAACAAGTCAAGATCTCCAAGCCAATCCATGTTCACAGTCGACTGCTATGGGCTGTTTTGAGAAACCCAACTTCATGTGTCACATTCAGATTTGATTATCTGTTCTTGTTTCTTTTCCAAGTTAGATTCAGGTAACATTGAATTCAATCTCTTTCCTACATCTTCGTCCACAATCACTCTCTAAATTCTCAAATCTTTCTATCATAATCTCACTGTGCACACTAAGTGTTTGTGGAAATGCCTCCTAGAACCAAGAAGGCTACTCCTAGGCGTCCTATCAAGAAGGGAAAAGCCATAGCCTCCTCTAGTAGACCAATAGAGGATAGTGGAAATGAAAGTTCATCTCCTTCATCTTCATCTCCTCCTCCTCCTCCTCCTCCTCCTCCTTCAACCAATTTAAGACTTGACTCAAACATTTTACAAAGTCTTCAAAGGAGGACTATAGTAGTGGAAAGAAGGACTATAGTGGAAAAGATTAGTTCCATGGGTTTTAATTTGAGTAATGTACTTGGCCAAGTGGGATGGGATAGGATTCTTCATTGGGGTGATAATGCATATCCTTCTCTAGTCAAATTCTTGTATGCATCCATCACTAGCACAAATGACTCTATTAATGCTTGTTCTTTTACCATCTCCTTCATGGATAGAGATGAAGTGTTTACACCCCAGAGACTAGGATTAATCATGGGGATTCCCTGTACTCCTACGGGAGCAACATTTGTGTCAGATTCTCCTTCGGAGGATGAGAGAATCAAAGCCACCATTGACATATGTGGCTTCAACTGTCCATGGGATCAAAAGAAACATCACCTAACGATCAGTTCCCTAATTCCCATCAATAGGATTCTTCACAATCTCTTTACCTATAATGTATATCCTAGAGGTGGTAATAGAACTGAGCTTACTGCTTTCATGGTTAGTGTCTTATCCAAGGTTGTGACTGGCACTCCCATTTGTCTACCTTCTCTCATCTGCCATACAATCATCAAGTTTCGAAATTCTCTGGCACAAAAGAATGCAATTCCATATGGGTACTTAATGACTCAGATTGCCCTCCAGTTTGGTATTCCCATACCCACTGGAGAAAGCTCCATTTTCAAAGCTCCATTCTCTTTGACCAATCTGAATCAAATGAATCTCATTCCAAATCCTCAAATCCCCATAGCAGATGATCCTCCATTAGCACAAGAGCCTCCATTGAGACAAGAGATACCTAGATCTTCACCTCCTACTCGTGCTTCATCTTCAAGGCATACTCCCGGTCCTTCTACCCCTGGCACATCCTCTGACTGGCAAGCAGCTGTGGAGCGAGATATAGCCTACTTGAAGAGGAAACAGAAGAAACAATCAAAGACAATCAACAAAATGTTCAAATACCTCTCCAAGATCTCAAAGAGCTGCAGAAGGGATGACGTTGTTAGATCACCATCTCCATCACCTCCATCTCCAGAGTCTGATTAGGAACTAACTTTCCATGTCACCACATTTTGTGTTTAAATTGGTGTATTATTGGTGGTGTCTTTTGTATTGGGAACAAGGCTGGATAATTAGTTTAGACTTTGTCCTTTAAACTTCTATTTTCAGTTCATGGATGGTCATGTTTATGTCATTTGTCAAATTGTAAGACTTTTTAATATCTTTATATATTGAATGGAATCCTTTGATTTATTTGCCATCTACATGATTGCCTTTTCTTTCGTTTACATTGAGGATATCAAAATTATGCTATGAGAAAGGTATGTGTTTGCATGAGTATTGTTTGCAGACTATTTAGCAATTTGATGTCAATGGGGGAGAAGAAGAAACATAAAGACAAAGTGGGAGAAGAAGACTAAAGACTAAAGACTAAAGACTAAGGATGAAGAGAAGAGAAATGAAAAGAAGAAATCTGAAAACACCATTGCTAGAACAATGGGGGAGAGCAAGAACAATAGGGGAGAAAAGAGAAGGAGCTGATTATGAACAAAGGGGGAGTTGAAGCAAAAAGATATGAAATGAATGAATGGATATGGGTTGATGATTAGTTTATAGTTTTAGTGTTATTTACCATCAAATTGCAAATGGGGAGATTGTTAGACCCTAAGTTGTTTGCAATTTGATGTCTTGCATTTGCATAATATTCATCTCAATACTTTCATTTTCATTTCACAAGTTTCTTCTTGAAAATCATCTTTTGACTTAACCTACTCATGTTTTAATTTAAACTCTTTTTGGTTGATTTGAATTTTAATTTTAATCATGTTTTTCTTGATGAAACAATTTATAAAAACACCTTTCAAATCTGAGTTTTCAAATGGTTTCAAAGTTTCACTCTTCAAAAACATCAGATCTTCAGAAAATTGACCTGACCTCTCTGTCGGTCAAGTCGTCGGCTCTTGTCGGTCAACCGATACAAGAACCGAGTCCAACCGATGGCTCCATCGGTTCCATTTCCAGTGAGCTACATTTTCAGAACTTCTCTATCGGTTTGCTCCTCGGTTCCTATCGGTCAACCGATAGTACATGAATTGTAAGACCGAGAGCTCGTCGGTTCCAAAAATAGACAGCAACTTTTTCAACAACTTTGTGCTATCGGTTCACTTATCGGTTCCCTATCGGTCAACCGATAAATGACGGTCAACCGATAACTGCATATGGGTTAGAAAAACTTTCAAAAATATGACCGTTGCATGTGACCGTTGATATATCGGTCGACCGACACCTAGTTATCGGTTGACCGACAGGCATCCGTTGGACCACTTTTTCTATAAAAGAAAGTTCATTCCAAGGAATCAAGTGACGAAAAGAGAGGCCATTTTTGGTGTTTTTAGTGCCCAAGCAAAGGGAATGAATTAAGGAAGCTTGTTTGGTCCAATTGGAAAGCTAAAGCTTGATTACAAGAAGTTAAATCCTAGTAAGCTTTAATTTCCTAGTTCATATGTTTCATGCTTTGCTTTAAATCTTTGGAAAATGTTTTCTAGCATGCTAACTATGTTGTGTGGATTCCATATCTTATTTAATCCTTGATTCACATGTTTTGGATTCCATCTCTTGATTTCAAGCCAAGTTTTGTTTAAACTTTGTTAATCATGCTTAGTCTAAATCTTTGAATTTTGTATAGCATGATACATTAACTTGTTTGAATCTTTCCTTGTTGTTTTCAATCTATTTAGAACTTTAGTTAAACCCTTGTTTTTGAAAACAACATTACACATGCATCACTTGATTAGTCTTAATCATTTTCATACAATAGGTGATCTTTAGATTTTCATATCATTCACAAGTTTGTAATTATTCAAGTGATTTGCATTTGACTTCAATCATATCTTTTATGTGCTTTAAAATTTGAAATGCTTTAAGCATAAAATTCATTGGACTTAATATTAACTTGATTGAAGTTTTACACACACACACCTCATGAGCATTCAACTTTGCATTTCTTAGAGTGTTGTGTGAGTTTGTTTTCACTTTTATATTTGCCTTATTAAGAGGCACCTTTTCAGAGCTTAATCTATTTCTCTTCTAGTGTGTAGACACTTTCTTGAGAAAGAAATATATTGTAAAGGTTATTGCTTAGCCTAAGAAAAGCATAGTGTATAGGTTGTTGTTTAGCCTAGAAAAACAACTTTGTAATGGTTATTGCTTAGCCTATTGCAAAAGCATAAATAGTGGAAATCCGGTGGGGTGTTGAGCACAAACCGGTAGTAGATGTAGGCATTGAGGCTGAACCACTATAAATCATTGTGTAATGGTGAATGGCTTGTGGTGATTGAATTGTTTATCTTCCGCACTTACTCACATAATCATCACTAGTTAAAAGTAAATTGGAAAGAAATTTAAATTGGCCATTAAATTGAAGATCACCCTATTCGATCACCCTATTCACCCCCCCCCCCCCCCCCCCCCCCCCCCCCCTCTAGGGTAAGGATCCCTTGGACTTTCAATAAGCCTCTCACATGCTCCACCAAAAGCCTAGAAAAGGAGGACTCTCCCACCATTCCAGATAAAAAAAAAAATCATCACATGCTGTAGAAAATCCTACACCAAGTTCACACTCCTACAATGATCTCTCCTTCGTTGAAGAAATTCTGCAAGAGCCACCACCACAAGGTGATTGAAGACGATTGGTGGGCCACCCCCCTGCCCCCCACACCTCCCCCCAAAGGCCCTTTCCTTCTCTCTGCATGACTTAGATGCGACTTCTTAGCCCGTCTACTTGCATTTTTATTTAACTAGCAAAACCATGTGCTATGCACGAACCACGGAACTACCAAATGCACAGACAAATATAAATTATAGTCGGATAATAGGGTCATTGAGTTACATACCACAATTAAAAGGCTTTATAACATCAATTATATAATTAAAAAAAAAGGTGATGCTTAATTTTTTACATAAACCCTAACTGCAGTTGAAATTTATTTACTCTAGGCCCCGGTCCATATGTCAATATATATATATATTTTTTAAATTTTCCCGAGTGAAGCTTCCTTTTGAAGATAGCTCAATAAAATACGTTTTTATTTCAAAGGAAAAATACATTAAATAAAGAATTTCAATCCAAATATTTCTGGCTATTGATACGAATTGTTATGATTTGCCTGGAACAAATCTATTTAAGTGGGACTCAAATGAATGGGGTCCACCATCTCTATTCTAACCGTCCATAAAACCATACGATGCGGGTTGAGACCCATGAATTGCTTGATAAAGATCAAATTATCAAATGATCATAGACCTCAGAAATAGACCAAAACTATTTAAGTGGGACCCAGATCAATTGGGTCCACCATCTCTATTCTAACCGTCCATAAACTCATATGATGCGGGCTGGGACCCATGAATTGCTTAATAAAGAACAAAGAATCAAATGATCATAGACCTCACAAATTGACCAAACCTATTTGAGTAGGACCATGATGAATGGGGTACACCATCTCTATTCTAACCGTCGATAAAACCATATGATGCGGGCTGGTACCCATGAGTTGCTTGATAAATATATAAGGATTAAATGACCATAGACCTCACAAATTGACCAAACCTATTTAAGTGGGCCCAAATGAATGTGGTCCACAATCTCTATTCTAACCCCGTCCATTAAACCATATGATTGCTTGATAAAGATCAAATGATCACAGACCTCACAAATTGAAATTCAATAAAAATGATACTCCTCTAACTCACATTAAAAAAAAAAGAACATATACATAACAAATTCAAAAATGGATCTATAGAGTCTGACAAAAGAAACAAAGATACTTACAATGGGATGATGAGATGTGTATTTAATTTTTCGTAAACCTATTCTCAGAAACCTAATACCCTAACCCATACCTATTTAAGTGGGACCATGATGAATGGGGTCCACCATCTCTATTATAACCGTCCATAAAACCATACGATGCGGGCTGAGACCCATGAATTGCTTGATAAATATCTAAGGATCAAATGATCACAGACCTCACAAATTGACCGAACCTATTTAAGTGGGACCCAGATGAATGTGGTCCACCATCTCTATTCTAACCCCGTCCATTAAACCATATGATGCAGGCTGGGACCCATGAATTCCTTGATAAAGAACAAATGATCAAATGATCATAGACCTCACAAATTGACCTTTAATAAAAATGATACTCCATTAATTCACATTACAAAAAAGAACATTTACATAACAAATTCAAAAATCGATCTATAGAGTCTGACAAAAGAAACAAAGATACATACAATGGGATGATGAGATGCGTTTTTAATTTTTCGGAAACCTATTCTCAATTACCTAATACCCTAACCCGTAGATCGAAACTTATTTAAGTGGGACCATGATCAATGGGGTCCACCATCTCTATTCTAACCGTCCATAAAACCATATGATGCGGGCTGGGACCCATGAATTGCTTGATAAATATCTAAGGATCAAATGATCATAGACCTCACAAATTGACCAAACCTATTTAAGTGGGACCCAGATGAATGTGTTCCACCATCTCTTTTCTAACCCCATCCATTAAACCATATGATGCGGGCTGGGACCCATGAATTACTTGATAAAGATCAAAGGATCAAATGATCATAGACCTCACAAATTGACCTTCAATAAAAATGATACTCCTCTAATTCACATTAAAAAAAAAAGAACATATACATAACAAATTCAAAAATCGATCTACAGAGTCTGACAAAAGAAACAAAGATACATACAATGGGATGATGAGATGCATTTTTAATTTTTCGGAAACCTAATACCCTAACCCCTAGATCGAAACCTATTTAAGTGGGACCATGATGAATGGGGTACCATCTCTATTCTAACCATCCATAAAACCATATGATGCGGGCTGGGACCCATGAATTGCTTGATAAATATCTAAGGATCAAATGATCATAGACCTCACAAATTGACCAAATCTATTTAAGTGGGACCCAAATGAATGTGGTCCATCGTCTCTATTCTAACCCTTCCATTAAACCATATGATGCGGGCTGTGACCCATGAATTGCTTGATGAAGATCAAAGGATCAAATGATCATAGACCTCACAAATTGACCTTCAATAAAAATGATACTCCTCTAATTCACTTAAAAAAAATAACATTTACATAACAAGTTCAAAAATGGATCTATAGAGTCTGATAAAAGAAACAAAGATACATACAATGGGATGATGAGATGCGTTTTTAATTTTTCGGGAACCTATTCTCAGAAACCTAATACCCTAACCCTTAGATCGAAACCTATTTAAGTGGGACCATGATGAATGGGGTCCATCATCTCTATTCTAACCGTCCATAAAACCATATGATGCGGGCTGGGACCCATGAATTGCTTGATAAATATCTAAGGATCAAACGATCACAGACCTCACAAATTGACCTTCAATAAAAATGATACTCCTCTAATTCACATTAAAAAAAGAACATATACATAACAAATTCAAAAATGGATCTACAGAGTCTGACAAAAGAAACAAAGATACATACAATGGGATGATGAGATGCATTTCTAATTTATCAGAAACCTATTCTCGGAAATCTAATACCATAACCCCCTAGATTGAAACCTATAACCACATTATACAATGCCAATTTTAGATATTCATGAAACCCAAACCCCTAAATTGAATTCCCCAATCTATATATTATCCGATGAAAGAACGCAAGATCCCTCCACTATCAAAGTTTCGTGCGGTCGAATAACAAACTTCCTCCCTAACATATCCAATCTAGATAATTATTAATCAAACACACACACAAAAAAGTTGAAATAATAAATGTACATTAAAATCACAGCAAACAAACTTAATAATCACATGATAATCCTTTCAATTATTCCACTTTATATGCCTACCAAATCAAAGAAGACAATCCAATATGACTTAATAATATCCACACAGAAACCTTAAATAACTTAGATGGAATGATCATATGTTAATTACTACCAGGTATAGGGCTGTCCCCATCTATAAGTCTCACCCAGGCCTCAATTTCACATACAGAACATAGAAAAAAAAAGTGTTCCACGCCTGAATATACCTTGGTGTAAAATCACCAGACCAATAAATATACCTTAAATAACTTAGATGGAATGATCATATGTTAATTACCTACTAGGTATAGGGCTATCCCCATCTATAAGTCTCACCCAGGCCTTAATTCCACATACAGAACATAGAAAAAAAAAAGTGTTCCACGCCTTGTGAGACCCCACCCCTGGTGGGCCCTCATTGTGAATTTGAATACTATTTATTAGCCTAAGTATTTTAATTATACTAATTATGGGACTTAGTGAGGGTAGTTATGTATTTTCCTAGGGTTAGTCTAGTGGTGTAATTAGTAGAGTCAATAGGGTGTCTTTTGTTATTTCTTAGAAGTTGGTTAGTTTGTTAGAGGCCCTAGCTAGAGTTTTGTTTTTACCATAAGGGGTTTGCACCAAGGAATCTTCTAGAAGGTCACCTAAAGACCTAGATACCCTTTACCCTAACCCTAATCCTATTTTAACCCTAAGGGCAATTTTGTCCCTAACCCAAAAACCCAACCTATATAAACAAAACCCTCCCCCTGCCCTAACAAATACTGTTCATCTCCTTTTCTCTCAAGTTCCAATCTCTTCTCTCTTCTTCTTCCCTAATTCCCTCCAACGAACCCTCGTCCCCCCTCCAATCTCTCTTTTCTCTTCCTCACCCCAGAAATCCCTTGACAGAAGGCCTGCCGAGACCCTGCCTTTTGGTTTCCCTGTGGTTTTCTTTCTCTTCCTTCTACCTTCAGTCGATCAAGGCAAGTGCACTGTGCTGGTAGTCTAGATTGCATGTTCCTTCCTTTGATTTGCAGTAGAATTTCCAATTTGTAATATATATGTTTAGATCGATCCTTGAGCATGTTTGTTTGGTTCCTTTGGCCATTGATGGATGGGATTACCTCATTTGGATGATCAATGGCCGGTTGATGATGGATGGATGATGTAGGAATGATTTATTTTGTTTCTGTAATGGTCTATGGAGAATCCCGGAAGAATTGGGTCACGGGAATGAGTTTCCGGAGATGGAATGACGAGAACCCACCTCGTTGTGTTGTGATCGGAATCGAAGTAGGACCACCCTTGGTAGATCAGGACCCTACGTCTATGTGAGGGGGCCTGTGCGACCATAGGGTGCTACTTGATCTGGATTCTGATCAGAGGTGGACCACCATTCCTGTGCTTAATGAAGAGAAGTTGTGTCCTGTCGCAGAACTGGGTTCTGTAATAGAACACAACACTGATAGGAGAGATGGGCAGAGTCCAGCAATTGCCGAGCTCAGCATTAGTGCAGCTCAGCAACTGCCGAACTCAGTACTTGCAGAGCCCAGCGGTTGCCAAGCTCAGCGTTATCGCAGCTCAGCAACTGCCGAGCTCAGTACTAGCCGAACTCAGCGATGCTGGATTCCACGTTAGCCGAACTCAGAGTTCTGCCGAGCATAATGATTAGGATGAGGTTCGCGTTTAGCCGAGCTAAGTGTCTAGGCCGAGCTCAGTGCTCAAAGCCGGGTTCAGTGTTACGGCCGAACTCAGTGTTATGGCCGAACTCAGTGTTTTACTGGGCTCAGCGCCAGACCGGGTTCTGTGCCAGACCGGACTTCGAGCTTAGCCGAACTCAGTGCTTAACCAAGCTAAGAGCTTGACCAACCTCAATGCCTAGCCGAACTCAATGCATTTTCCTGAACTTAGTTGGGTGGCCGAACTGAGCTAGGCCTTTGCCGAGCTGAGTTGGGTGGCCGAACTGAGTAGTCAATTGAGCTCCATTGCTTAGCCGAACTCCGAGCTGGATTTCCAAAAAAGCGGGATTTCAACAAAGGAGACTAGAACCTGGGACATTCCCTTGAGCCAGGATTCTTAGTGTGCACGACCAACTACCCAGGCCAGGGAGTTAGCCGAACTCACAGGAAGTCCTGGACAAGCAGGCTTTGCCTGTAGGGTGTTTTTCCTTCTCTGGTCCCAGTGTGCCGAGCTGACCGCCCAGGCCAGGAGGTCGGCTGAGCACACTGTGTACAGTGACGATCCCCAATTCTAATTTCTATTGTTGCAATCATATGTAGGGCCCATTGACCATTCAAATAGACTTCCATCACTGTGCCAGCCACGAGTCAATGGTACGGCTCAACCTTGACTCGTGGGGTCCACTAACTAAAGTCCAGGTATGTAATCTAAGATGATTCGACCTTTATACGTTACCAAATGATGCACACAACTTCTAAGCACCAAACACAATATTCCTTAGCATCTATGGTTTCACTTAAAGATCGAATTACCTGAGATGGACCTGTATCCGAAAGTGGACCATTTACCTAGGTTGGACTGTTGCTATCTCCCTATGATTCGTGTACTTGGAGATTCATCTCCCTCATACTATGACTATCACTCTATTGTCCTTATTATTATTCATACCTGTTAATTAAATGGAAAATGGAGGACCTAAACCTAGGAATACTTAGAGGTGACCCGGTAATCTGATTGGGTGGATCATTGACCCGTGTCTGTGGCTAGGCGGGCCCTTTTTATGGCCTAAGTTGGATGTGAATTACCCTAGAATGGAGAGGTTAGATTGTATGGGCTTGTGACCCATTAAGGTTGTAAATGGATCATATGTCATTGGATATGGACTTGTATCTCATATGGACTGTTATAGATCAGGCCATGTATTTGGTGGGCCTTGGTATGGATCCAATGATTGGTATGGATCCAATGATGGGATTGGACTTGGACTATGATCCACAGTTTATATTGAGTACTTGGACCTCTTAGGGACTTTTGTTAGGACCTTGTTCACGCAAGGCAAAGCCTAGACAGACACAGACCTTTATTGTTTCCGAGTCGGCATAGACATTCACTGAGTTGATTTAAGCTCAGCCAGTTGGACTGATCATCACTGGTAGGAGCTATTGAGATTTGTTGTGTGGCTATCATGATGAGCACTGTTGGGACGGACGGTGTGATGCCGGTTCCGGTCGTTGTGGTTGATGTTGATGATATTTTGCAGGGTTAGTAATCCCTAGCATTAGCTTAGGATCCCTACCGCGACTGTGTTCAGTATGGGAGGGCCGCGGCATAATATCCCGCGGTGACCAGCTTATGTGGATGTGCCATATTGTGTAGGTTTATTACTGTTATACTTATTATGATTCTACATGGTTATCTTGCACGACTGCATAGCATATGTACCTTTGTTACTCTCTTAACTTTATACATGTCTCTACTCATTTGATGCATACATTCTATATTATCTGCATATTGTGACTTGCCAGATCTTTAGATCTGACCCACTCTTGGTGCTTAGGTCTTGACCCCGAGTTCGAGGGCGATGCGTTCGCACTCGTTGAGGTGCCCGTAGTAGGCGACTACGGATGGGGGCCGGCCGACCATGAGGTCGAGCCGGAAGGTGGAGAGCCGACACCTGCTGCAGGGGTTTGAGCGTTCTTTTATTTAGGGTTTTGAGAGACATTTGTTGTGAGTTGGGTAATAATGAAAAAATCTGTAATTAAACTTTGATTTGTTATCACTATACATCTAGGCTGGACTTCAGCCCTTCTACATTTGACATATATACAATGATACCTTATGCTTCCGCTATCTCTGTATGGCTTCCGCTTATAATACGCTTCCGCGATAACAATTATTGTTACATTATCGTTCAAAAAGTTTTAAATTGGACCTCACTGCGGACCTACGATCTTGGAAGTTCTCGGATTTTCCGGGAAGTAGCGCGCCAATTTCGGTACTTTGACGATCTTTTCGGTATCCGGAAATTGGGGCGTTACATTTTATGGTATCAGAGCGGGCAAGTCTCTAGGAAATAAAATACACTAGAAACTTTAGGACGTAGTGAGGATCTCAGTGTGGGAGTACGTGTAGGGTCGATGGATCGGGTAGAATCAGTGTAGTCCTAAGTGTTGGACTTAAACTAACCTCATTTCTTTCTCTTGACAGATGTCTAGAGAGGGTTCTCCATCACATATGATACCAGCAGTCGGCAGTTCGCCAGACTTCGAGCAGCGTTTCCAGAGGTTCTTGCAGGCCTTCCTCGTTTCCCAGGAGGCCCAGGCGTCGGCGCAAGCAGCAGCAGGCCGAGGATTTTGCTCAATTCCAGACGCAAGTCTTGGACATCATGGACAGAGTGGCTCAGCCAGGCACAGCAGCGGCATCCGTTCGGGAGGCAGACCCGAACGTCATATTTGAGAGGTTCCTCAAAAGGGGACCACCTGAGTTCACTGGCGCCGATGACCCGCTGGTGGCCGACGAGTGGATTGTGCGGATGGAGAAGATCTTCAAGGTCTTCGAGTGCACCGGTCAGCAGAGAGTGCAGTTAGCCGCTTATATGTTTCGGGGAGTCGCGGAGGACTGGTGGAGGACGATTCAGCGTCATTTCGAGGCGATAGGAGACGAGATCGCTTGGACTGCATTCAGAGCGGACTTCCTTCGGAAGTTCATACCATCTCACGTCAGAGACCGCAAGCTGCGGGAATTTCAGGCGCTGGTGCAAGGCAGCATGACTGTCTACCAGTATGAGGTTCGCTTCACCCAGCTTTCTCGTTTTGCAGAGGCTCTGATCACACCTGAGTCCGAGAGGATCCGTCGGTTCGTCGATGGGCTGAGAGATGATATTCAGTTGAGCATGTCCTGCATCGAGCTGCCCACATATGAGGAGGCTTTGAGGAGAGCTTACTGGGCAGAGGAGCGTCTGCAGCGGATAGAGGCCAGTCAGCAGCAGAGGCGAGTTAGAGCCGCCCTGGTCAGACCGCAGCCTTTGCCCATACAGCAGCAGCCATTCCAGAGACAGAGGCCAGCAGGCCAGGCCAGGCAGCATCAGTATCAGCGGCAGCCTCAGCAGCAGCAGCAGCGTGGGCCCAGAGTATGCTATGACTGTGGGGAGACAGGACACATCTCCAGGTTTTGCCCATTCAGAGGAGGACAGCCTCAGGCCCCGATGCTTCAGCTTCCAGCACCACCGAGAGCACCAGTTCCAGCTCCACCCGTTCAGCAGATTGCACCGGCACCCCAGCCACCTCAGCAGCAGTACCGTGCCCCGCAACAGGCACGTGGACCCCAGCAGCCCAGGGGACAGCACTACCAGAGGGGACGATACCAGAGGCCCCATGGACAGCAGCGACAGCAGCAGAGACCTCAGGCTGTAGGTCAGGCATTTGCACTCACACATGAGGAGGCCGAAGCTGCAGGGAACGTCGTCGAAGGTACTCTTTCTATTTGTGATCAGATTGCTAGAGTATTGTTTGACCCTGGTGCTACACATTCCTATGTGTCTTCTGCTTTTTCATTAGTTCTTGGTGGGGTAGGAGAGGAGTTACCATACACGCTAGTTGTGTCTACGCCCGTGGGCAAGAGGGTAGTGTGTCAGACTTACCACCCCAGATGCCGAGTGCAGATCGGGGAGTGTATTATGTTTGCAGATCTGATCGTGTTACCCATGCATGACTTCGACGTTATCTTGGGGATGGATTGGCTGGCCCGATATCGAGCAGTGATGGACTGCTTCGAGAAGATAGTCAGACTCACTATCGACGGTTCAGATGCCACGATCGAGTTTGTGGGTGAGAGGAGACCACCCAGCACTAGGTTGATTTCAGCACTGAAGGCAGAGAGGCTAGTGAGATCAGGTTGCGAGGGCTACATCGCATTCATCTCAGAGGACAAGAAGTCCAAGGGAGTCGAGGAAATACCAGTTGTCTGTGAGTTCCCAGATGTATTTCCCGACGAGATCCCGGGATTGCCTCCAGTCAGAGAGATCGACTTCACCATCGAGCTTGTGCCAGGCACCGCACCGATTTCCAGAGCTCCTTATCGCATGGCTCCAGCAGAGCTGCGAGAGTTGAAGACCCAGTTGCAAGAGTTGATAGACAAGGGCTTCATCAGACCGAGCATGTCACCTTGGGGAGCACCTGTGCTCTTCGTGAAGAAGAAGGATGGATCGATGAGGATGTGCATCGACTACAGGCAGCTGAACCAGGCAACAGTAAAGAACAAGTATCCTCTTCCCCGGATCGACGAGCTTTTCGACCAGCTTCAGGGAGCGCAGTACTTCTCAAAGGTGGACTTGAGATCGGGATACCATCAGCTGCGAGTCAGAGAGCAAGATGTGCAGAAGACAGCGTTTCGTACTCGTTACGGACACTATGAATTCCTTGTGATGCCGTTCGGGTTGACGAATGCGCCGGCAGTGTTCATGGCCTTGATGAACAAGATCTTCGCCCCGTACCTCGACAGCTTTACGGTGGTGTTCATCGACGACGTGTTGGTCTACTCCAAGTCCAGAGAGGAGCACGAGCAGCATTTGAGGACGTCTCTACAGTTGCTACGCGACAACCAGCTGTACGCGAAGCTCAGCAAGTGCGAGTTCTGGCTAGAGAAGGTAGTCTTCCTCGGACATATCATCTCTAGAGACGGCCTCGCAGTGGATCCAGCAAAGATCGAGGCAGTAGTGAACTGGGAGAGACCAAAGAATGTCACAGAAGTTCGGAGTTTCCTTGGCTTAGCAGGCTACTACCGCAGATTTGTCAAGAGCTTCTCTTCGATTTCAGCCCCTTTGACCAAGCTGACAAGGAAGGACGTACCGTTCGTTTGGACCGATGCATGCGAGGACAGTTTTCAAGAGCTGAAGGAGAGACTGACGTCAGCACCGATCTTATCTTTACCTTCTGGTACAGGCGGTTTCGTTGTCTTCACCGACGCTTCAGGGACCGGTCTTGGTTGTGTTTTGATGCAGGAGGGCAAAGTCATTGCTTATGGATCACGCCAGCTGAAGGAACACGAGAAGAAGTATGCTACTCACGACCTGGAGCTTGCAGCAGTCGTGTTCGCACTAAAGATGTGGCGGCATTACCTCTACGGAGAGAAGTTCGAAGTCCATTCAGATCATCGCAGTTTGCAGTACCTGTTCACCCAGCATGATCTCAACAACCGTCAGAGGCGTTGGATGGAGTACATCAAGGACTACGACTTCCCTATCAAATACCATCCGGGTAAGGCGAACGTCGTAGCAGATGCTTTGAGCAGGAAGACCGCCCTAGTCAGTTTTCTAGCAGCAGAGGGTGTGTGGACCGATGTCTTCAGTGACTTGGATGTCCAGTTTCAGCCGCTCAGCGACAGAGTTATGCTTGCCACCATGTCCGCATGGGAACCGGAGTTGCTTCGAGAGGTCAAGGACAGTCAACGCAGCGATCCTAAACTTGTCAGAGTGATCGAGCAGATTGACCAGAGGCCAGAGTTCAGACTGATTGGTGGAGTACTCTACTACCAGGACAGGCTGTGTGTACCAGATATCCAGGAGCTGAAGGACCAGATCTTAGCAGATGCGCACCACAGCAGATATTCGATCCACCCAGGCAGCACCAAAATGTACAGAAACCTGAGGAACTACTACTGGTGGAACAACATGAAGAAAGAGATTGCAGGCTATGTGTCCAGATGTCTGACCTGTCAGCAGATCAAAGCCGAGCATCAGAAGCCACCAGGGCTACTTCATCAGCTCGAGATACCTCAGTGGAAGTGGGAGCATATTACCATGGATTTTATTGCAGGACTTCCAGCTACCAGGAGACGCAATGATGGCATTTGGGTGATCGTGGATAGACTGACTAAGTCAGCTCACTTCTTGCCAGTGTCGATGAGAGCAGGACTCGACGTCCTTGCTAAGCTGTATGTGGATAAGATCGTCTCTTTGCACGGAGTTCCAGCTTCGATTGTTTCAGACCGAGATCCACGCTTCACTTCTCACTTTTGGGATAGTCTTCAGCGAGCTTTGGGTACCAAGTTGAGTTTCAGCACAGCCTATCATCCTCAGACAGACGGACAGACAGAGCGCACCAACCAGACCTTGGAGGATATGTTGCGAGCTTGTGTTCTAGACTACAAGGAGAACTGGGAGGATTCCTTGCCACTCTGTGAGTTTGCCTACAACAACAGTTACCACTCGAGCATCAAGATGGCACCGTTCGAGGCATTGTACGGCAGGAAGTGCAAGACCCCAGTCTGTTGGGAGGAAGTTGGTGTCAGGAGTTTCCATGGACCATCTATTGTCGGTGACACCAGTGAGAAGATCCACCAGATAGTGGAGAACCTGAAGGTTAGCCGCAGTCGACAGAAGAGCTACGCAGACAATCGGCGCAGACCACTCGAGTTCCAGAAGGGAGACCGTGTCTTCCTGAAGGTTTCCCCAGCTCGAGGCACCCTCAGATTCGGCGAGAAGGGCAAGTTAGCACGGAGATACGTCGGACCCTTTGAGATCAAGGCCAGGATCGGAGACGTCGCCTACAGACTTCAGCTGCCAGCAGAGCTATCAGGTGTGCACGACGTCTTCCATGTCTCGATGTTGAGGAAGTATGTGGAGGATCCTACCCACATTCTGCATCACCAGCCGCTCGACATCCAGCCCGACGCGTCCTACATCGCCAAGCCAGTCGCCGTCATCGACACCAAGGAGAAAGTGCTTCGGGACCGAACCATCCAGTTCGTGAAGGTTCAGTGGGAGCATCACACTCCGGAAGAGGCTACTTGGGAGCTACGAGACCAGGTGGCAAGAGATTATCCACATCTTCTACCGCAGGTATGTCCCTACTTTGTTTTTTACATTTGGGGACCAAATGTTTTAAAGGAGGGAGGAATGTGAGACCCCACCCCTGGTGGGCCCTCATTGTGAATTTGAATACTATTTATTAGCCTAAGTATTTTAATTATACTAATTATGGGACTTAGTGAGGGTAGTTATGTATTTTCCTAGGGTTAGTCTAGTGGTGTAATTAGTAGAGTCAATAGGGTGTCTTTTGTTATTTCTTAGAAGTTGGTTAGTTTGTTAGAGGCCCTAGCTAGAGTTTTGTTTTTACCATAAGGGGTTTGCACCAAGGAATCTTCTAGAAGGTCACCTAAAGACCTAGATACCCTTTACCCTAACCCTAATCCTATTTTAACCCTAAGGGCAATTTTGTCCCTAACCCAAAAACCCAACCTATATAAACAAAACCCTCCCCCTGCCCTAACAAATACTGTTCATCTCCTTTTCTCTCAAGTTCCAATCTCTTCTCTCTTCTTCTTCCCTAATTCCCTCCAACGAACCCTCGTCCCCCCTCCAATCTCTCTTTTCTCTTCCTCACCCCAGAAATCCCTTGACAGAAGGCCTGCCGAGACCCTGCCTTTTGGTTTCCCTGTGGTTTTCTTTCTCTTCCTTCTACCTTCAGTCGATCAAGGCAAGTGCACTGTGCTGGTAGTCTAGATTGCATGTTCCTTCCTTTGATTTGCAGTAGAATTTCCAATTTGTAATATATATGTTTAGATCGATCCTTGAGCATGTTTGTTTGGTTCCTTTGGCCATTGATGGATGGGATTACCTCATTTGGATGATCAATGGCCGGTTGATGATGGATGGATGATGTAGGAATGATTTATTTTGTTTCTGTAATGGTCTATGGAGAATCCCGGAAGAATTGGGTCACGGGAATGAGTTTCCGGAGATGGAATGACGAGAACCCACCTCGTTGTGTTGTGATCGGAATCGAAGTAGGACCACCCTTGGTAGATCAGGACCCTACGTCTATGTGAGGGGGCCTGTGCGACCATAGGGTGCTACTTGATCTGGATTCTGATCAGAGGTGGACCACCATTCCTGTGCTTAATGAAGAGAAGTTGTGTCCTGTCGCAGAACTGGGTTCTGTAACAGAACACAACCCTGATAGGAGAGATGGGCAGAGTCCAGCGATTGCCGAGCTCAGCATTAGTGCAGCTCAGCAACTGCCGAACTCAGTACTTGCAGAGCCCAGCGGTTGCCAAGCTCAGCGTTATCGCAGCTCAGCAACTGCCGAGCTCAGTACTAGCCGAACTCAGCGATGCTGGATTCCACGTTAGCCGAACTCAGAGTTCTGCCGAGCATAATGATTAGGATGAGGTTCGCGTTTAGCCGAGCTAAGTGTCTAGGCCGAGCTCAGTGCTCAAAGCCGGGTTCAGTGTTACGGCCGAACTCAGTGTTATGGCCGAACTCAGTGTTTTACTGGGCTCAGCGCCAGACCGGGTTCTGTGCCAGACCGGACTTCGAGCTTAGCCGAACTCAGTGCTTAACCAAGCTAAGAGCTTGACCAACCTCAATGCCTAGCCGAACTCAATGCATTTTCCTGAACTTAGTTGGGTGGCCGAACTGAGCTAGGCCTTTGCCGAGCTGAGTTGGGTGGCCGAACTGAGTAGTCAATTGAGCTCCATTGCTTAGCCGAACTCCGAGCTGGATTTCCAAAAAAGCGGGATTTCAACAAAGGAGACTAGAACCTGGGACATTCCCTTGAGCCAGGATTCTTAGTGTGCACGACCAACTACCCAGGCCAGGGAGTTAGCCGAACTCACAGGAAGTCCTGGACAAGCAGGCTTTGCCTGTAGGGTGTTTTTCCTTCTCTGGTCCCAGTGTGCCGAGCTGACCGCCCAGGCCAGGAGGTCGGCTGAGCACACTGTGTACAGTGACGATCCCCAATTCTAATTTCTATTGTTGCAATCATATGTAGGGCCCATCGACCATTCAAATAGACTTCCATCACTGTGCCAGCCACGAGTCAATGGTACGGCTCAACCTTGACTCGTGGGGTCCACTAACTAAAGTCCAGGTATGTAATCTAAGATGATTCGACCTTTATACGTTACCAAATGATGCACACAACTTCTAAGCACCAAACACAATATTCCTTAGCATCTATGGTTTCACTTAAAGATCGAATTACCTGAGATGGACCTGTATCCGAAAGTGGACCATTTACCTAGGTTGGACTGTTGCTATCTCCCTATGATTCGTGTACTTGGAGATTCATCTCCCTCATACTATGACTATCACTCTATTGTCCTTATTATTATTCATACCTGTTAATTAAATGGAAAATGGAGGACCTAAACCTAGGAATACTTAGAGGTGACCCGGTAATCTGATTGGGTGGATCATTGACCCGTGTCTGTGGCTAGGCGGGCCCTTTTTATGGCCTAAGTTGGATGTGAATTACCCTAGAATGGAGAGGTTAGATTGTATGGGCTTGTGACCCATTAAGGTTGTAAATGGATCATATGTCATTGGATATGGACTTGTATCTCATATGGACTGTTATAGATCAGGCCATGTATTTGGTGGGCCTTGGTATGGATCCAATGATTGGTATGGATCCAATGATGGGATTGGACTTGGACTATGATCCACAGTTTATATTGAGTACTTGGACCTCTTAGGGACTTTTGTTAGGACCTTGTTCACGCAAGGCAAAGCCTAGACAGACACAGACCTTTATTGTTTCCGAGTCGGCATAGACATTCACTGAGTTGATTTAAGCTCAGCCAGTTGGACTGATCATCACTGGTAGGAGCTATTGAGATTTGTTGTGTGGCTATCATGATGAGCACTGTTGGGACGGACGGTGTGATGCCGGTTCCGGTCGTTGTGGTTGATGTTGATGATATTTTGCAGGGTTAGTAATCCCTAGCATTAGCTTAGGATCCCTACCGCGACTGTGTTCAGTATGGGAGGGCCGCGGCATAATATCCCGCGGTGACCAGCTTATGTGGATGTGCCATATTGTGTAGGTTTATTACTGTTATACTTATTATGATTCTACATGGTTATCTTGCACGACTGCATAGCATATGTACCTTTGTTACTCTCTTAACTTTATACATGTCTCTACTCATTTGATGCATACATTCTATATTATCTGCATATTGTGACTTGCCAGATCTTTAGATCTGACCCACTCTTGGTGCTTAGGTCTTGACCCCGAGTTCGAGGGCGATGCGTTCGCACTCGTTGAGGTGCCCGTAGTAGGCGACTACGGATGGGGGCCGGCCGACCATGAGGTCGAGCCGGAAGGTGGAGAGCCGACACCTGCTGCAGGGGTTTGAGCGTTCTTTTATTTAGGGTTTTGAGAGACATTTGTTGTGAGTTGGGTAATAATGAAAAAATCTGTAATTAAACTTTGATTTGTTATCACTATACATCTAGGCTGGACTTCAGCCCTTCTACATTTGACATATATACAATGATACCTTATGCTTCCGCTATCTCTGTATGGCTTCCGCTTATAATACGCTTCCGCGATAACAATTATTGTTACATTATCGTTCAAAAAGTTTTAAATTGGACCTCACTGCGGACCTACGATCTTGGAAGTTCTCGGATTTTCCGGGAAGTAGCGCGCCAATTTCGGTACTTTGACGATCTTTTCGGTATCCGGAAATTGGGGCGTTACACGCCTGAATATACCTTGGTGTAAAATATGGTGGGTCCCATTGGTCTGATCTAAAATACCAGTGGATTTGATTCATCACCTGACCAATAAATATACCTTAAATAACTTAGATGGAATGATCATATGTTTATTACCTACTAGGTACATGGCTGTCCCCATCTATAAGTCCCACCCAGGCCTCAATTTCAAATACAGAACATAGAAAAAGAAGTGTTCCACTACTGAATATACCTTGGTATAAAATCCGGTGGGTCCCACTAGTTTGATCTAAAATACCAATGGATCTGATTCATCACCGGACCATTCCTAGGGGCCCACAGATCCAAACAGTGGCTTATATCAACCTTCACTTCACTCACACCTGGAAATATGAGGAGTGAACAGTGGGTCCCACTGGTCCGAATCTCAGATGCCACCATCCATGAGGTCGCCCAAGGGTCCCACATCAGTTTAGATATGAAGTGGGAACTGAGATCTTTTTTAGGAAGTTTCGATGTTCAGTTATTTAGAGAGAGGAGATTTAGGAGACGAGAGAGGGGAGTGGAGGGTGGATGGACATTATGACAGTTGGCCTGATGTATGTTAGGTAGTGAGGATTGGAACTTTGGAGGCCTGTGGTTCAACGAAGGATAGAAACATTCCAATAGAGATATAGATATAGGATCGCCCTTTTATCCTTATTCTCTAAAAATTTGAGGATCAAGCCAAGCCAAAGAATCAAAAGCATTACATGATATCATCCGAGGAACGCTGGAGAAGCCTAAACATGGCTTGCGTCCACAAATCCGAACGAGTCCCCTCAATTTCAGTGAAGTCAAATTTCCTTTTCTTTCCTTTTAATGTATTTGTATGGTAAAAGAGACAAAAATCGCAAGTCTTGTCTTTTTTATGAGAGTTGTAAAATCGCCTTTCATGG
Organism: Litsea cubeba; assembly: GCA_012931725.1. Taxonomy (NCBI): domain Eukaryota; kingdom Viridiplantae; phylum Streptophyta; class Magnoliopsida; order Laurales; family Lauraceae; genus Litsea; species Litsea cubeba. The sequence goes on from CM022951.1 coordinate 37,121,667, forward strand.
AACCAAAGTTCGCCTCCCACAGTAAACACAAAATCGGCTTTCACGGCAAACAAAATCAAATTCGCCTTTCACGACATTCAAAAATCTCAAAATCAAATTGTCTCTTTTTAACACTTGTACAATGAAAAGTTAGAAAATAGTTTATTATCGATCCTTTCCACATGAAAAAAGTGATCTATTGATCATTTCTTTTCTTTTTCAAGCAGATTAGAAAATTTCGCATACCCGTATACAAATCAAACCAAAACCCGATTGTCCGTTTGCTTCGGGTTACGAATGGGTTGGGTCCATGGATTTCAACATCCGCCGATTCCGGTAGTTCCCGAAATGAACGCAAACTATGGAATATGACTTATTATTAAGGAATTGAGACATAAGGTAATAGAGGCAAAGATAATTATAAGAAAAAATATAGGAGAGTGAGTTTTCATAACATGAATTATAAAGTCAATAGTCGATACACAGTAACCAGTCATACTAAAGAGAAGGCAATTTTGAATAAAAGTTGTATTTGCTATGACAGTTAACAAAAGTCAAGGACAAACGCTACAAAAATTGGGCGCTATCTCCCTAAATTAGTCTTCTCACATGATCAACTGTATGTATATCCAGAGTTACAAAAAAAATCCATTTTGAAAATATTACTAAAAAAACTTATGATGTCCCTAGGCTATATAAGAAATGTTGTCTACAAGTGTTAAGTGAAGTCAAAAGGTATGCTACAAATTCATAATATAGTTAATTATTGCTCCTTTTTACTTTATGACAATGTCATTACAAGTCGTATTATGCTATTCATTTAAGTTATAAATTATTTACTATATTTACCTAACAATAATTTTTAATGTAGGGTTTAAACATCAATTAAGCTTCAATGTCGTTTAGAAGATATCATCGCCCAGAAGAACTACATTGTTTTAGTGATAGTTGGCATAACAAAGTAAGGCTTCGTAGAGTCTGTGAGATGACAGAGTATCAGATTAGAATAGGATCAGGAAGAATAAACAAATTAATACGTATTGATTAAAAGGTAAAATATATCTTAAAAGAGTTTTTTTTATTATATTAACATTTATTATTTAAGCTAAACTAATATTTTTTTCTTATTTTAGAATATTAGGGCGACCAGTTTTTATTACATTATTTAATGATGAGATCCCAAGATTTGGTATCAACTTATGTGAGGGCAGCTGTTATGCCATAAAAAATATTCGGGTTAAAGCAACTACAAAAGCATACAATGTTGTGCGATATGATTATCAACTTTCATTAGCAAGAGATTCTATTGTCGTACAAATAGATGAAGCCTATCTGGAAACTCCATTTTGCATGTATTACTGTTTTCCACTTGATACAATTCCATCTTTTCTCAACAAAGTCAAATTTCTTCAAGGTATTAAATTTTTCTCAATTAAAATTATTTTTTTAGAAAAGGAATAGTAATCGAATTCTTAATAATTATATTATATTTGATATAACAGATATCATTGGAATTATAGGTGTAATCAACATATCTTATATAAAGTGACACGATGAAACAAAGCTACCAAATCTGGATATTACCTTAGGGAAAACTACTAGAAAAGTCCCCTTAGTAAGCCATTGGTAGGATGACGACCCACTAGGAGTTTAGTGACGAGAGGGGTCCTCTGGGTGTGTTTGTCTTATTTTTGTCATTTAGCGATATGGATGATGTCGACCATTCTGTGGCGGTTGTTCTTGATTTGCAGAACCCAAATAGAAAGTGGGGTTTTCTCTGTTTGTTGTTGGTGCTGCTCTAGAGCGTTGGATGGGGCTAGGGTAGGCAGGGAAAGGGATAATACGAAGGAATGGAGGGCAGTGAGCATGGGGTCGTCTTCGTCGGAGGAGGATGGAGGATCGCCATGGAGGGAGAAGAGGGAGAAGAGGGGAGGGGATGACAGAACCAGAACTTTAAGATGGAGAAAATAAGCTTTGGAATCTTGGATAATCTATCCGATCAGTCCTTGCATTTCTTATAGACTTATTGGCCTTAATCAAGGCAAATTACAATCTCTTTGAGAGGAAAGAATATAAAGAATATGATACAGTCTTGTATACATGGAAAGAGAATAAAATAGATTGATGAGTCACAGTCAACTAATCCCTAATCCCACGTGATGTATGAGAATGGGCCAGTGGGCCTATTGTACATGGGTCTTGGGTCAGCTATTGTTAACATCCCCCCTCAAATTGATGCTGGTCAAATAGTAGCAATTTGCGAAAGAGGAACTCATGACGTGGCCGAAGCAATCCTTTGGCGAAGATGCCTGCAAGTTGGAGTTCACTTGAAACATGTGGAAGACTAATGACCTTGCGATCATATTCATCTCACAGTCCCTTGCTAGACTGGTGGACCTCAAGTCCCAAGAAGTATGTTAATGGACCCAGATCTTTCATATGGAATGCAGCTTGAAGTGAGGATTGAAGACTTTGAATCATGTTATTGTAAGTGCCTCTGATGATGATATCATCCACATATACGAGAAGTATAGTGGTAGCTTGAGCAGTCTTATTCAAGAGTAACGAGGGATCATAAGGACTTTGAGTAAAGCCAAGGTTCATCAGAGTAGAACAAAAATTTTCAAACCAAGCTCTGGGTGCTTGTTTGAGTCCATACAACGAGCGATGGAGCCGTGCCACTTCATTTTTAGAAGGAGACTCATGTCCTGGAGGAAGACGCATGTATACTTCCTCTTTAAGATCCCCGTGGAGGAAGGCATTCTTCACATCCATCTGATACAGGGGCCATGGGCAAGATGCTGCAATAGCAAGAATAGTACGCACAGTTGTCATCTTGGCGACCGGAGCGAATGTTTCATCATAGTCGATACCATACTCCTGACGGTTGCCAAGTGCCACTAACCAAGCCTTATAACGTGCCAGAGTACCATCAGGATGCAGCTTGATAGAATAAACCCACTTACAGCCAATGGGTTTGATGGACGGAGGACATTGAACAACATCCCATGTGTGATTCTCTTGAAGTGCGCCAAAGTCTTCCTGCGTGGTCTGCCGCCAACACTCATGTTGTGCTGCTTGGGAAAAGTGATTAGGTATATGAACAGAAGACAAGGTAGCAAGTAAGGAGGTATGGGTAAATCCAAACCGATCAGGGGGGGCGGGAAAGCCGAGATGATCGACGACGAGGAACTGGTTGGGAGATGTCAGAAGCAGCAGTGGGGTCAAGTGCCAAGGAAGCTGACAAGTCAGGAGGCTCAGGTGCAACCGTATTTTCCCGTCTACGCCTTTCATGCACAATAATAGGCTTGATATTTTCTGTAGGTGGATCCGAAGGATCACCAAAGGCAGGAACAAGTGAAAACATAGGAGATGGATCATGATCTAGATGATGGAAAAAATATTGATTTTCAAAAAACACAACATTACGAGAAATCCGGATACGTTTGACCTTGGGATCATAATAGAGAAATCATTTTTGGTCATTCGCATAACCTAAAAAGGCAAACTTCGAAGATTGAGCCGATAGTTTTGTTCGTTCAACCGGGGGAAGAAGAACAAAACAGACACACCCAAAAACATGGAGATGAGAAAAAATAGGATGCTTATGAAATGAACGAAAATAAGGTGTTTCATGGTTGATGCGCGATGAGGGTAGCCGATTTATAACATGAACTGTTGTGGACAGAGCTTCGGCCAAAATTTTGGTGGAATAGACGATGCTAAGAGGAGTGACCGAACAATGTCCAAAAGGTGGCTTGATCATCGCAGGTGGGCCACTGATTTGTTGGAGAGAATACGCCTGACGACAGTGTTTTCCCTTCCTCCTAGTTGGCTGAAAATTTCTAGCAATAGAGATCAGTTGCTGTGGTGATCTCTATTGAGTTAATAAGATGCAGATGACGTAGCATGAAGAAGAAGATGCAGCAGTAGAACAAGTTGCAGGCTCTGATTCCATGACAGAACCAGAACTCTAATATGAAGAGAATAAGCTTTGGAATCTTGGATAATCTAACCGATCAGTCCTTGCTTTTCTTATAGACTTATTGGCCTTAATCAAGGCAAATTACAATCTCTATGAGAGGAAAGAATATAAAGAATATGATACAGTCTTGTATACATGGAAAGAGAATAAAATAGATTGATGAGTCATAGTCAACTAATCCCTAATCCCACGTGATGTATGAGAATGGGCCAGTGGGCTATTGTACATGGGTCTTAGGTCAGCTATTGTTAACAGGGGAGACAGAGCTGAAGTTGTAGGAGGAGAAGAGGAAGAGGGCCCGGGCCTAGAGGTGGTGGGGGAGGGAGGGGATGAGGGCCAGGGACCTGCAAATCCGAGGGGAGTGAGGAGGCGAGGGATGATGATCCTTAGGTGGACCTGCAGATTCAACGTTAATGTCTACTTTTTTCTTTTGTTTCGCGATATGGTCGATATCGACCACTATGTCAGTCAGATTTTCTTCAACATGTAACTGTCTTATTTACTGAACACAACAAAATGGTCGATATCAACCATATCGCGAAAAAAGAAGAAGAATAAGACATTAACGTTGGATCTGCAAGTCCACCCTCCCTCGCCTCCTCTCACTCCCCTTGGATCTGCAGGTCCCTCGCACTCATCCCCTCCCTCCCCCGTCACAACCTCTAGGCCCGGGCCCTCTTCCTCTTTTCCTCCTACAACTTCGGCTCCATCTCCCCTCCCCTCTTTTCCCTCCTCTCCCTCTATGGCGACCTCCCTCCTCCGACGAAGAAGACGACCCCATGCTCACCTCCCTCCGTTCCTTCATATCATCCCTCTCCTTGTCCCCACTAGCCACATCCAACGCTCTGGAGCAACACCGACAACAAATAGAGAAAACCCCACTTTCTATTTGGGTTATGCAAATCAAGAACAACCACCACAGAATGGTCGATATCGACCATATCACTAAATGACAAAAAAAAAAAAAAAAACTAAAACACACCCGGAGGACCCCTCCCGTCTCTAAACGCCTAGTGGGTTGTCATCCTACCAATGGCATACTAAGGGGACTTTTCCGGTAGACTTTTCCCTACATTATACAATGAAAACTATCTTTTTTTTTACACTTACAAAATTATTTAATTCTTTTATCAATATGCTAATTCCTCATTTTCTTCTCTATTCTCTAGCTCAAAAAATGGGCTTTAACTTTATGGGGAGAGTTGGCATCATGCCACTTTTATTCTTTAAATTCAAATGTCGGAAGAATCCTCTTGGCTATGTCAACTGTAGTTAATGAATAATGTGGCACTTTACACAATCTTATTATATAAATCTTATCCTATGATTTAAATATAATTTAAAACTGATGTTTCCAAGTAAGTGCATGTAACATCTATCTAATCACATCATTCGCTAACAGGCATCAACTCAAATATTATGGAGGGTGAAAGCTTTATTAGAATGGTCAAATAATTAGATTTTACGCTTTCCTTCATTATTGAATAACAAAGAATAATACTTCATACTAACATCTGTTAAAAAATGAATTACAGGAATGAAGGCCACAGTAGCGATTTAGTCAATAATAGAATTTTATTGAAAGATTTAGTTTCAATAGTAGAGAATGGAGTAACTAAAGTAAACTATCTATCATTGATAACTTCTACTTGTTATTGTGCATCATTTTGATTTATGTCTATAATATATAAAATCACATTCTATTCTGGATGTCTATATGTAAAGTATGTTGCAATCAAAGCTACACTAACAATGTTGCACATAGATAGACCATTATCGTACATCTCTTGTAGTCGGTGCGATAGAAAACTTGATGCAACAGTAAATAATGGTCAATGCAACATTGTAATTACCCTACACAAACAACCAAGTTAAAGTATATGATTATTAATCCACAAATATCAAATATTAAATTTAATTTATATTTTAAATAAATATATTATATTTTATAGTATTTAAATTCTATAATTGTAGGTAATTTACAACAATAATAGTCATGGATCACACTACATATGCAACCTTTTTGTTACAAGACAATGTCGTTAAGAAATTCATAATGCAACAGAAGAAGTATTTGAAGAAAATGTTGCTAAGGTAATGTAACTATATATATATTCCATTCTATTCTTTTAATCATATCATATCAAATACATCATAACTAGATTCTAATTATATATTTCTTTATTTTATAAATTGATTTATAACATGTTTTGCAGGGTAGTTGGTATGACCATCTCGCAACTCAAATTGATAAAGCATTGAGGTAACAATATTTGTTTCATCTGAAGATAGGCTCAAACATGAACAAATCGACTTTGGATAATGGGATTCCAATAAAAGAAATGAAAAAAAATAAACATCAATCATGAGGAAACTTTCTTACTAGCTACCACATATAGAACATTGTAATTCTTTTTATAAGTTTATTATTAACATATATACTTTTAAAAATGACTCAAATTGATAAAGCATTGAGGTAACAATATTTGTTTCATCTGAAGATAGGCTCAAACATGAACAAATCGACTTTGGATAATGGGATTCCAATAAAAAAATTTGAAAAAAATAAACATCAATCATGAGCCAAATTTCTTACTAGCTATCACATATAGAACATTGTAATTCTTTTTTAAATTTATTATTAACATATATACTTTTAAAAAGGTCATTTCATTCTACTAACTCATGCTTTATTTTCTCTGCAATATTGCATATGAAAGATAATTACGCCACTCTAGGCATTGGGACAAGTACTTCATGTAAACAATTGGGAAATCAAGACATTGCTTCAACGTCTAACCCTGGAACAAGTGGATGAAGGAAGCATTAATTGTTACATTTTTTTTTTCTAAACTGTGTTGAATTGATCATCATTTAAATGACTTGGATAAATAACTAACTTATTTCTTATTCAACTTTTTATTTGAAACTAAATTCATTAATTATTCTTTTGTAATAACTTAGTTTAATGAAAGATTCTTTTTTATTACATTATTATGCTATTTATGTAAAAATGTAATTGTGCCACAATGTCCCTATGACACTGACTCATTAGTAGTATTAAATAACAAGGTAAAAACTGAAATATCTGTTATTATTATTTTTGTTGTTGTTGTTGTTATTATAGGGCCAGGCTAAGCATGGGCCTTTATTGCTAGTTGTATCTTACACTATGGGTATAAAGAGCATCGACTGGTTAGGAGACCAAAACATTCATCCCAAAACTTCTCTCTGTTTTCAGGAATGATAATAAATGCAACAAGACATGAAAGGCGAGAAAAATGAAATTAACAAGAAAATTTTGATCTAATTGTCTTACAGCACAATAAGCTGGTTCCAGCTCCCTATGAAGTTCGGTATGGTTCCATTAAATGGACAATCAGACGCCCACCTGAGATCACACGTAATTTTTGTCATGGTCAATATCCATGTAAAGAACCAAATAGTTGAACTTACACAGAAAAAAAAGAAAATAAAATAAACTTTACACTGTCTTCAAGTTTACTAGGTTGGAGAATGTTGACGGAATTTCACCACCCACTCCAGAACTGTCCATGTAACTGTCGAAAGTAAACAATGTTCATTGGTTCAACTGCAAGATCTGACATCTTTCATAGAACAATCAGCAATTGTTCACAATCATAGGACAAATACATATGTAATTAATGTATAAATTATGTTGGGATATTTATGATAAGAATACATATGTTGCTTATTAGAAAAGATAGTGTTGATTAGATAAGGTTTTTCTGTGATGTCTTTCATTGATTATCTCCCTCATTGAAAACTACATTCTAGTGTAGAATTTCAATAGTCAACTACATGAAATTTAAATATTTAAGTTTATATAGACTGTATTGAAATTCATGTAGTTGACTGTATTGAAAAGATGTCTATGAGTTGATGATATTACAAATATCATCAGAAAATTGTGAACCTAATACCCACAATACAGTAGAATTCAATTGAAGTGTCTATTATATTTATGTCAAATGTAACTGTGGGTCGGTGGCCTTAGACAACCAATCAAAAGTAACCGCATCGGGTTGCTTGGGTGGCACTGTGCTGATCCAATCATGGGTGTTTTGCTCCTTGAACATTTATCATATTTTCAACTTTCTATGAGAAAAAAAAAATGTTTCGTATGGGAGACAGACTACCTTTTTTTTGGGTCTTAATTCTCATGTTTACACGTGTGGCATTTCATGTGTGATAACCGTGACCATTCATCATGTGGGATATAAGACGGATGGGCCATCACCGAAACCTCAGACTATTTGGACAATCTAATGAATCATCCAGGGAAAATTTTAGAAATAAATGGACGGCCAATATAAATTTCTTTTCATAGCCATGACAAACAAATCAATGCAATATTGTTGTGATCTGATACATCCAAAGTATGGACTATTCGGTGTTTGATTCAGAACTAACATGTCCATGTGTGGCATCCTGTTATACTAAGAAGCTTATCTGGATAACAACCAAGGCAAGCAACAAGGGAAGGTGAAAAAGGGAAAGCAATTATAGTATTTCTCTAGTATACAAGACAAAAGTAACAAAGTTGGAACTTACAGTTGTTCCAGATTTACCAAATTGCCAAGCTCAGGAGGGAGTGGCCCACTGAAGTTATTCGACTCAAAACTACTGCACATACAGACATGCATAATAAATAAACTGTCAAGTAAAAGGAAGTAACTTTTCTGCAAGAGAATCGACCTGTCTATTCTATGTTCTTTCTTCTTCTTCTTCTTCTTCTTTTTAAAATTTTTTTAAGTCCCACATCACCATGCTATGGGTATAGCCAAATTAGCCAAATTCCTCTCTCATCTCCATACATATTTAATAACATCTACTGCTTTTCCAGTATAATGCTTATCTGCATTTTAAAATTAGAAATATAGCAAAGTTTTTGGGGTTCACTATTATACATATAAAAGGCTTTACCTAAGGCATTAGTAGAAAAACAGGTCTGTTAGATATTCCTAGGTGTATAATCTAAAGCCATAAAATAAATGATTAAGCAATAAACTATTTTCTTCTATCTATTTTGTGGCCCTGATTGGATAGTTGGAAATGTCTAACAGACTTGATTCTTTTTTTTACATATGGATAGATCTCAAAAACTGTTGTATCTGGTTGGTCAGTGGCCACAACAAAATTTGCCGCTGTGCTAAAGCAGAATAGATAACACAACAAAATCTTCCTTTGTGCGAATTTGCCTACAACAAAACAACAGCTATCACTCTAGTATCGGGATGGCACCGTTCAGGCATTTTACGGACGGAAGTGCAAGACCCCGATTTGTTGGGAAGGAATTGGTGTTCGGAGTTTTCATGGGCCTTTGATCATCAGTGATACCAGCGAGAAAGTTAAGCAGATTATTGACAGGTTGAAGATTGCAAGAAACCGCCAGAAGAGTTATGCAGACATCAAGAGGAGAGAAACTATGAGATTTGGACAGAAAGGCAAATTAGCTCGGAGATATATCGGACCGTTTGAGATCGACTTGCGCATGGGTGAAGTGGCATACAGATTGATCTTACCAGCAGAGTTATCAAGAGTTCACAGGGATTTTCATGTTTCCATGCTGAGGAAATACATTCCAGACCCTACACACATGCTACATCATGAGCCTTTGCATGTCCGGCCAGATGTTACGTTTGTTGAGAGGCCGAAGAAGATCATTGATGCTAAGGAACATGTTTTGAGGACAAGGACCATTCATTAGGTCATGATACAGTGGGAGCATCACAGTCCGAGAGAAGCAACTTGGGAACTCAAGGATCAAGTCAAGTAGAAGTACCCATATCTACTTCCGCAGGTGTGTTAGCCATTTGGAGGACCAAATAGACCAAGGGGGGAGGATGTAACATCCCGGCCCTAATCCAATATTTTTATAATTAATTGCTTGTTAGTTAATTAAGTGTGTTTAGAGTATTAACGATTCGGGTATGACGTGTGGATCACGCGTGCGAAGTCTCGCGCGAATCCGAGTGTATTTGGGCAGAGTAGGGAGTTGGTTTGCAATTTTGGAAAGTTTTCAGGGGTTTTATGAGATTATGAGTTTTTATGAGTTTGGGTGCATCAGTTAGGTCTCGGCATTTCATGAACTTTAAGCCTTTGGTCGCATTTCAATTCGACATGTCGAAGGCGCCCAAATAATCACTTATAGCAAGCCAAGGACTAAACTAGAATTTTCAACTAATCCTAACCTAATATAAGCTACAACCATTCATTTTCTCTCTTTCCCATTTCACTCTCTCATCTCCCTCACTGCCTCCACACTGATTCCGGTCACCAGAGCTCCGATGTCGCCGACGGACACTCACTTCTTCTTCCTCATGCCTCCAAGATCACAACCATACCATTTTCTAAGCTTTTCATGCACAACCCACTCTAAGTTAAGCTCCCCAAGCTTTTATGTCTAATTATTCTTCTTTCTTTTGGTTAGAAATGGAATAGGCTAGTGCACATCAACCCTTTGCATAGATTTGTCTGTTTGAGTTTGGGGTTGAGAGTTGTTTTCTCCAATTTGAGCTCAAAAGAGGGATTTCCCCAATTCCTCTTGGGTTTTTGTCTAAGCTCTTCTACTAAGCCAAGTTAATACATATGTTTATCCTTTGATATGTTTGTTTTTCCTTGATTTGATGATTGATGATGTTTAGATGACCCTATGCTCAATCAAGTATGATTTTGATTAAAAAAATGATAATTAGGTTAATGGTTTGAATGGACTTGAGGAGGATGGATGTTGTGTTTGGAAGAGGGCAAGGTCCTATTTGTTTGTCTGCAGGTGAGGATGAAGTGGGAAATGGGTTTTTCCTAAAATCTGAACTGAAACATAATTCGGATCAAAATTCTGTAGTCGTGGGAGCTAACCAAAGAAGCCTGGGATGCCTGCGCTCTTGGATTTTTATTTTATAACTTTTGACCTCATGGCGAGCCTATGGCTAACCATGATCCTTGGGTTAGGTTCTGTCTCGGAGCCTGACTGGCGAAGTCCAGAACTAGATTTCAACCCAGTGCCAACGGCGAACTCACGGCTAGCCGTGAAGCTAATCGTAGAAGACTCCATGGCTAGCCGTAAGGGAGCTGTAGAGTGTCTTGAATTCCTTTTTTAAAGTGATTTTCTTCCCTAGTTTGATGACCTAGGTGGGACCCTTGGTAATGCTTTTGATGCCTACTTTGGACTTGATGCGAGGAATGTTTTGAGCCGATGAATTCTCGTAGTTATTCCGGTTTTCTCGGGTTTCAACTTATCTCAATCTTGAATGGTATGGGGCAACGGGATACCCTCCATTATATCTATGCACGGAGATGATTTGTTCGCGTATCGCGAACTTTAATTCCTTTTGTAGACTGAGAAGGGTTGTACGAGACTTCGGGAATAACATTATACTTTGGATTGGAATGTCCATCGCTTTTGATTCTGAATCGTACCGCCCGGTACTGTCTACATGCAATGTTCATGTTCTTTAGCTTCTTGTTTTGTTTTGGATCACATGAAGAACTTAGATGATGGACTTAGGATCCCCTTTGATCTTCCGTTTATTCTGAAGTTTGTATGAGGTGTCGAGGCTAGGTGGCTTTAATTCTAAGGCTTGAAGAGGACTACAATTGAAGTTTTGTTTGAAGTTTGATATAATCTGAAGCAAAGTAGTTTCTCTATCGTTTTGATGAATCTTGTTCACACACGAAAGCCTAGCCCGTCACTGATGTTTGTCTAGGACTCTTTGTGTCAAGCACCACTCAGCTGTTAACGTTCAACATAGATGGGGCACCACTTGTGTTAGGGCTTTGAGCTTAGGACCGTCTGTAGTTCGAGTTAGTGTAATGGACACCAAGGTGTAATGGACACCGCTAGATACCGCAAGTGATATCGTTTTGATTCAACGGGTTATGATCCCGAATTGATATATATCTCTGCCACAACTCAATGTGAGAAGGGAGGGCAATGACATTATCCCGTTGTAATTCGTATATGTGGACCGCTTACTTTGATAAGATGTTTATGTTAGATCGTTTATGATTCTGATGCTATGCATTCTTATAATCTTGTCTATCGTTTACTCTGTTTAGCACTGCATGTCTTTAATGATTTATATATTTATTTGCTTGCCAACCATCGTGTTTGTTGATGCTACTCTTGGTGCATAGGTACCAAGCCCTTCTACCCCGAGGAGGAGACGACGGAGGAGATTCGGACGGATCGATCTGATGACCTCATAGACTATTGTACGGACGGGGTTGTCTAGCAGTATCATCAGAAGCGTCCCCAGCCAGCCATGAGAGCTTATGCCTTGACGCATGAGGAAACAGAGGTTGCGGGCAATGTCATAGAAGGTACACTTTCAGTTTATGGATTTGGTGCTAAAGTTCTATTTGATCCTGGATCCACAAACTCATTTGTTGCACCAGCATTTGCACTTCACTTGGGGGAGGATAAGGAGACACTACCATATGATTTGATAATAGCCACCCCTGTAGGTAGATCAGTACCGTGTACTATTGTCTACCCTAGATGTAGTGTTCAGATTGGAGAAGTTCAGCTGACCGCCAGTTTGATCATCTTACCAATGTCAGAGTTTGATGTAATCCTTGGTATTAATTGGTTAGCAGCGAACCGAGGGTTGATAGATTATTTTAACAAGACCGTGAGGTTACTGGATGCAGATCGTAGTGTTGAGTTTGTTGGAGCCAAGAGGCCCACCTCCACTCGGTTGATTTCTGCATTGAAGGCAGAACAATTGATAAGGAGCGGTTGTGAAGGCTTTATCCCGTTTATCGAGGAGGACAAGGAGCCCAAGACCGTAGATGAGATTCCAGTGGTGCGACAATTCCCGGATTTATTTCCGGATGAGATTCCAGGTCTGCCACCTGTTCGTGAGTTGGATTTCACGATAGAATTGCAACCGGGTACAACACCTATTTCGAAGGCCATGTATAGGATGGCTCCAGCAGAATTGAAGGAGTTGAAAACTCAGATAGAGGATCTGTTGGATAAAGGTTTCATCAGACCCAGTGTTCCACCGTGGGGAGCTCCGGTGATATTTGTGAAGAAGGACGGAACAATGAGCATGTGCATAGACTACAGACAATTGAATCATGTCACTGTTAAGAACAAGTACCCGTTACCAAGGACTGATGAGTTATTCGATCAGTTACAGGGAGCTCAATTCTTTTCGAAGATAGATATGCGTTCAACTACCATCAATTGCGAGTCAGAAAAGAGGATGTTCCTAAGACCGCATTCCGGACGAGATATGGTCACTTTGAGTTCCTCGTGATGCCTTTTCGGGTTGACGAATGCACCGGCAGTTTTTATGGCATCGATGAATAAAGTGTTTGCCCCTTTCTTGGATCAGTTTGTGGTTGTCTTCATAGATGATGTGTTGGTGTACTCGAAGTCTAAGGAGGAGAATGAACATCAGTTGAGGACATCATTGCAGCTTTTGAGGGATAACCAACTGTATGCTAAGTTGAGTAAATGTGAATTTTGGTTGGAGCAAGTGGCATTTTTGGGCCATATTATTTCTAAGGATGGACTAACAGTGAACCCTAAGAAGGTAGCAACAGTTGTTAATAGGGGTAACCCGCGAAATGCAGCGGAGATTCGTAGTTTTCTTGGACTTGTAGGGTACTACAAGAGGTTTGTAAAAGGGTTTTCTACCATAGGGTCTCCAGTCACTAAGTTGACGAGAAAGGATGTCCCGTTTGTGTGGATAGAAGGGTGTGAAAAGAGTTTCCAAGAGTTGAAGACCCGATTGACTACAGCACCCATACTTGCCTTACCCTCTAACAATGGAGGATTTGTGGTTTTCACAAATGCATTAGGGATTGGATTGGGCTGTGTCCTCATGCAGAATGACAAGGTGATAGCATATAGGTCCAGGCGATTTAAGGATCATGAGAAGAAGTATGCCACACATGACTTAGAGCTGGCAACAATGGTGTTTGCATTGAAGTTATGGAGGCATTATTTGTATGGAGAAAGATTTGAGGTGCACACAGATCATAAGAGCCTGCAATATCTGTTTACGCAGGGTGATCTAAATAACAGGCAGCGGAGATGGATGGAGTGCATAAAGGATTATGATTTTCCATTCAAGTACCATCCCGAGAGGGTGAATGTTGTAGCAGATGCCCTCGTCGGAAGGCAGCATTCGGTGGGTGTATAATGCCAAAATGGAGATGGATGGAGCAGTTCAGGGATATGGATGTGGAAGTATGGCCTATTAATGAGAAAGTATTGGTTGCTACTATAGGAGTTTGGGAGCCAGAAATAGTTAATAGAATCAAGGAAGCTCAGAAGGATGATCCAGAGTTGCAGAGAATCATTGAGCACATTGATGACAAGCCAGAGTTCAGATTGATTGATGGGATTCTGTATTGCAATGATAGGTTGTGTGCGCCAGATGCTCAAGATATCAAGTCAGAGCTGATGACAGATGCACACCACACCAAATACTCTATTCACCCGGGGAGCACCAAAATGTATCAGAATTTGATAAGAATCACTATTGGTGGGTGAAAATGAAGAAAGAGATTGCAGAATTCGTTTCTAGGTGTATGACTTGTCAGCAAATTAAGGCAAAGAGCACAAGAAGCCTCCTGGTTTGCTCCACCTGTTGGAGATTCCATAGTGGAAATGGAAGAATATCACCATGGATTTTGTATTAGGATTGCCAAACACCAGGAAAGGCAATGATGCTATTTGGGTGATTGTGGATAGGTTGACTAAGTCACACATTTCCTGCCATTCAAGACTGGTCAGTTTATGGACAAAATGACTAAGATATATGGGGACAATATAGTGAAGCTGCATAGAGTGCCTCAGTCCATAGTATCCGATCGAGACACTAAGCTTGTCTCTCGATTTTGGTCTACTTTTCAGTCATCTATGGGTACTCAGTTGAAGTTCATTGCAGCTCACCACTCTCAGACAGATGGACAGTCAGTGCATACCATCCAGACTTTGGAAGATCTTCTTAGAGCATGTGTTTTGGATTTTAAAGAGTGTTGGAATGAAAGTTTGCATCTATGTGAGTTTGCCTACAACAACATTTATCATTCCAGTATTGGTATGGCCCCATTTGAAGCATTGTATGGACATAGATGTAGGAGTTCGGCATGTTGGGAGGAGTAGTAGGAGTTCAAAGTTTTCATGGCCGCTCAGAGATTGCTGATTCTAGTGAGAAAGTCAGGATTGTTTAGATGAGAATGAAGGAGTCACGTGATCGTCAGAAGAGTTATGCAGATAAGAGGCGGAGACCTTTAGAATTCCAGGTGGGGAATATGGTGTTTCTGAAAGTGTCTCCGATGAGAGGTGTTGTCAGATTCGGGCAGAAAGGAAAGCTTGCCAAGAGGTTTGTGAGACCGTTTGAGATCAAGAGCAGGATTGGAGACGTGGCCTATCGTTTGGTGCTACCGCTTGAGCTAGCTGGTGTGCACGATGTTTTTCATGTTTCAATGCTTCGGAAATATCTTCTAAATCCTTCTCACATGTTGCAGCACGAGCATCTTCATCTATAGGTAGATGCAACCTATGTGGAGCGGCCGGCGCAGATCACGACACAAAGGAGACAGTGCGGTGTACCAAAACCATCCGGTGGGTCAATGTACAGTGGGAGCATCATAGTCCAAAGGAAGCTATGTGGGAGCTTAAAGATCAGATCCAAAAGGCATATCCTTATTGCATTTGGGGGACCAAATGTTCGTTTTAGAGGTGAGAGTTGTAAGGTCCCCGACCTTACTGGGTCAGTTGGGCCCAATAGCAGGCTCGTTGACCCGTTTTCTTGCTATTATTATAATTAATTATATTGTTAGATATTTAGGTGGGTTTAGATCATGAGTGAGTTTCTTTTAGTGTTAGAGTACTGTCTGCGAAGTTTCGTGCGATTTCGAGCGCGTTTGACCCTAGCAGGAAAACTAAGTGTTTTCCGGAAATTTTCAATCACCGTGAGTTTTTGGGTTCGTTGGAAAGGTCTTATCGCGCTAATCATTTTTGCCTCTTGGCTCGTCGCGATTTGACGATCAAAAAACCCTTCAAGAGGTCCATTCCTTCATCGGACCCACTTAAGAGCAAATGAGTCTTTTTTCCCGCTCTTCTCCTTAAGCAGAGATTAACCCTAATCTCCTATTCATTCTCTGCAATGAAGGTTCCAGCAACAGCCCTATTCATCTTCTTTTTCCTCTTCTCAAGCCTAGAACTCTACCAGGAGAAGACATCCTCGAAGATCCGAACGCACATCTTCATCCACTCGATCTTCTCTTTCCATTGTTATCATTTTGGTAAGCTTTCTCTTACCCTCACCCTTGCAATCTTCTTCTCTTTTGTTTAGATCTAGATTTAATCTTGATCTTCTTCCTTCTTTCCTTCTCCTTTGTGTTTTAGGTTGTGTTTGATTGGATTAGATTCGTGGGTTTTGTGGTAGAAGACTTCTCCTCGAGTTATTCCCATTTTCATCATCTTGATCTTCTTCCTTCAATCCTTCTACCTAAGCGGGTTAGGTCAACCTGAACTCGACCTTACGTTGGCCTTGTTTGACCCAACGCGCAAATAGAATAAAGCTCTAGATAGGACAAGGATTACTGAGAAAAGGGTTGAATGCATCGCCTTCTCTGTACTCCGATTTAGGCGACGTCAACAGTTGTTGTCATACAAGTGTCACGTCCCCAAAATTTAAACCGGGGTTATACGTGAGATTAGGGCTAATTAAAACTTTTTCCAACATAAGTCAAATATAACTTAGCCCCAATCATGTCCCAATTGGATCGAAGACCATAGTTTGGAACAATACTGAATATCATCATTAAAGTTCAGAGTTTAAACACTTTAACCAAAAGTATTATTTACAACATTAGACCACATCAAAACTTAGGCCTAATCAAAAGATAAACAAAAGTACAAAAGATGAATCTATCAAGATAAGCATGAAGGCTCTCGAGTACGGGGTCAGTACGGCTATACAACGCCGTCCGTACAATAATCTAAGAAGTCATCAGGCTGATCCGCCTGTACTTCTTCCGTCGTCTCTTCCTCGGTATAGAAGGGCTCGGTACCTATGCACCAAGAGTAGCATCATCAACACGACGGTTGACAAGCAATGTATCTATATATATGATAACAAGATATGCATATCAAATCAGAGTGGACAAGAGACAAGATCAATAGAAACATATGCATTTCAGACATAAGAAGTGCATAGTATACGAATCATAAACAATCTAGCAAATAGGCAAATCACACAAGCTAATACACCACGGATAGTTTCACATGACCCTCCATGCTCAACATGAGAGCTGTGGTAGAGTGGCACGAAATGAAACCCGGCAAGCAAGCAAGCAAGATGGATACTAAGGGCCAAACAAGATCAATAATGCAAGATGTATCCGATGGTGTACAATCCATCAAAATGTAAAAAGTAGTACTGCGCAGACTTTCAAACCAAAGTCCTCACACAGGTGGTGCCCCACCCTGTGTTGGGCGTTGACAACTGAGTGATGCCTGACACAAGAGTCCTAGACAAGTAGGAGTGAGGAGAATAGGTTTTCTTGCGTGAACAAGATTCATCAATCAACAGAGAGACTACTTTTCCATATATCAAATCAAGAACAATCAAGCAAGCTTCATCAATCCTTAAGTAGTCCTCATCAAGCTTTACAATCAAAGCTACATAGTCTTAACACTTCCATCAATCAATAGACAAGATAAACAAGACATCAAGGGGATCCTAGGTCATCATCTAAGTTCATCATGTAATCCCAATTAAAGCAAGTAAAGCGATCTATAGAACATGAACATTTCATGTAGAAAGTATCAAACGATACCATTCAGAGTTAGAAACGATAAACAATCCAATCGAGGTACAATTGTAATTACCGTAATCTCGTACAACACTATTCAGTCAACGAAAGGAATAAGGATCGTGATACCCAAACAAACAATCTTCGTGCATAGATATAAAAGAGGGTAACCCATTGTCCCGTACCGTTCAAGATTGATATAAGTTGAAAGACCGAGAAAATAGGAATAACAACGAGAAATGCATGCCCAAAACATTCCTCGTATCAAGTCAAATGAGTCCAAAAAGGTAGCTAAGGTTCCATGTAAGTCCAATAGAAAAAGAGGTCAAAAGGGTCCCTAAAAAGGTCCCCAGCAGTTGTCCCGGTCGACCTGGTCCAGCCCGGGTCGACCTGCATTCAGAAATGGTGAACAGTAAAATGCGCACTTGACCCTGTGTCTTCGGTCGACCGAAGCCCTTGGCCGGTCAACCGAGTACACACAGTTACAGAACATCAGTTCTGTAACTGATGTGTATTTGGTCCCCTTTCCATTCCCCTAATCTATGAACCTGTTTCACAGTCATTCAAGAATGAAAACCACATCATTTCAGGTCCTATAGACCTCTCAATCTATCCATTTCATTTCCAATCCAATTCATTAGATAATTAACCCAAATTATCATGTTTTCAATTCAAGTTTATCAAGAATAGAGCATTGGGTTATCTAGACATATTCAATCATCATTTCAAGGAAGAAACAACATATCAAAGCATAAATATATAGACTAACTTGCCTTAATGATGAGCTAAACCAAAATCAAGAGAATTAAGAGAAATCTCTCTTTTTGAGCTCAAAAGTGTGTAAAAGCTTCTCAATCCCAAAATCAATCTACAAAATGAATGCAATGGGTGGTAGTGAGTCTCCCTAATCCATTTCTAACTAAAAGGAAGAAGATTAGCTATGGTTAAAAGCTTTGGAAGCCTACCTTTCAATGGGTTGTTAATGGAAAGTCTTGAAAATGAGATGGTTGGGTTCCTTGGAGCTTGAGGAAGAAGAAATGAAGCTTGGCCGGCGAAGATGGAGCTCCGGCGGTCGTTAATGGCAAGGAGGTAGTGAAGAGGAAGAAAAGGGTGAATAGTTGTGAAATGGAGACTGAGATGAATGAAGGAGTGAGTCATCCGGATGATGAGGCTTTATAATAGGATAAGTATGGAAAATATGGGTTTAGTCCTCGGTTCACTTAAGTGATTATTTGTGCCTCTTCCTCGCGTCGAATCGAAACGCGATAGAAGACTAAAGTTCTTGAAATGACGAGACCTATCCGATGCACCCAAACTCACAAAAACTCATAATCTCAATTAAACCCCTGAAAACTTCCCAAAATTGCAAACCACCCCCTTACTGTACCCAAACGCGCTCCGAATCACGTGAGATTTCACCCACACGATTCATACGTCAAACCCGACTCACTAAGACTCTAAACACACTTACTAACTAATCAACCAATTAATTATAATTAATATAGGCTAAGGGTCGGGATGTTACATCCTCCCCCCCTTGGACTATTTGGTCCTCCAAATATCTCCCACACCTTTGCCAGAAGCTCTGGATACTTCTCCTTAATTTGATCTCTGAGTTCCCAAGTTGCTTCGCTCGGACTGTGGTGCTCTCACTGTACTTTGACCCAGTGAATAGTCCTAGTCCTCAAAACATGCTCCTTGGTGTCTATGATCTCCTTCGGCCTCTCAACAAATGTAGTATCTGGCTGGACATCTAAAGGTTCATGATGAAGCACATGGGTAGGGTCTGGTACATATCTCCTCAACATAGAAACATGAAAAACCCTGTGGACTCCTGATAACACTGGCGGTAAAATCAGTCTGTAAGCCACTTCTCCCACGCGCATATCAATCTCAAAAGGTCCGATAAATCTCCAAGCCAACTTACCTTTCTGCCCAAACCTCATAGTTCCTCTAGTCGGTGAGACCTTAAGAAAGACTTTGTCTCCAACCTTGAACTCTAAATCTCTCCTCTTGAGGTCTGCGTAACTCTTCTGGCGGTTTCTTGCAATCTTCAGCCTGTCAGTAATCTGCTTCACTTTCTCACTGGTATCACTAATGATCGAAGGTCCATGAAAACTCCGAACTCCAATCTCTTCCCAACAAATCGGGGTCCTGTATTTTCGTTCGTACAAGGCTTCGAACGGTGCCATCCCTATACTGGAGTGATAGTTGTTGTTGTAGGCAAACTCGCACAAAGGAAGACTCTTCTCCCAATCTTTCCCGAAATCGAGAACACATGCCCGCAACATATCCTCCATAGTTTGGTTCGTCCTCTCAGTCTGTCCATCGGTCTGAGGATGATACGCAGTGCTGAAACTCAATGTTGTACCCAAGGCTGCTTGCAAACTAACCCAAAATCTGCCCACAAATCTCATGTCTCTGTCTGATACAATAGACTCTGGAACTCCATGCAATCTGACTATGTCATCGATGTACTTGCGTGCCAAAATATCCATGGATCCTCTCATCTTCATTGAAATGAAATGAGCTGACTTGGTGAGTCTGTCAACAATCACCTAAATGCTGTCATGGTCTTTTGTAGGTGGTAATTCTGCAACGAAGTCCATGGTAATGTGCTCCCACTTCCATTCCGGTGTCTGCAATGGCTGAAGTAATCCTGGAGGTCTCTGATGTTCAGCCTTCACTTGTTGACACACTAGACATCTCGAGACAAATCCCGCAATCTCCTTCTTCATGTTATTCCACCAATAGAAGCTCTTCAGATTCTGGTACATCTTGGTGCTCCCTGGATAAATAGCATAACGAGAATGGTGTGCCTCAACCATAATCTCGTTCCTCAAATCATGTACATCCGGAACACACAATCTATCTTGACAATATAGCACACCCTCAACGAGTCTGAACTCTGGTCTGTCTGATATGCTATCAATCACTCTGACTAATTCAGGATCCTCTCCTTGACTGCTCTTAATTCTGTCCAAGATCTCTGGCTCCCAAGTATGCATGTTTGCAATCATCACTCTCTCAAGTCTGAGGCTGAAACTCTACATCTAAATCTCTAAATACTTCTGTCAAGGACCATTCTACTTGTAAACAGCCGGTAGTTGCTTCCTTCCTGCTCAATGCATCTGCAACCACATTTGCTTTCCCGGGATGATATTTAATCGGGAAATCGTAGTCCTTGATGTACTCCATCCATCTGGTCTGCCTCATATTCAAATCTTTCTGCCCGAACAAGTATTGAAGACTCCAGTGATCCGAGTGAACCTCGAATTTCTCTCCGTACAGGTATCTCCATAACTTCAGTGCCATAACCACTACTGCTAGCTCCAAATCATGGGTAGCGTATCTCTTCTCGTGCTCTTTCAGCTGCCTGGACCCGTAGGCCACTACTTTTCCTTCCTGCATGAGTACGCATCCCAAGCCAATGCCTGAAGCATCTGTAAAAATCACAAACCCTCCAGTTCCCGTAGGTAAAGTAAGAACAGGAGCTGTAGTCAATCTAGTCTTCAACTCTTGAAAGTTAGCCTCACACTGTTCTGTCCAGACAAAAGGAACATCTTTCCTTGTCAATTTGGTCAATGGAGCTGCTATGCTGGAAAATCCTTTCACAAATCTTCTGTAATACCCTGCCAAACCTAGAAAACTCCTAATTTGTATTACTGTCTTCGGACTCTGCCAACTGACAACTGCTTCAATCTTCGCTGGATCCACTGCCAAACCTTCTCTAGAGATGATGTGTCCTAGAAAAGACACTTGCTCAAGCCAAAAATCACACTTACTTAGCTTGGCATAGAGCTGATTCTCTCTCAAGATCTGCAATGAAGCCCTCAAATGTTCCGCATGATCATCTCTAGACCTCGAATAGACTAAAACATCGTCTATGAACACCACTGTGAACTGATCTAAGCATGGAGTAAAGATCTTGTTCATCAAGGCCATGAATACACTCGGTGCATTGGTTAGCCCAAATGGCATCACCAAGAATTCATAATGGCCATATCTGGTCTTGAAGGCTGTCTTCTGCACATCTAAGTCCTTAACCCGCAACTGATGGTAGCCTGATCTCAAATCAATCTTAGAGAAGTACTGTGCTCCTTGCAGCTGATCAATTAATTCATCTATCCTAGGTAAAGGATACTTGTTCTTAATTGTAACCTGATTCAGCTGTCTATAGTCTATGCACATTCGCATTGTACCATCCTTCTTCTTTACAAACAAAACCGGTGCACCCCATGGTGACACACTCGGTCTCACAAATCCTTTGTCCAAGAGATCTTGGAATTGAGCTTTCAACTCTCTTAGCTCCGCTGGAGCCATACGATAAGGAGCTTTTGAAATTGGTGACGTCCCTGGCACAAGCTCAATCGTAAAGTCTATCTCTCGAACCGGTGGTAATCCAGGTATCTCCTCCGGAAAGACATCCAGGAATTCACATGCAACTGGAATATCCTCCACCGCTTTGGACAATTTATCCTCCGTGATAAATGCCACATAACCTTCACATCCACTCTTAATCAAACGATCTGCCCTCAAGGCTGAAATGACACTAGTGGATATGGGTCTCCTCTCACCAACGATCTCCACACTGTCTGCTAACACTTGCAATCTGATGGTCTTGTTGAAACAATCCACCACTGCCCGGTATATGGATAACCAATCCATTCCCAAAATCACATCAAAATCTTGCATTCCTAGGATGATCAAGTCTGCAGATAGGATGTAATTCCCTACCCGCACTTTGCACGCTGGAAAATAAGACTCACACTGCACAGTTTTCCCTCAGGGAGTACAAACTAACAAAATATAATGCAATGGAGCAATGTCTCCCACAAAACATGCAGTAAATATAGGTGAAACAAACGAGTGTGTGGAACCAGAATCAAATAAGACTCTAGCAGGTACATCTGAAATAGAGAGTGTACCTTCCACAACTCCTCCGATATCCTCTCCCTCCTGCATATCCAAGGCATTAAGCCTACCAAGCTGCTGAGGTCTCTACTGATACCTCTGCTGCTGTCCTTGCTGGAATCCCTGAGGCCTCTGCTGTCCCTACTGTCCTTGGGGTCTGAATTGTCCCCTGCCCTGTGGTGGTGTTGGTAATCGAAGTTGTTGCTGCTGCTGCTGTGGGGCTTGCCTCAAAGGCTGTGCTGCAATAGGTGGTCGTGGAGCTGCATTCCTCACACCTTGCCCTTGCTTCTTAGGGCAATCTTTCACTTGGTGACCTTGCAAGCCACATTCAAAACATGCTCCTGACATCACTCTACATTCTGCTGACAGGTGGTTCTTACCACAATGAACACAATGAAGTCTCTGTGGTTGATCAAACTTAGGCCTCTTGCCTTGCTGCTGATACTGTTGCGGTGACTTCTGCTGCTGATATGGTTGTTGTGGACGTTGCTGATATTGCTGCTGGTATTGCTGATACTGATAGCTTGAAGTCTGGCTCTTACCCTGAGTTTGAGTTTGAAACTGTCTGAGGTTCTGATTGTAACGGGATTTCTCCTTGATGGATTCCTCAGCCCAGTAAGCCCGCTTGAGGTTTTCCTCATAGGTGGCCAAAGTAACGCTGGTCACCATTTCTTTGATGTTGGGGTTCAGTCCCCTAATAAACCTCATAACCTTATCCTCTTCGGTCTTCACTAGAGATAGTGCAAACCGAGATAGGTTAGTGAACCGCTGCTCGTAAACCTGAACTGAGTCTTCTCCCTGCTGAAGGGTCTCAAACTCTACTATCTTCAATGCTGTAATGTGGGGTGGAATAAACTTCGTACGAAACAACGTACTAAAAGATGTCCATGCAGTCTCATCCTCAATTATAACAAAAGGAGTCTTGACTGATTTCCACCACATTTCTACTGTACCTCGAAGCATATAAGCTGCCAGTTGAACCCGCTCCTTCCCTGTGCATTTGAAGACCTCGAATATCTTCTCAATCTGTACAACCCACTCATCAGCATCAAGTGGGTCCTCATTCCCAAAAAATTCTGGCGGATTCCTCTTCTTAAATTTATCAAATACATCATTAGGGTCTACTGTCCTTGCTGGCATAATAACCTGTGTAGCTGGAACTGGCCTCTGTAATACAGTCATCATTTGAGTTTGTGCTTCTTGAGAAGCAACAAAGGCTTGTATCAGCTTGTTGAATCTGCCTTCCATGGAATCGCTGTCAGTAGCATTAGCATTGCTACTTTCCGGGTTACCAACACTGTTAGAACGCATATTTCTGCCAGCCATCCTGAAACATAAGAAACGTTAGTCCTATGGGACTCGATCTAACAAACAAACTAAACAATCTACAAAAGCTAAGATACCCAAAAGAAAATCCAATCCTCACACGTCTTAGTTTCTACTTGTTTTTAAATCTAGAAACCAGTAATGCTCTGATACCACTTGTCACGTCCACAAAATTTAAACCGGGGTTATACGTGAGATTAGGGCTAATTAAAACTTTTTCCAACATAAGTCAAATATAACTTAGCCCCAATCGTGTCCCAATTGGATCGAAGACCGCTGTGAGGTATAAACATTTCCTCAAATATAAACAATCAATAGCGGAAGCTTTATAATTACAAATGGTATCTTAAAGATGCATAGTTTGGAACAATACTGAATATCATCATTAAAGTTCAGAGTTTAAACACTTTAACCAAAAGTATTATTTACAACATTAGGCCACATCAAAACTTAGGCCTAATCAAAAGATAAACAAAAGTACAAAAGATGAATCTATCAAGATAAGCATGAAGGCTCTCGAGTACGGGGTCAGTACGGCTATACAACGCCGTCCGTACTATAATCTAAGAAGTCATCAGGCTGATCCGCCTGTACTTCTTCCGTCGTCTCTTCCTCGGTATAGAAGGGCTCGGTACCTATGCACCAAGAGTAGCATCGTCAACACGACGGTTGACAAGCAATGTATATATATATGATAACAAGATATGCATATCAAATCAGAGTGGACAAGAGACAAGATCAATGGAAACATATGCATTTCAGACATAAGAAGTGCATAGTATACAAATCATAAACAACCTAGCAAATAGGCAAATCACACAAGCTAATACACCACGGATAGTTTCACATGAACCTCCATGCTCAACATGAGAGCTGTGGTAGAGTGGCACGGGATGAAACCCGGCAAGCAAGCAAGCAAGATGGATACTAAGGGCCAAACAAGATCAATAATGCAAGATGTATCCGATGGTGTACAATCCATCAAAATGTAAAAAGTAGTACTGCGCAGACTTTCAAACCAAAGTCCTCACACAGGTGGTGCCCCACCCTGTGTTGGGCGTTGACAACTGAGTGATGCCTGACACGAGAGTCCTAGACAAGTAGGAGTGAGGAGAATAGGTTTTCTTGCGTGAACAAGATTCATCAATCAACAGAGAGACTACTTTTCCATATATCAAATCAAGAACAATCAAGCAGGCTTCATCAATCCTTAAGTAGTCCTCATCAAGCTTTACAATCAAAGCTACCTAGTCTCAACTCTTCCATCAATCAATATACAAGATAAACAAGACATCAAGGGGATCCTAGGTCATCATCTAAGTTCATCATGTAATCCAAATTAAAGCAAGTAAAGCGATGTATAGAACATGAACATTTCATGTAGAAAGTATCAAACGATACCATTCAGAGTTAGAAATGATAAACAATCCAATCTAGGTACAATTGTTATTACCGTAATCTCGTACAACACTATTCAGTCAACGAAAGGAATAAGGATCGTGATACCCGAACAAACAATCTTCGTGCATAGATATAAAAGAGGGTATCCCGTTGTCCCGTACCGTTCAAGATTGATATAAGTTGAAAGACCGAGAAAATAGGAATAACAACGAGAAATGCATGCCCAAAACATTCCTCGTATCAAGTCAAATGAGTTCAAAAAGGTAGCCAAGGTTCCATGTAAGTCCAATAGAAAAAGAGGTCAAAAGGGTCCCTAAAAAGGTCCCCAGCAGTTGTCCCGGTCGACCTGGTCCATCCCGGGTCGACCTGCATTAATGTGCAGAAATGATGAACAGTAAAATGCGCACCTGGTCGACCGTAGCCCTTGGCCGGTCGACCGAGTACACACAGTTACAGAACATCAGTTTTGTAACTGATGTGTATTTGGTCCCCTTTCCATTCCCATAATCTATGAACCTGTTTCACAGTCATTCAAGAATGAAAACCACATCATTTCAGGTCCTATAGACCTCTCAATCTATCCATTTCATTTCCAATCCAATTCATTAGACAATTAACCCAAATTATCATGTTTTCAATTCAAGTTTATCAAGATTAGAGGATTGGGTTATCTAGACATATTCAATCATCATTTCAAGGAAGAAACAACATATCAAAGCATAAACATATAGATTAACTTGCCTTAATGATGAGCTAAACCAAAATCAAGAGAATTAAGAGAAATCTCTCTTTTTGAGCTCAAAAGTGTGTAAAAGCTTCTCAATCCCAAAATCAATCTACAAAATGAATGCAATGGGTGGTAGTGAGTCTCCGTAATCCATTTCTAACTAAAAGGAAGAAGATTAGCTATGGTTAAAAGCTTTGGAAGCCTACCTTTCAGTGGGTTGTAAATGGAAAGTCTTGAAAATGAGATGGTTGGGTTCCTTGGAGCTTGAGGAAGAAGAAATGAAGCTTGGCAGGCGAAGATGGAGCTCCGGCGGTCGTTAATGGCAAGGAAGTAGTGAAGAGGAAGAAAAGGGTGAATAGTTGTGAAATGGAGACTGAGATGAATGAAGGAGTGAGTCATCCGGATGATGAGGCTTTATAATAGGATAAGTATGGAAAATATGGGTTTAGTCCTTGGTTCACTTAAGTGATTATTTGGGCCTCTTCCTCGCGTCGAATCGAAACGCGATAGAAGACTAAAGTTCTTGAAATGACGAGACCTATCCGATGCACCCAAACTCACAAAAACTCATAATCTCAATTAAACCCCTGAAAACTTCCCAAAATTGCAAACCACCCCCTTACTGTACCCAAACGCGCTCCGAATCACGTGAGATTTCACCCACACGATTCATACGTCAAACCCGACTCGCTAAGACTCTAAACACACTTACTAACTAATTAACCAATTAATTATAATTAATATAGGCTAAGGGTCGGGATGTTACACAAGTGTCGGCCGGTCAGACCATATAGTGGGCTGGCGATATCATAGTAGCCAGTTCATCTCACATATAATTAGATTATATATTATAGACTGAATCCAAACGTTAACACTTCATCTAGACTTGGATATGTGTTATATTAAAGTTGGAAAACTCGTGAGTGAGACCTGACTCATCAAACAAAACAAAAAAGACTCCTATAGAGTTAGCATGGAAACTCAGAAAGTCATGTTTTTTTAAATAATTTTAAAAATATATAAAAAATAAATCAAATACTTATGCAATCCCACTTATTTTTACTTCTTTCTCCTCCCCCTCCTCCTTCCTCCAACTCCTTCCAATCACTCTCCCATCATCATCATCCCTCCCTCTATTCTGCCATGCATCGTACTCAAACAAATCACCGCTCACCTTTTAACTTAGAAAAAATCTCTTTCTCTCTGCAAATCCCTGTAAATGAAATCGCCACATCTCTCCGCAACTCCCCGAAAACGAAATATTTTTATCTCATCGTTGTTTCTCCTTCTATCACTACTTCTTCTTCCCTTGTAGCAGATCTGATGTGAGAGCTTTTCTCCAATTTTTCCAAGAAAAACCTAATGACCATCTCTGAACTGACTCAAGAAATCCTAGCTCGTAGGATTTACTAGGTATGGGTTTAAAATGGATTTTGATATTGAAATGAGTTTGATATAATAGTTGGCTTTGGTATGCTTTGGTTAGATTTGAGATGGAATGGAAGAATCATTTTGACCCAAATGGTAGTTGGGTTTTAAAGGATGCAAATCTAGAGTTTTCATGTGAGGTTTACGGGTTGGCACCCAGTTTTTATATGGACTTTGGAAGTGGCCCAGAATTTTGATATGGGTTTCGGAAGGGGACACTGGTCCAATGGGGGGGACTATCTCCAAAAACTTGTACTTAGGTTTCCCCATGCTAGAGGTGGCAAACAGGTCGGGCCCATTTAATAAATGGGTTGGACACTACTAACCCGCATCCGATCCGGATATTAAAAGGGTCAGAAACTCCTAACCCGTCAACAACGGTTCAACCCGCCTCGACCCACTTTAATGCGCATAACCTGCATCCATCTAGTGGATCAATCAACTCAACCATGGTTCCCTACCAGACCCAAACTGACTTGTAAGCTTAACTTGAGCTCAATTTCATTTTAACAACTATTTGAGGTGCAGTGCTTAGCTTTCCATCCGTAAAAAGTGAGTCCAAGGTCGATTAACTTTTTTATTTTCCATACATTGAAGCCATTCGTGCAAACTCTAGCCCTTTTATGAATGATGAAGCCCAACTTCGTTTCAAGGACATGAGGCTGGTTACTCAGTTTTCCATCCATAAAAGATGGGATCCAATTGGCTAAGGCTTATTTATCCTGTTCTAGCTCGTGGATTGAAACATCCATTGTTTTGTGCGATGCCTATTGTATTTTCTTCATGTCTATGATCCATATACTAAGAAAGAAGACCATATAAAAATGCTCTTGAGTAAGCTAACAAAGGGCATGCTTGAGGGGGAAAAACAAAAAAACATTTATTTAAACCTTGAGTATAGTATAGTATAATATATATATATTTTTTAAATAATGATTATAGAAATATACTAGCAGAACTAATAGATATTGAAAGAAGTTTTTATTAGAAAACATATCAAAATAAAAAGATACTATAAAATTGAGTGATAGGTTTAAGTTGGACAGTGGAGGCTACAATAAAAGTTAGGTATCATTAGGGTCTTTGCCTCTTTGGCATTTGGACTAATAATTAAAATTTAAAGGAAAATTTAAACGGGTCATGCGAGTTAGGTGGGTTAGCGAGTCAGCCCTAATCTGACCGGTTTATCCACGGGTCAGAATACCTTTATCCGTGACTGATCCGCATATTCTGCGGGTTGGGTGGAGTTGACGACTCGTGTCATGTTTTGCCACCTCTATAGACAAGTATGGTGATTATAAAGGGTGGCCAATGGGATGTAGCCATGTCTCCAACTAGGTTAGGGCCGTTTGGATATTTGTAGGATAAAATATTGATAGATTTAAATATTATAAGAATAAAATAGTACGAAAAGAAATACTTGTAAAATGAATTATGAACCTATCCTACATAGCTAGTCTTCACCGGCCCTTGCCTTATGGCCGTGAATTATGATGTATTGATAAGGAACATATAATCATACAGTGATTTTAGCTTTTGAAGCTTTCCAATTTCCTTTGGGATGGACCCAGATAATGCGTTTTTACCAAAGCTCCTACAACATGAAAATAGCGAATCAGAATGGAAGTCTTATTATTGATTTGTGTATAATCAAGACACAGTAGTTTAGTGAATACTTACAAGTACTGCATGTCTATCAGATCGCCAATGAATGCAGGCAAGGGACCTGTTAAGTAATTTTGTAACAAGTTCCTGCAAAAATAGAAAATGATTGCAATCAACAGGTTTGTATTTGGAAGTTAAGAAACATTGAGCCTAAGTTTTAGGCCTGTGGCTGGATATGTGCCTAACAATTAGGCCCAATGAAATGAGCTGGCCTTACAGCTTTTTTTGTGCCCACTTGAACCGGCTCATGACCACCCCATACCTATGAGTTGCAGTATGTCTTAGAGTCCATTGTGGTAGGGAACCGCGGTTGATTTTATAAAGTGGTGTAAATAAGAAATAAGTATATATTATATATACAAGGTGGGGAGGGTATAGTAACAAAATCCAAACCCGCCCAACACCAAGAAAACCTCTACCAAATCCACTCGAAGTGAGGCCGTTTATACCCGACCCATTGCCATCCCTACCTATGATGTTGAGTTGACTTGCCACCACTTGGAATATACAACATTGAGTTTTAGGACTATGGTATGGGCAGGACTTACTTTCAGGATAGTAAGGAAATGTAGGCACCATCCTAAGCTATTTATATTGGACCAAAAACTAAGCCCAAACCCATCTCACAGGGCTTGAAAAGCAGAACATACACTACATCAAAAATGGAAAATTGGAACGGATTACCGTTCCTAATTCGTGTGTTCCTAATCCGTTCATCCGTTCTAATTTCTTGTTTTTGGAACGGATTAAACGGATGAACGGATTAGGAACACACGAATTAGGAACGGTAATCCGTTCTAATTTTTCATTTTTGTGTAGTGATAATATTACTCCAAATGTAGACCAGCCAAGTTCGACCTGTAGGGTCTCAGTGGACTAAGTTGACATTAAGAACGTTGGGTGTGGCCTGTCTTGCAGAGAATTTCTTGTTGGCCTCTATTTCTCTCAGGAATGAATCTTATACCCAGACGCACTTGACGTAAAAGATGTGATATAAATCTGTAAAACAGTATCTAGATCTGTGTTCCATTTACAAATCAATCCCCAGAACAAACCATGGGCCTCAGTCTGGGCCTCTATGGCCCACTTTAGAGTAGTTCAAAGTGAACAGTATAGTTCAGCCCATAGACGTTATTTCTTAATATACAAGCTCTGTTAAAACAGTGAGGCAGGAAACTAGCCGTGCCTACATTGGTTCAGGCCACTTTTGAACTATTCAGGCCAGTCCTTATCCAGATCCCAGCTCATACAAGCCCAGGCCTCGCACATTGAGTGTACTACTAAACAATCCTGAAGACACCCTTTGAAGACATCAGGTCAGTAAAGAATACATACAGATCAAAGAGTTTAGTCAGGTTCCCAAGCTCCTCTGGAATTGGCCCTCTTGCATCCAGTGCTTTAACTCTCCTGAAAATAAATACATGACCAATCAGAATAAAATGTACACCTCCATCATCCATGGCACTTGAACTATTGAAATCACAGTCAAAATGAATTAGACAGAGATTACGAATCCTATTTTAGTTACCGGGACCTATTTGTTCAATGGCCAAGAGTAGCGATCAGGTCAGTTGCTGGATGACATCTCAGAGGGCACTGCTGGGAGACTATGGGCCCCAAATTAATGAATCGTGGTTGATGAAAATCACCACCTATCAATGAAAATAGCCCTGTAACGTGGGCCCTACACGGGTGGAGCCAGGATCAGGCCTACAAGCTACATTTTAAATCTTTTTACATGTGACCTTTCTTTATTTATTTTTTACAGTGATTGATTCAACTTAATACAAATGACTACATAAGAAACCATGAGAGGTTTTTTTTCACATAATAATTCAATGACAAAATAACCTTTTAGAATGTCTATTATACTTAAAAAAAAAATAAAAATTTGGGGGCTTTGGTCGAAGGTCCCTCAAAGCATGACTTTGTTGCAAACAATCCACAAAAAAAAGTCATGCATCCAAAGGTCCCTCTTATACTTTCTCATACCTAAAATGTCTAATTTACGATTTCTTTAAATCATATCCCATGATTGGTGGGATATCCCATTAGTAATGGTCAACTACCATTTAATTGGCCACAATTAATGGAATCCCATTAATGAAATTTTCAAATAAACTCTAAAAACACACAAATAAATTTCAAAATATTGCAAATAAATTTCAAAAATTGCAATAATTCCAAAAAATGCAATAAATTAAAAAAAAAACAATAAATTTCAAAAGAACACTGATAAATTTGAAAAGATGCAAATAAGTTTCAAAAGATCCAAATAAATTTCAGAAACTATAAATAAATTTAAAAAGACTCAAATAAATCTCAAAAGATCAAAGAAAAATTCAAAAAATGCAAATAAATTTCAAAATACGCAAATGAATCTCAAAAGGCGCAAATAAAATTCAAAAGATGTAAATAAAATTAAAAACGTAAATACATTTGCCAAAACTAAGATAAACCAATTTTTCAAATTTCAGAAAAATTTGTCAAAAACTCAAGTATTTTTGTCAAAAATCAGTTAAGTTTATTTTAAAAATACAAATAAATTTCAAAAGACACAAATAGAATTCAAAAATACAAATAGATCTAAAAAATACAAATAAATTTGCTAAAAATACAAAAAGATTCGTTCAAAAACTCAGTTAAAAAATTCAAAATGAAGATAAATTTGTGAGAAACTCAGCTATATTTTTCAAAACTCAGATAAAGTTGCCAAAAACTCAGATAGATTTGTCTAGAATTCAGAAAAATTTGTTTCAGAACTCAGATAAATTTGTATAAAACTCAAATAAATTTGACAAAAAAATCAAAAACTCTGATAAATATGACAGAAACTCATATAAATTTGTCAAAAACTCAGATAAATTTGAAAAAAACTTAAATAAATTTCACAAAAACTAAGATAAATTGTATAAAAACTAAGATAGATGTGCCAAAAACGTTTTAATAGCCGTGATTGAAATTCTATCAGATGCAAAACCGAAAAACACTGTCTTCTTCGGTTCGAATTGCACAGAGATATGTGCGTATTCTCCGATCAAGCAGTCATGGCCCACTCTAAATTTCAATCCGGAACTGAGAACCCGGATCCTTTTGAGACTTTAGAAAACAGGTAGTGATGAAGATGGCTGGGTGGAAGTTAAGGTCCCTGATTCTCCTCTAGTTACCGACACGGTCAAACCCATGGCAAAGGAAATAAAGCAAAAAACAAGCATAAAAATTCAGATAAGAACTATTACCATCATGGTACTGTATTGGACAAATATGGCTTTCTTATACTCCTATTTGTATCTTATCGCATTCTGTTTATGATTAAACATAACTTTCAGGATTATTATGAGGCAACAACAGAGATCACCGATTCATGTTGGCACAACCTTTTACACGACATGCCTCATTCCACCGTCAAATAGAAAGCAAAATGGCACTCCTCTGCTCGTCCCGTGTGACCAAACGAGTCAAAATGGCAGACTCCTGCCATGTGGAAAACTAAGGCCTACCACACGACAAGCGTCCCTGCCAAAAACAAAATGTGGCCTAGGTTTTCCCATGGTCCACATCCCATCCAACCACCTCCACACGATCTTCTCCCCTTAACGTGAACCTCGTGGAATCTCCGCCGCAACAATCGCAAAAATGAGTCGGAATCCCTTCCTCGGCCCAAAACCCAAGACCGCCTCCGGCAGCTACTTCCTCCTCTTCTCTTCCTTGAACCACCAACGTCTTGCCAATATCTTCCCGCTGAGAACCCGAACCCTAACCATCTACTTCCTAACTTCAAACGAATCACAAGACCATCCAACAACCGAGAAACTCGAAGAAGAGGAAATCAAACAACAACAGATCTCAGCCGTCTGCATAAACGAGAGGATTGCGAGGAAGAAATTCGAGTGGTCCACATATCTCGTAGCTGCAGTGATGTCGAGCATGGGTATCACATCCATGGCATGCGCTGCCATTTATTAAAGATTTTACTCGCAGATGGAGATCTTAAACAATAGAGGGAGAATACAAGACTGTTAGATATCGCGATCACTGAGAGGGGGGGGGGGTGAATCAGTGATTCCTTAAAAACAGGTCCAATTTAACAACAAAAGCAAATCAAATCACACAAGGACACCAGATTTAACGTGGTTCACCGAAAGGCTACGTCCACGGTTCAAAGACTGTCCGAACACCAATCCGGGACAGATCTGAATCTATTTAGTCGCACCAACGACAAAGAGCACCAACCCTTAGTTTCAGATAGCACCAACTATCTAGGAAGCACCTACTCCCTTTAGTTTCCGATAGCACCAACTATCTAGGAAGCACCGACTCCCTTTACAATTTATCTGCACCAACAGATAGGATCACCAAACCCCAGACACCAAGCACCAACTTGATGTTCTACAGAATTAAAGTAGAAACCTTTTTCTACAGCCCTTCCCCTCTACAATCTCTCTCTCTCAATCCCTTACAAATTGAAAATTAAAGCATAAACAGAGAGACACTTATCTTATGGACGAAACACCATCTTCAAGAGCACATCCTCGTCCACACTTGCTGTAGAAACTTCTGACAATACTGCACACAGCAACAGCACTCTCTTCTCTCCAAAACTCTCTCTCTTTTCTTCTCTTTTTTCTTCTCTTCTTTCTCTCTGTTGTCTTGTTAAAAACGAACCAAACATGCCTTTATATAGGTTATGGTAACCTTTAAGAGTGTTCAAAATAGGCTACAATTCGTTTAGAAAGAGTCCCAAACGAAATAAATAAGAATGCTGAATTTTCGTGCAAGACTTCTGTTTATGCGCAACTCTGGTTCCCGTGCTCGGTCGACATCCTTCCTTGCTCGGTCGACATCATACACAGTCTGGAAGCAGACAACTATCTTGCTCGGTCGACATCCTGGGGTCCCGGTCGACCGACGACACACTGTGTCACGAAAATAACTGGGAGCTACCTGAAACTTTTTTCTGCAGGTTTCTCTTTCTCGGTCGACCGCATGGGGTGCCCGGTCGACCGCACACTCTGCTTCAGGAATTCTGAATTCCTGAACTGTTTCAACTCTGATTTTTCTTTTAAGCTCTATCAACACCAACCTATTAACATCATGCTTGTGACAATGTGTTGACAATAATTCCAACTCAAAACGATACTTGAGATACTAAATTCTTCAATTCTTCAAAAGACTTTCCAAGTCATCTCAAATTCCAACAATCTCCCCCTTTGGAATTGTTGGCAACACTTTTGGAACTTCAACACTTAGAACACATTAAACTAGTTGATCTTCTTGAAGCTTCTTCAGAACCATAGTCTCCCCCTGTCTTAAAAAAAATAGAATCAAGATCTCTAACACTCTTGATACCAATCTCCCCAAAGTTATCAAAGCATAACTTCTTCTAAGCATAGCTTTCTCCTAGCTTAAGTCTTTCTCCCCCTTTGACAACAAGTCCAAAGGGACCAACGAAGGAGCGAATAGGATATTCAAGGAATACTTTGCTCCCCCTTTCAAGCCCATCTCCTAAGGATTAGGAGAGTGAGTAACTCCTAATTTTTTTCGGAGATACTCGAAGACTTCCTTTGGCAGAGGTTTTGTGAAGATATCAGCAACTTGCTCAGTAATTGGGACATATTCCAACTTTACCTCACCATCTGCAACCTTTTCCTTGAGAAAGTGATAGCGAATTGCAACATGCTTCGTTCTAGAATGTTGAACAGGATTCTTGGAGATGTGAATTGCACTTGTGTTGTCACAGAGGATCGGCGTTGGATCCGTTGTCGGAACTCCTAGATCAGAAAGCATTTGCCGCATCCATAATACTTGTGTACAACAAGTTGCCGCTGCAATATATTCCGCTTCCGCTGTAGAAAGGGATACTGAATCTTGTTTCTTACTGTGCCATGCCACCAACCTGTCACCGAGATAGAATGCACCGCCGCTTGTACTCTTGCGATCATCTATACATCCAGCCCAATCGGCGTCAGAGTATGCAACAAGAGTGAAGGATTTGCCTTTGGGATACCAAATGCCAAGCTCCATGGTACCTTTCAGATATCGAAATATCCTTTTTACTGCTGTAAGGTGCGTCTTAGTTGGTGATGCTTGAAATCGAGCCACCATACATACTGCTTGCAGAAGATCCGGTCTTGTAGCAGTCAAATAAAGCAAGCTTCCTATCATTGAACGATAAGTGGTGTGATCAACGGACGAACCCTTATCATCTTTGCTTAGCTTTGTGTTCGTTGTCATTGGTGTGCTCACTGGCTTGCTGTCTTCCATGTTAAATCGGACGAACCCTTATCATCAGCATTTCCTTGATGTATTTCATCTGTGATATGAAGATACCATGTTTCAGCTGCTGAACTTGTAAACCAAGGAAGAACTTTAGTTCTCCAATCATTGACATCTTAAATTCTTTCTTCATCTCTTCAGCGAAATTCCTGCATATTTCTTCATCGTTGCCTCCAAAAATTATGTCATCGACATAAACAATAACAACCAGCTGTTTGCTCAACTCTGTTTTGACATAAAGATTGCTATCAACCAGTCCTTTTCCAAAACCGATCTTGCGGAGATATAGGTCCAGCCTTGCATACCACGCCCTTGGCGCTTGTTTCAGCCCATAAAGAGCCTTTTTCAACTTGCACACTAGGTCTGAATTTTTGCTAATAGGAAAACCATCAGGTTGCTCAATGTAGACCTCTTCTTCAAGTAATCCATTCAAGAAGGCTGACTTTACATCCATCTGAAATACCTTGAAGGTTTTGTATGCAGCCAATGCAAGAAACATACGAATGGCTTCCAGACGAGCCACCGGTGCAAAGGTCTCTTCAAAATCTATGCCTTCAACTTGAGCATAGCCTTTACAAACCAACCTTGCTTTGTTTCGTATGACCTGACCATCTTCATTCAGCTTATTCCGAAAGACCCATTTAGTACCAATAACATTCTTATCGGTAGGTCTAGAGACTAGTTCCCATGTGGAGTTCTTCTCAATTTGTTCCAACTCCTCATGCATAGCTTTCAACCAACTTTGATCGAGACTGGCTTCAGCCACAGTCTTGGGTTCAATGGTGGACACAAGTGAGTAATTGCTAACTACACTTTGTCTTGTTTTAACACCGACCTCAGGATCTCCAATGATTTGATCCTTAGGGTGTTGCTCTATCCAAGTGCTTTTCTTTCTAGGTGTAGCATTCTCTGAGTCATCAGAATCATTAGGTTTAGCTACTTCATCATCAATCTCACTCGAGTCCTCATAAATGGGACTGTCATAATGAGTTCCATTCTTTGATTCATGGTTTTCATCAATTCTAACATCGGCACTTTCTATAATTTTTCTGGTCCTTTTGTTAAGACATTTGTAAGCCTTACTAGATGAGGAATAACCCAGAAATATACCTTCATCAGCTCTTTCATCAAATTTGCCCGGATTTTGTTCAAGACGCTTGATGTAACACTTGCTATCGAAGACTCTGAAGTGCTTGACTGTTGCTTTTCTCCCAAACCATAGCTCATAAGGAGTTTTGTCTTCATGTGGCCTGATCAAGCATCGATTCTGAATGTATACAGCCGTATGGATTGCCTCCTTCTAGTATTTGTCAGCTAGCTTGCTCTCAGTTAGCATTGTACGAGCCATCTCTTGAACGGTGCGATTTTTCCGTTCCACAACTCCATTTTGCTGTGGAGTTCTAGGGGCTGAATACTGTCTTTGAACGCCATGGTGCTCACAATAGTTAGTGAACTCTTCAGATGTGAATTCACCGCCTCGATCAGACCTTAAAATCTTGATACGTTTTCCAAGCATATTTTCAACCTGTGCTTTAAACACTTTAAAACGATCAAGTGCTTGATGTTTATGCTTAAGAAACAATACCCATGTCATACGAGTATAATCATCAATGCATAACATAAAATACTTATCTCCATTGGTGCTTTGAGTTCGCATCGGTCCACAGAGATCAGTGTGCACTAGCTCAAGAGGTTTCTTTGAATGATGCTCCTTTGACTTGAACATTACCCTCGTTTGCTTTCCCTTTTGACAAGAATCGCAAATGGGGTTGGAAGGCTTTTCAACTGTAGACATACCTCTAACAGCCTTAGAATTGCAAATCTTTGACATGTTATCAAAGTTTAGATGCCCAAGGCGTTTGTGCCACAACCAACTTTCCTCTGTCCGACTCATCAAGCAAGTCTTTTCATCTCCATCTGACAATGTATAGAGATTTCCAGCAGTCCTAGATCCAGTAGCCACTGTTTTGCCGTTGCTACACTTCTTGATAGCAAAACCATTCTTAGTGAAGACAACTTCGTGGCCTTTGTCACAGATTTGGCTCACACTAAGCAAGTTGTGTCTTAGTCCAGACACATATAAGACCTCGTCTGATCTGATCTTGTTTGCCTTTAGCTGAACAACACCTTTTCCGCAGATTTTGGCACCATCATTGTTACCAAACTTCACTGATCCGCCTTCATAGTGCTGTAATTTGACGAATTTTTCCTTATCACCTGTCATATGGCTTGAACAACCACTATCAAGGACCCATGGTGCTGCCTTCTTTTGTGCATTGAATGCCGTTTGCACAATGAGAGATTCTTTGGAATTATCTTTCCTTTTCTTTGCCCTCCATGCCTTAACTAACTTGGGTTTCTTTTCAACCTGAAATTGGTTAGCTATAGGCAACCTACAATCCCTAGCCAAGTGTCCATAATTATGACACATATAGCACTCAATTTTGTGGCTGTTTAGGATTGAAAAAGGGTTCCTAGTCACAAATGGGCTGTTTCTAACATAGAATTTGCAATCAGCTCTTTTATGTCCATATCTATTACAATGATAGCAATAACCATAGAATCTGAACATTCTTCCTTTCTTAGGTGGCTGGTTAAACTCCACAAACCTTTTCTTATTGACTGTCTCAATACTAGGCTGAATTTGAAGCTTTGTAGCCTTGAGAGGTATGGCACTTTGTCTCATAAACAAAGAAGGTGCAGCTTTAGAGGACTCTCCGGTTTCAAATCCAATACCAAATTTATTGTGGAAGGGCTTTTGAACTTTCAGAATTTCATTGAGTTTCATTGTTCCTTCAATCGCTTGAAGTGCTTTGAGTTTTCGGCTACTTTCCAAGTTTTCAGCCTTTGCTCTAGCGATTTCAGTTTCAAGTTTCATAGCCTCTTCCTTTTTGATACTTATTTGATTTTGAAGGACTTCCACCATTCTTTTATATTCTTCAACTTGAGTTTTCAAAGCAATAATTGAACTTTCAGATTCATGAAGAAGTTTCAGATTTTTCTTACTTGTTTTTCGTTCCATGCTAAGCTCCTCAAGTGCGGCAATGAGTTCTTCTTCGAGATTGACCTCAGCCTCCTCTTCCTCTTCCGGCTCTTGCTCCTCTTCTTCCTCAACGGTAACCATGAAGAGAGCTTCAGTTGCCTCGGCTGATTCATCATCGTCTGAAGTTTCAGACGTGCTGTCATTATATTGACTGATGAAGCTTTTTGTTTTGCCCCTCTTTCTGAAATTTTTCTTCCACTTACTCTTATCAACATAAGAGTCATCATCATTATTTTCTTTTAGCGGACACTTCGCAGCAAAGTGACCAACACCGCCACAATTGAAGCATTTAAAGGGTAGCTTCCCTTTGTACTTTCCATTGCTTCCTTTCTTCAGCTTTCTAACAAATTGAGCCTCAAGCTCATCATCATCAGTATCAGAATCATGACCAGCAGGCTCTTTTCCCTTTTTCTGAACTTTGAAGGCCGCTTCTCTATCAGATGAAGACGTCTTACCTATGCGCATCTCATAGGCAGTGAGTGAACCATGCAACTCATCCATGGAAAATTCATTCAGATCCTTGGCTTCTTCTATGGCTGAGACTTTTGAATCAAACCGGGGAAGAAGAGATCTTAGAACCTTTTTGACAATGACTGGTTCTTTAATCTCCTCCCCTAGTCCACGAATGTCATTTGTGACTTCATTCACTCGTTGCAAATATGAGTCAACATTCTCGCTTTCCTCCATGCGAAGAGATTCAAATTGAGAGCGATGGGTTTGCAATTTTGCTTCTTTGATCTTCTCATCTCCTTCATGAATGCTTTTCAACTTGTCCCATATTTCCTTGGCTGTTTTGCATGCAATTACTTTGACCAGCTCGCTGTCCACAAGGCCACTAAAGAGTGCATTTTGCGCCTTAGAGTCGTTGTCTGCTAACTTCTTCGTTGCAGCATCATTGGGTACAATGGCAATATTGTAACCGACTCTGACAGTCTCCCATACATCATAGCCAAGTGACTTAATGAAAGCCTGCATTCTGATCTTCCAGAAGGAGTAATTAGAACCATCAAACAAAGGTGCTTTCTTATTCCCTGTATTGGTTGCCATGTGATTTGACAAGAGATCACCCTTAGCGTGTTAAGCTTTTCAAGGGAGCCTTACGCTCGGATACCAATTGTTAGATATCGCGATCACTGAGAGGGGGGGGGGGGTGAATCAGTGATTCCTTAAAAACAGGTCCAATTTAACAACAAAAGCAAATCAAATCACACAAGGACACCAGATTTAACGTAGTTCACCGAAAGGCTACGTCCACGGTTCAAAGACTGTCCGAACACCAATCCGAGACAGATCTGAATCTATTTAGTCGCACCAACGACAAAGAGCACCAACCCTTAGTTTCAGATAGCACCAACTATCTAGGAAGCACCTACTCCCTTTAGTTTCAGATAGCACCAACTATCTAGGAAGCACCGACTCCCTTTACAATTTATCTGCACCAACAGATAGGATCACCAAACCCCAGACACCAAGCACCAACTTGATGTTCTACAGAATTAAAGTAGAAACCTTTTTCTACAGCCCTTCCCCTTTACAATCTCTCTCTCTCAATCCCTTACAAATTGGAAATTAAAGCATAAACAGAGAGACACTTATCTTATGGACGAAACACCATCTTCAAGAGCACATCCTCGTCCACACTTGCTGTAGAAACTTCTGACAATACTGCACACAGCAACAGCACTCTCTTCTCTCCAAAACTCTCTCTCTTTTCTTCTCTTTTTTTCTTCTCTTCTTTCTCTCTGTTGTCTTGTTAAAAACGAACCAAACATGCCTTTATATAGGTTATGGTAACCTTTAAGAGTGTTCAAAATAGGCTACAATTCGTTTAGAAAGAGTCCCAAACGAAATAAATAAGAATGCTGAATTTTCGTGCAAGACTTCTGTTTATGCGCAACTCTGGTTCCCGTGCTCGGTCGACATCCTTCCTTGCTCGGTCGACATCATACACAGTCTGGAAGCAGACAACTATCTTGCTCGGTCGACATCCTGGGGTCCCGGTCGACCGACGACACACTGTGTCACGAAAATAACTGGGAGCTACCTGAAACTTTTTTCTGCAGGTTTCTCTTTCTCGGTCGACCGCATGGGGTGCCCGGTCGACCGCACACTCTGCTTCAGGAATTCTGAATTCCTGAACTGTTTCAACTCTGATTTTACTTTTAAGCTCTATCAACACCAACCTATTAACATCATGCTTGTGACATTATGTTGACAATAATTCCAACTCAAAACGATACTTGAGATACTAAATTCTTCAATTCTTCAAAAGACTTTCCAAGTCATCTCAAATTCCAACAAAGACATTTGAAACTTTTTCAAAATTTTATGCCTAAAACGGTTGAAATGGAAAATCAGTCATGAAATATGTGATCATGTCGACGCAGGGACCTATGTCTGCAAATAGTTTAGATGAGTGGACTCGAGGCCTTAACAAGTTTTTGCTTGGACCAGAGGCTGGATACAATCCACTATAGGGACCTTTCGCTAATTTTGCCAAAAGAAATTAGGATGTCTATTCTACATAATTATTTTTAGGATGCCTCTACTCCCTTTAATTAGAATTACCTACCTTTGAAAGAATCCTATGCCAATAAGAATATGAATATACAGAATCTGCCTCCTTATACCAAGAAAATGAACAACCCTTTTAAAAGAAGCTGCAAAACTTAATGGCTTGTTCAATAAAAAAAACAGGAGGTGGTTCATCAAAGGAGGAAAAAGACTTAAAAACTCACCCAAGAGGACCCCTTACAAATCTGAACTTAGGCCTTGTTTGGGATCATTAGTCTTTTTTTTAAAGACCATTCAAAATAGATTCACAAAAGAAAAGAGCCAAAGAAAAAAAGGCTAGAATGGAAAGAGGTGTTTGGTAATGCAAGGATCCATGTTAAATAGACTTTTTAATATCAATGGTTGAGAGTTTTTCACATATTTCATGAAATTCACTAGGTATTAGGCCATGAAAATTGACCTTAAGGCCGTGCTCAGCTTTCCAAAGAGATCTAACGGTTTGGATCTTGTGTTTGGAGCCAACATAATCCACAAAATTGCATTCAATGGCTCACTATTTTGCTCATATCTAGAGATTGGTGATGATCCAATGGGTGAAATTTGGTCTCATGATCATGTGTGATCTTGTGAAAGTTTCCAACGTTTTAGATCATGTTTTACACGCCCATAAATAATAAACAAATTGAGAAACGTTACTGCTCATGGACAAATCCAATATCGAGAATAACACATCAATGGTTCTTTTTGTTTTGCAAACATCTCGAGATCCACAAGGTATCAAGTCTTGAAAATTGAACACATAACCGTTTTCAGCCTTCCAAAGAGAACTAACGATTTTGATCTTGCATTTGGGTCACACATATCATAACAAATTGTATCCAATAGCTCACGATTTTTTTCACATATCTCGAGATTGGTGATGATCCAATGACTAAAATTTGGTCTTGTAGCTGTTCTTGATCTTGTGAACATTTCCAACGGTTTGGATCGTGATTGGAACTCTTCTATTTTGATATAAAATAAAAACGGACTGCGGCGTGAATGGATATAATCACTGGTCATCCGCCTCTTCTTTTTGCCCTTTTAATTCCACATGCATCCAAAGTTGGGCTGTGGCAAGTAGAGGCATTGCCTCTTTTTCTCTACACCATCTAGACGCATTGTGATGTTGCCAAACGCCTCTATTTTCAAAATGTCTATCCGATTTAGAGATTTTGACAAATAAAGGCAAAAATTAGACCTGCCAAACATGGGCTTAATAAAGAAAACGCTCAGCTTTGTAAGGGATCATGGTCAGACCTCTTTTGCTCCCCCTCACAGACCATTAAATTGGAACCTATTGTAAAGAATAAATGCATGGTAATTCATACAGCCCTCAAGGCTGGTAGTCGCTCTAGATAGTACCAACATGGTGGTTGTTCTTGATATATGTCCGGAGATAGAGCCCTTTTTTCGGACTTCATTGACTAGTGACAAAGTCAAGTTGATTCAAGAACAGCTGAAAGTGGCCCGGAGTAGACAGAAATGCTATGCCAACGCTCATAGAAGGGACTTGCAGTTCAAAGAAGGAAATAAAAGTTTTCTTGAAGGTGTCACCGTGTAGGCACGCCAAAATATAGACAGAAAACCGCCTTCGGCCCCACAGTCTGATCTCTTAAGAATATTGAAATAAAGAGGAGGAGCTTGCAATCGAGCAACTAAATAAAGAAGGCAGCGTCCTGCCTCCGTGATTAACAAAGGCAGAGGAGCAAAAAGGTGGAAGGGCAAAGAAGGAAAGAAATTAACCTGACCCTGGGAAGCCTCGCTTCTGCTTGGAACGAACAAAAAAGAAAGGAAATGAAGGTAGGAAGGATAAAACTAAGACGTGCGCCCTCACCTAAAAAAGGTTAGCCTTCGATTATTGACGAAGGCAGAAGAAGAGAAGAAAGGCGACACGTGCA
The DNA here is from genome assembly GCA_012931725.1 of Litsea cubeba. Lineage (NCBI taxonomy): Eukaryota > Viridiplantae > Streptophyta > Magnoliopsida > Laurales > Lauraceae > Litsea > Litsea cubeba. Next base: position 37,164,674 of record CM022951.1, read on the forward strand.
AAGAGGGCTATAAAAGAAGGACGTCGATCCCAAGAAAAGGAGGAGAAAAAGGGAGAAAAGAAAGGAATGGAATATAAAATCTTCTCCTTCTAGGGGGAAGGGGAGAGGCTGGGCAAGTCCTCTACGATCTTTTCCTCCCCCCCCCCCCCCCTAAAAGTAGGAAACCATGTCCTCTGTGATCTCTTTATAAAAAGGGGTACTGGCAGTCCGCGAATCGGACAGACCAGGAGCTTAGTGTAAAGCCTGGGGTCTCTGGTTGTTGAAATAGAATTGCCATACGAACACACTCTACCTTTTAATTCCTTTTCGTTACCAAGTTTTATTTTTCTGTTTACATATTTTGGCGACTCTGCTGGGGACTCAAGGCCACAACCGTTAGTTAGCTCTAACACTACAGAGAAATTATAGAGGATGACGGTAATAGGATACCCTCCCTTTACTTCCAGGAAGGCATCCCACTCCTTCGACGGCTCCCAACACCAAACGGTGGCCCGACCAATGCCCACGGGCTCTCAGGCAACAACGCCAGCCGCTAAGGGAACGTTGGTCGAGGCATCGCACAGGAGGGGATCAACCGTCCCCAAGAGAAACAACCCCGGTCATTCCCACTATCAAATGACGCTTCGCCCAAGCGACTCCACTATGGCAGGAACCCCGAGTATCAGTGAGTCCTTGGCCGAAGTTTCACGCGAGAAGGGACCGTCCTGCACGAGCGAACGGAAATGTTCAAAGGCAACAGAAAGCCCACTAGCCATGGCTAGAAGGGCGCTGGCATTGTGCACTGCGCGAACTGTAGTATATGCAATGGCGACCAAACAAATATACAAAAATAATCGGAAGGTTGACTCGCGCCGTGAAGAAAGCATCGAGCCTGATAGCCCCAGTCGTAATTGGAAAAGGGTTGCTAGGGTTCAACCCAGCAGGAACCCTGCCGGACTCGGGGTTGATCGGTTCACCTTACATCGATAGGACAAGCGGAGTTCTAACGGACCCCTTACCATAAGAGGGTCCAGAAGAACGCCCATTGGCAGGAGAGACAAAAGCGCTGAGGAGGATCGTTTTGCATGAAGAGCCAAGTCACCAGGGTGGACACAGACTCAGAAACGAAACCATCGACGTCGAAGAAATCGATGGCAAGACCGACCATCCTACGGCAGGAGGGTATCCCAGGAGAGCCATACCGATATTAGCTTATAAAGTTAACCGATAGGTTATTAATTAGTTACCGAAACTAATGGAATTTCAGGATTTATTTTTGAATTAAAGAAGAGAGCACATTGATTATATCAAGGCTATTAATGTTGTATCACCCCCATGGTGTTAATTAAGGGGACTTTAATGTACAAAAATTCATATAAATTGTGGTGTCCATCGAGAATAATACATACATTAAACAACTGAGGATTACACCTGAATAGTTGGTAATACTTAATTGAGTTGTAAATTGAATTCAATCCGTTAATTGTAATTGAACAGAATTAATATGTTAATTGTATTGTTTTATTTGAGTCTGGCACTACATAGTGATTTCAATAAGCTCATTAGAGCTGTTTCTGCTGCAGCAGATTATTTAAGAGTGTTCCGGAGCTCCGTGGTGATGTCAGTTGTCCCTGGCCCGGGCACTGATAAATCCCACAATATATGATTCCGTCCGTATGGAAGATGTGATTCCTTCCTTTGGTTTTAGGAAGATGTGATTTGAAATGAAATGCTATTGTAGTTTGCCTACTAAATAAGACTCTTATTGGATTTTTAAAATTGTAATTGTATTGGTCTAACAATGAGTTAGATGGATTAAATGTATAGTTAGCATGTTCAATCATATAATTGTTTATACATTGCTGAATTGTCAAATTCACAGTATTATTAATGGCATTACATGCCCAGCTGCCCCTGCCTGTCCCGAAGCCGCAGCGCCAGCGAAGGAGACTATCCAGTTCCTCCAGGAGGACTCGTAGAATGGAAATGATGTGATAACAATTGATATGAGTTTTGGAGAATGGAAACAGTAAATGAATCTTTGATTAAAGTTGGGTTGGAAACGTTTCACACTTGTCATTCCTTGCATTGTATTTAAATATACAAGTGGATGTTTGTAAATAATGCATATAGAATTTTGTTATATACATTAAACAATGTATATTTGTTTATATTTCCGCATAATATGTAATTTGATATCCCTTGTGAATTCCGTTTGTTTCGAAGTTCACGGGAGTAAGTATGCGATGCGACTTGGGGTTAACTCGGATTAATTATAATCTCGGGTTCGGGTCGTGTCAATGACTCTTTCCTATCTTCCTCTGACTTATACTTCATGACAAAAGGAAGGAGTAAAAATTGAGGGGGTGTTTCAGAACAAGTGATCGTTTCTTATTGAACTAATTATTAAGGGGGAAAATATTATCCCACCAAAAGAAATGTATTTCTTTTTGCAGGTATATATATATGTTTGTATATATAGGGAGATGCTTCTATGAGAGATAAGGGCCCTCACATCTATATCCAATGCCAACAACTGAAATGTGAGGGCCCCCACCTTATCTCTCATAGTAGCATCTCCCATTTCAGAGAGATGGGATTGGATATACATGTGAGGGCCCTTATCTCTCTTAGGAGCATCTCCCTATACATACATATATATATATATATATAAATATATATTATTTTGATTTCTTTTAAGGGATCGCAGCTCAAAAACCTTTGTATCAAGAGTCATGATAATATGTTTTTGAGTCTCTGTAATTGTTTATCTTGATTGTGTATTCATTTTGTTTCTTGGATGTAATTTCTAGTCCATAATTTGTAATTCAACTAAGCCAGATGTTTTGTCCCAAAATTGACAAAGGGGGGAGATTGTTAGTGCCAACTAAAACATCTGCACTTTCTTGAGACGAGTCATGATCTTGACTCTAGAAGATTCTCAAGGTAGATCAAGACCAGAAGATCAAAGGCATTTCTTCATCAAGATCATTCCAACATGTGCCAACAATCAGGAAAATTGGACCTTATTATACACCAAGAAACAGGACCAAGATCCTTAGTGAATCTGGTTAAGATATGTCTGGACTTAGTGGCCTAGAGAATGTCTTTTTATTAGAAAGGCTGCTCTAGTTCTTAATTTGGTGGACCGAGATTTTAAGCACGATGGACCAAAGAACCCCTTCGGGTGCCCAAGACCTTTCTTAGGTCTAAAATCTAGAGAACTTAGTTTTGAGCAATGATGCTCTTGGAGGCCTGAAGTTGGTGGTGTCAGTCGACCAAAAGATCCCTTTGGAGGACTAAAGCTTTCCTTCAGTCGATTTTCCGGATAACATATTTTTTGGGCTAGTAAGGTCTTGAGGGACCGCCTATCTCTACCTTGGCATAATGGTTTAAACCATATATTTGGATCATTAGGTCATGAGTTCGAGACATGGCACCAACAAAAAGGTCTCGGGGGACTGAACAGTACCACGGTCGACCAAAGCTGATCTGAATCTAAGTTAAACTAACCATTGTGCGCAAGTTGTGTTGCATGCTTTCGCACCTCGGGCGACCAAAGCTTATACTGCGGTCGACCGAAGCTCATAATCTATTAATAGCTGTCTTCGAAACCAAGTCTAGATATACGACCCTTCTGAAAGCTCGCGGAGAAAGAATTCATACGAACCATTAAAACCAGCCATAAGCTTTCAATAGGAACATCAAATTGAGCATTTAAGCTCATTAAAGAGAGTTGTTCTTTTAGATTGTGATCTAGGTAAAGTTATTCATAGGATTATCTACCAAAAACCTAGATCTAATAGCCTCTTTATGATCTTTTTGGTTCAGCAACATTGGAAGTCATCATCACCGAGGATTGGTTACTACAATGGCTAAAGCTTGAGTTTGGACTTCGGATCTCAACATCAAACACGATTTACAAGTTATATTTACATTTATTAATGTTTGAATCTATATTATTCTTCATTGCATATGTGAAGAGGAGTGGACCTTTGTGATCGAATCACTATAATAAAATAGATCAGTGGAGTAGACCTTTGTGATTGTACCACCTTAATAAAACTAGGTTGTGTGGCTTTTTGAGGTGCGCATGTTGAAAACCTCAAATAATGAATAACAAGAGACTGTAAGGAGGTGCGCTTAGGAGTGGACGTAGGTCAATGACTGAACCACTATAAAAATCTTTCTGTCCATCACTTCATTGTTCTTATTTTATGCATACTATGGGATGTGTGAGCTATATGAATGCTTTTTAAATTGATCTCTTATTGCTTCTGCACTAGAAATCGAAATTTACACTGTTAATTTTGTTAAGAGTTTTTAATAGTGCGTTGGGGGCCTCCTACAATTTAAAATTGGCATAGTTACAACTTAGTCCTATGCACCCGCCCCACTCTGGGACCTAGACATACTCAAAAGACTGCGTTTTCAATTTCCTTTATGAAATCCATGAAATCCGAGCTGTATCTTCGCGATTGGGCGTCGCCAATGGATCCCACACCTCGCTCTTCATCTCCACCTTCATTTTTTGTACAAATCCACGTTTGACAAACCTTTCATTCATGATTCTCTTGATGGAAAGAGCTCATAGAGGTAGGCGCTCCTCTCATTTCCTTTATATTCGTGTCTAGGAGTGTTTTTCATCCAAGTATTCCAACATGCAAGTTTCCATTCCATGTCCCTCCTAGTTCTTAAGTTTTCATGGGTTTTGGGGTAAGGAATTTAGGGAAATTCGTGCGGAAGTGATTTAAGAGAGATCGGGAGTGATCTAGAGACTAGAGTGATTTGGGAGCTTGGAGAAGTCAAGGCAAGTTTTAATTTTAATTTACTAGATATGCACGCATGACTTCATTGCTTCTTGCTTACTTCCATTATGCTATAGAATCCATGATTTTAAGATTAATTATTTGTTAATCATGTTAATTTAACTGTAATTAGACTTCTTGATATGTTGCAAACTCTCCAGCCTCATAAATCTTCAAAGGAGTCAGTAAAAAGACAAAAAAATGCTCCTAGATTGCAAACCGCCAAGTGCAATTTGTGCGCTGCACTGCTAGCCGTAGCTAGTGACCTGTTGGTCGATGGTTTGCTTTAGGCCACTCAGTCATCAACCGTTTGGGGACTGTTTTGACCCATTTTATTTTGATTTGATTTCTGTGTTTTCCCCAGTACCATTTGTGGACCTTAGAAAAACATATTAGGTGAGACCCAAAGGCGAGCAAACTCCACCATCTTGACCCGGAATCAAGCCTCTTGGTTGTTGGACCCTTCCACTAGCCAATCGGCTAGTTGACTGACTGGCCTTTCCCATTTCAGCTGGTGACCCTGTGGCCAAACTGTGGGCGTCCTATTAACCTAATTTGAGGACCTTTAAGCTAGGGGACCAAAGATGCTTGTGCCTGATCTCCCTTGGTTTGGGGGATCAAAAACTTAGGAATTGGTGGATCCCCGTACCATGAACCTATCCTGAAATTATTTTGACTCGAGACCAATACGGGGTGATGACTCGAAGTGACACCCACTTCCAAACCGTCCGGAAACATGTATAAGGAGGCTACACTAAGTCGAGAGTACATGAACTTGAGGTACATGAACTTGAGGCTTCGAATATAATAACCTTATGAAGCACTGAGATACTTGTAACTCTAAACATTTGGGACCCCAGGATGTTCGAGCATTGAATAGTGTTGTTCCCGCTTGTGCGGCCCTGTTTGACTTAGCTCGGACCTTGAGGCCTTAGCTTGGTAGGATGAGCTACTGTACATGTGTTTGACTCGTTGGGTCAGTTTTTAGAGTTTAGCACGCATTCATTGCCACTTCTCTTCTTTAGATTGACCGGATCCTTGGTATGGCCTTCTTGGTCGGCGAGCCCTCTGCATTGTCGTCTTCCTAATTGGCCCGATCCAACTTGCCCTTTTCCACCCATTATGGGTCCACTCATTCATGTTGAAATGTTGTCCGTTTGGGCATGATTGAGTTGGTTTGTTTAGGCCTACTTTAGGGCTGTTATTCCCTGTCTTGTCCATTTAGACTTGTTCAGCCCTACCTGCTGCCACCTTTAGCCCGAACCTCGTATTAGAACACAGACTCAAAGTGTAGAACCCATTCGTGAAGGGGATTGTCAGGAATGTAATAACCACACAATACTACACCAAAAATGAAAAATTGGAACGGATTACCATTCATAATCCGTGTGTTCCTAATTCGTTCATCCGTTTCAATTTTTTTTTTTTGGAATGGATTAACGGATTAGGAACGGTTTAGGAACGGATGAACGGATTATGAACACACGAATTAGTGACGGCAATCCGTTCCAATTTTCCGTTTTTGGTGTAGTGCAAACAAAAGTATAAACCGTTCCCCTAACCAATCCCAACCATGAGTGAAGTCACAATTGACCCAAACCTAGACAACTATACTAGACTTACTTTGACTTGTATAAGCCCAACATGAATCGCCTATCTTGACCTTCCAGTTCACCCGTCTAGATCCGCTTAACATGATAGCTTGTCCTAGGCTAATCTTATGCATTTACTTGTAAATCATGCTGTCCTGCACATGCGTGCGCTGGTAAAGTATATCATGTTTATCTATACATTATCCCCAGTCACTTGTTTTTTTGTAGGTAGCAGGGTAAGCAGTTGCTTTGGAACCGCAAATTAGTTAGTTAGAGTGATGCACCAAGGCCCTGCTATTCATAGCTCGTTGCTGTGCAATGAGGTTATACATTTCAAGAATTAGTTTTTTGTTATATATATTTTGTATTCGGTCCTTGTTTAGCCAGGGTTATACTAGTTAATGTTTCTAAACATGCATACTAGAATTATATTTTGACAACTTTAATATAAGTATACTTTGCTCTAACATCTCTTATGGAAATTCTTATTTGGCTCATTTATCAAAAGTTTGACTATGAGATGCATCTCCATCGTCGCACACGGAATACATCAAGGTCCGGATTCCGGGAAGTGACACTCACCAAGTTTTTGAACTATGCACTTACCAGCTTAACCCACTGGGTGAAATACAATTCCAATTCAGAATTGGGTTGGGCCAACCAGCCCGTAGGCCAATAGTTAGTATTCTCATATGGAGGAAGACAAGGAGATAAATGGTCCAGATCATTTGGATCAGATAAGAAATGGCTGTGAAGTGGATGTAACAAGTTGAGAGAGAGAAAAAAAGACATACATCTGTGTAATGCGGCAGGTGGTCCCATTATTGAAATGACACCGACATTTAATAGCTGGATCGAAGATGTCTGAACCGATAGATTGGTTATTAACTGCAGTGCCAGTGCATGGGTCACCTGTTGTATTCCATGTCGATGAAGGTGCAGAAACACCCCACTTTTGGAAGATAGAGTTCAAAGCACTCACTGTTACACATACACAACCCTCATATCAAACAACAATGTCAATATACATTATTTTGTTTTTGAGAGCTGCTGCCTACACAACGTATTTTACTTTGCACACATCACATTTAAAAAAAAATTCCCAAAAACTCCCTAAACTACCCCTCCCTCTCCTTCGATTTCCCTGCTCCGCCCACCTCCACCCTACCCCACCCACCGACGACCCCTAGTCCTCTCCCTCTCCTTATCTCTTTCCCTCTCCCTGCTCGCCGCTCACCTCCACCCGCGCCTCCCTCTCCCTCCCTCTCCCTGCTCCGCCCGACCCCGACCACTCTCCCCCTTTCTCTCTCTCCCTCTCCTTCTCCATGTCTCTCTCCCTATCCCTGCTCCCATTTCTTTCTGCACCCACCCCTCCCCCTCCCCCCTACATCCCCATCCCCACCCCCACCCCCACCGTCCCCTTGGTGCTGCCGAAGAGGAGGTTGCGACAAAGAGAAGGGAGGGAGAGGGCGAGAGATAGGAGGGGGAGAGAGGAAGAATGGGCGGGCATGCGGGGGAAGGGGAGAGGGCGAGGGAGGAAGAGGGAGAGGGCAGACAGGGATAAGGAGAGGGGAGGAGAGGCCGGAGGGGGATAAAGGGCTGCCGGTTGCGGGCAAGAGGGAGAGCGGGAGAGAGGCAGAGAGTGAGAGAGAGGGGAAAAGGGAGAAGCAGATGGCAAGCGAAGAGATGGGTTTAGGGAGAGGGAGAGGGAGAGGGAGAGGGGTTGGCGGCGGGCGGAGGTGGGCGGAGGATGGAGAGGGAGAGGGGTATTTTAGGGATTCTTTTTATTTATGTTTTTTTAAATGTGGTGTGTGGAAAGTAAAATGCAGTGTGCAGGTAGCAGCTCTCTTTATTTTTTCAATTAAATGGATAGGACCCAATTAAGGGTGGTCATGGGCCATGCTAGCCTGAGCCTGATCCAGGCCAAATTGAGATTTGGGCGGGGCTTGGATTAAGTGTTAGAAGGCATGAATCCCGGCCCTAGGAAGCAGTGCTTATAATTTAATTTAATTCGTCTAAACAATTGCTAAAAAACCCCAAAAAATAATAAAAAGCCTAGTTGGGCCTAACCCAATTTGCTAAATGGGTGGTCTCGTCCTCACTTTTGTGGCTCAAGCTAGGCCTAAGTCTGTGGTTCTAAAGTTGGACCGGGCTTAGATATGCCTCATCACTGCCCAACCTAGCCCATGAACACCCCTAGACCCAATATATGAAACTCTTTTCTTTTTTTTTTTGTGCCCATCTACATCGGCCTACAATATCTTACCCATCCGTCTTCTATGCTGGATCCATCGGATGGTCAAATATTTCATTTAGTGGAATCCATATAGATGGATAGGTAGTCGGATTTAATAGGTCCCATGAGGTATGAGTGTGTATAAAATTCTCAAAAACTCCCCATTTTAAAAACTCTCATTTTTGCTTCACTATGTTTTTAGGGTGTGGAGCCCATCTTGAGCGAACGCGATCATTTCACACATACTACCTCCCGTGAATTGGTATAAAGCCCGAATTTGACACCCATTCAACTTTTACTCCCCGTTGGATTGAAATCACAAGAAAGTAACGCCTCTAAAATTATTAAACTTTGGGGCCAATGATCAAGGGGTTAAGATAATCTAATAGAGTTGAAGATCTTCACATAGGTATGTCTCATCTAGATTATTCCATCCAGCTGCATTCCGTGGTTGTCATACACCATAGTGGAGGAGCATTTCCATATATATATATATATAGCAGGGCTCTCCTAAGCTGCAGCTTAGCTATTCCTAAGCTGGAATAGCACTGGTCCCACAAATTAGAGTTGATTATATCTGTTTTTGCATGATGGAATTGAAAAATCCAGTTCTGATTGGATTTATCTTGATTTTGGAGACGATCAACAGGCAAAAAACAACGATAATTGACTTTGATTTGTGGGACCAACATTGTTTCAGCTTAGGATAAGCTAAGCTTCAGCTTAGGAGAGCCGGCCCCATATGTATATATATATATATGCATTGCTAGATAGTGTCAGGGTGCTTTTTACAAAAAAGAAAGCCCCTCCTAAATGGGCCCACTAGGATGCATGGCAATCGTGAAGGTCTATTGGATGGAAAGACTTATATGAGATCTACTTATGTGCAAAATTTTGACTCCATAACCCTTTTATCCATGACCCTAAAATTTAATAGTTTTAGAGCCATGAGTTTATTACGATTTCAATCCGATTATGAGGAAAACTTGGAAGAGCATCAAAATCAGACTTATGACTATTCATTTGGTCGTACGGGCTGGGGAAAATTAGATTGACTCAAGGTGGGCCCCATGACAGAAATAAAAAAAAAAGAGGGGTGAGAAAATGGGCGTTCTAAAGTGGGTCATTTAAGAAAATTACTGTGTAGGAGCCTATCAAATGCAAGAAGGCTTTAGGATCTAACAATGGATGAAGTTCCATAGATATTATGGGGTATCCTACCCAAGCTTTAGACCATGCAATAAAATGTCACAATAGACACTTTGATTATTAGCTATTTCATGAGTTTTAGAACGAACACATTGGCACATCCAATGAACTAGAGATGGGACCCAAAGCTCTTTTTTTCCAACTAAAGCTCCGAGTCCGAATCCTCTGTTGCAGATATCACGCGAACTGTGTAACGCTTTTCTGGAATTCTATTTTGGCCCACAGAGATCATCCGGAGCGTTCAATGTGAGTGCCATCCCTTAAAAGTTTCAGCTCAAAGCGAGTGGGACCCACCATCTGATTGAGCACCGTAACGAAAACATGATTTAAACCACGTAAATAGTGATGCCATGCCAGTGCGCCTAGATGTGTTTTAATTATGGTGCTCAATCAGACAGTGGGATCCACTCCTTTTGAACTGAGACTTGAAGATATATTAGTGTAGTGGATGAGATTCATCTTAAACTACGGAATTATCTCTACATAGGCCCCACAATGAAGTTCGAGAAAAGAATTACACCGTTTTGTAATATCTGCTATAGGGGTTCCAGATCCTAGCCTCCAAATGCTTTGCCACATGTACTCATTTTAGCTTTTTATAATTCAGTAAAAAAAGATTCTTGCTGCACAGGCTGTTAAGCATACAGATCATAAAAAAACATCCATTCATTCTTTAAGTAACAACCAAAGAACCAACTATCAATTTCAAATGGTTGAGTACTGGAGAACAAAAACTGAATGAGAAGGTTCATAATTTATCGATTCTCTCACCTTTGGAAACCAACAATACCGTTCGAATATTATCATGGGTGATTTCAAAACGGAAGAAAGATCATGATTTTTAAATTTAGGCCAATTTATGCTATCTCTACTAACACCTTAAGATTTCGGTGAAAATGATTTGATAGGAAAACTTTATATATAAATATATATATATATTTTTTCAAGATATTGACACAGAATTCCCCATCTACACCTATATCAGTAATTAGAGAAGGTTTACCCAAAAAAAAAAAAAAATCAGTAATGGCTGCATGTGAGAGTTATCGAAGGCACACCTTCAGATGGATCTGTTGTCCGATTAATTGCATCTTGAGCTTGTGACAATTCTACCACGCGCAGAAGGTTTACTACACACCAAAAGCAAAGAGATCCTGACAAGAGCTTCTTCATCTTGAAGCAAAGAGATCTACGAGCAGACGTGTCGATAGCAGGAGACTGCACTTCTTGTGCTGCTTAAGTATCAGTGGTGCGTCTCTCTGACTTTTCAACTTGGGTTCAATTACCAGGCTTTCTGGGGAACATCAGAGGAAAAAGTCTTTTCTCCAAAAGACGTGTTTGTCTGAACACGCGTTCATGAAATGCTGAAATTCGTACTTATCTGTTTGGAGTGTTGTTCAAAAACCTTGAGGATAAGGCATCGAGGACTGCAGCACTAAAGATTCCTTTTCTGTGGTACTGCTGAAAAGTTATTCCAAGCCCCTTTTAATTCGTAGACAATGGTTTTTCTTCAAGTTTAGGCCGAAATTAATAGCGAAAACATTACATCCGAGGAACCTCTGGCGTAAAAAATTATATTTCAATGGTATTTACCTTATCTAACCAACTTTTTAAAGGGATTTTTACCAAAAAAGTATTGGTATACACGTATTATACTGATTTAGTGTGAAATACAAGGTAATGTCGATTTTGGTGGTCGTACAGCGTTTTGGGACGATAATACCCTCATGTTTTCAAACGACATCATCTACTACAACCCTTTAATCCTCGTTCCCGCCCGAGCTTCTCCTGCCCCTCCCGCGTCTTCATCTCTCCCGCCTTTCCTCTCCCTCTATGCATGCCTTCTCCGTTCTCCCCTCTCTCATTCCCTCTCGCCTACTCTCTCCTTCCCTGTCGCTTCCTCTCTCCTTCCCTCGGCTCGCTGCTCTCCATTTCCCTCGGCTCCCTGCTCTCTCTTTTCCTCTTCCTCTCCGGCTTCACCCTTCACCGTCAGAACCATCCAATTAATGGCCAGGAATCAAAGGGCAGCACCATCAATCAAAGGGCAGCACCATCATATGAATAAATCGAGGGCCCAGATGATGCATTGCCCCTGATCGTTGAAGCTGCTGAACTTGTACGCCCAGGATTTTCAATGTATGTTTACAATGTTTTCTCTTCTTATTTTATCCAGCACCACATCTCAATCTATTCCCATTCGGTTGTCTACTAGTGGAGAAAAATATAAGTATTGTCTGTAATGAAAAAGACACCGAAAGAAAAGTAACATTCTTGCACAGACAACTAATCTTGTGGGAGATAAGTGGGTTTCTTCTCTTGTTTCCTCTCCAGTGTTTGGCAGCCAGCAATGCTCTCTTGTCGGAGAAGTTGTTGGAGAAGTCCTTGTATATGAAAGAGGGTTTCTCTAGCCAAGTATAGGTGAGAACTTGCTTAACATAACCATTTTGGGTTTTTTCAACAAATTTAGACTATTTGTTCTGTCAGTTTGTTCTCTCTTGTTCTTGTTGCTGAGAAAGTCTTTCAACAAATTTGTTGTTGTGTCCTGTCATTTTTTTTTTTTTTTGCTTCTTGTTCATTGCATCTTGGGTTTTCAGCTGACCTCCTTAGGTGAGAATTATCTTGTACTATGGCCATTCTTAGTGGATATGTACGCGCATTGAATGGTTCATCTTCTCAAATTAAATGAAAAGCTTGATAGACTATAGTGTGCAAGCCCCTATAGCTTCTACCGAAGTTTTAGTAATGGTGCCGAGCCTTGCACCTTGCAGGGGAAAATAAAAACTATATATTAAGTCTTTCAATGTTGATGCCTCAAACATCAAACAGAATCTGCCAAATGTTGATGCAGCTTGTATACATTGTACCTATTTTAGCATAAGTCTCAGTTAAGTAATGATACTGCCTTCAATTCGTCTGATGGCAATTCTGCTTTTGATTTATTATGATCTGCATTTGCTTTTTGATTGAAAGAATAGGAAAGGACAGAGATCTTTGTTCGGGTCAAGAAGGCAAAAGGAAAAGTGTTATTTTTTTTTTAAATTCATGTCTTCTCAGCCACCTTCGAAGTAACCAAAGCTCTAAATCACTGTGAGGAATGGTCATTGATATATTTACTTTGGATTATTTTATTTTATTTTTGTGAATTGCTTATCTTTATAGAGCTTACATTAATTTTGTTCCTAGGACTTTTAATGTGTATGTGCATATCATAGTTAAAATGTACATTTCTCATGATGATATTGAGTGGACGGGCACCTTTCCGGAATTCAAACGCTTTATTTTAACGACCCACAATCTTTATGCTTGTTTGGAATTTTTTAGTTTGTGCAAGACTAAATATATGCCTTTAGTTGTCTTTCACAACCATCTTTTGAAAGAAATCTACAATGAATTTGGCTACAATAGTTTTTTTATCCACTTGCTCATTTTGCATGCTCCTATTTTCAATGGCTAGACATTGCCCTTTTCCAATCTGTCTCTTTCCTTTTGCCCACTTTCTTAACTATCTTGATCAAGGTTCCTTATTTTTCCCTCTCAATAAAATTACTTTGTTCATTTACAAGTATTCTCGACAGTCATTTACATAGAATGTAGTGATTTCTTTCCTAGTAAATAATTATGTGTAGAACATTGTCATAGAAAAAAAGAACCGTTTTTCCCATTGTCGGGTTTGATCAGCGAATTACTAATGGCCATTTTCCCAAGTTGATAATATTAGATTCCAATACTAAGGACTAACAATCAGGTTACCGCAAAACGTTAAGAGTGCTGGAGAAAACGAATTTGTTAACACACCTATTTGTCTGTTGTAGTGATCCTGTTGTCATATAAATGAGGTTATAATCAATATATGGGTGAAGTCCGTAATTCTTTCCTCATTATTCAAGCACTCCAATATATAATCATTATCGTTTTGTTGTGGGCTGCAAAAAATCGTAAGTGTATCTTTAAATTACTAAAACGATATCGTTATAAAAAAATTGAAATCAAAAGTCATTCTCACTGTTCATCCTGCTGAATATAAAGTCAGCAATGTTTTCTTGTCGGATACATAAATATTGATATAAGAAAATAACAAATATGGTGACAATATAGTTATCAAAGAACAATTTCCTTCAGCTCAAAATTGAGTGCATTCGTGAATCGTCTTCATTGTATATGCATCTCAATACAAAGTAACCACTATTGTGTTGTTGGACACCACAATTAGATGAGGAAAGAAAAGTGATATCATTATCAATTTCATTTTTCTCAATAAGCGAAGTTGAGGGAAATGGTGAGTGCCTCTCATTGGTTATGTATTTTAATATTAAGTCAGCAGTGTTTTGTTCGTATGAGTATGGTCAGCGAATTACTAATGGGGGTTTTTCCCAAAGCGGGGTACTGCGATTCAAATTCTTTATAGTAACATACAGGCATTAGAAATATGTTTAGAGTGCAGTATCAGACATGAGTCCTTGCCACCGTTTATGCATCTCAATATAAAGTCAGCACTTTTTGCGTTGTTGGATACTAATTTGGATGAAGAAAATAAAAATTATAGTAGCGATATCGTTATCAAATGAAATTTCTCATAATTCACAATGGTCGAAATTGACTGATTTTGTGACTCCTTATCGTTGTTTATGCATCTAAGTATAAATTCGGCAATATTATGTTGTTTGACAAAAATAGCAGATAAATAACAAAAAAAAATAAATCATAGTACTATTGTTAACCAGCAATAATTTTTACTCCTCAGAGAATGTTTTATACATCTCAATTTAAATTTCCCAATATTCTGTATTTGGACACCAAATTTGATTGAAGAATATACAACTTATAGTAACGACATCGTTATGAAAGTTACCTTTCCTACTTTCCAATCTAAGTCTTTTTAAAATCTGTCTTTGGAAAACATATTCAACTGTAAAATGTCCATATCTTGAAATCAATTATTCCTTGTATTCTGATAACTTATCGGGTAACGACAACAATGAAGTTTTCTTTATAAATCATTTAATATTGTTTAACAATTGTGTTTTAGTCAATAGCATTGGTTTTAGTTTATTAGTCCATCTACCTTAAGTTACTGAATACTGTCCGTTTGTGCAAATCGTTTATGCATCTTTTAATAGAGTCACCCGTGATGTCGTTACTAAGAGTGAATTATAGTGGTGCCCACTTAGGAATATGTCAAATTGTGTTGGATTAGAGCACTTATGATTAATCTTGCATGTGTCTGTCAATTTAGTCAGATAGCTTGTAGTTTTGCTTATCAAGACTATGTGCCTGCACTTATGATAACCCGATCAGATGCCTGCCAATTTAGTTAGATAGCTAGTAGTTTTGCTTATCAAGACTATGTGCCTGCAGCAGGATGTCCGATCGTGATTTACTAGTCATCCTCCATTCCGGTGGAAAATTAGTTTGGGATAATGGAAGTCCAATTTATAATGGAGGTTGCCCAAAGATGGCGTTCTTGAAAAGATCCATAACGTTTTCTCAATTGGTCCAAAAAGTCCACGATCTCTGTAATGGGAACAAGCTAGGACATGTCCCAAGTATACAATACCTTCATCAGAATGGAAAGGTATGCACTTTAGTTGGCATAACAAACGATGAAGATGTAGGGATTATGTTCAGAGCATCTGCGGTGGATGCCAGTGCAGTGTACCTATACATCCAACCAAATGCGGTTCATACAATAGATCATCAAAGTAATGAACATAGGTATGCCATGATTGGACTTGTTAACTGCAACAATGAGTTATAATACTGAGCAGCTTTATTTTTATCTCTATGCAGAATGGGATCCACTAAAGTTGTTCGGCCTAGTAGTCCGCCTTCAGTTCTTGGAAAAAGGTCAGCTCTAATATTGTTATGTAGTTGTACTAGCCCAAATGGTCGCTAATTATATGCTTAATGATTACATTTATTTGTTATTGTTTGTAGGGATGCAGCCGGACAGGTTCTTTGCCAACAAGACATAAACACCGACATGAATAACAACGAGGTTGCAAATTTTAATATAACACTACCATCTCCGAAGTATGTTATGGATTTTTTTATTTCGCGAATTTAACCATAATCGTTTGGTTTCCATATTTTTTGTTTCATCTGTTCGTTGTAATTTTGATACATTCTACATCCGTGGAAATGTGTGGGACATACTCTCTGTAAAGAAGCTTGTCATTAATTTAATCTAGCAATGCATGACATCGTTATAAAGTCATTTTCATCTTATTATTTTTGGAAAATCTACGGTGCCATTCCATTCTGTCAAATGCAGTATTTGTAACGATCACGTTTATTTATCATGCAGGGTTAACCCAATGAGGAAAGGGTGTGACTTTGTGAGAACCCGACCCCAGATTTCCTGGTTTATCGTGGTTTTAATCGTGGATTTGTTTTCTCAGTGGGTTTACCAGTTGTTTGATCGAATTTCTGAGTTTGATTACATTTTCTTTGATTTTGGGAGCCAGTGAACCTAGACAGTGACCGTAGGATCCTACTTGTTTTGTGTGGTCACTTTGGAGAGATTCTCTTTGATTTTTGAAAATTCTCATTTCAGCTTCGTTTGACTAATCTCGTCATTCCCTACAACTTTCGTGCTCACTCCGTACCCATTCGAAGGTCCAAAAATCAATTTTTCCAGCCCTGGGGGCAAAATCAGTCTTTTCACATTGAATCTGGACCCAAATCTCGAGATCTCAAAACCTTGCCAAATATATACTTTTTGGAAACTAGATTTTATGAGAAACATTTCCCTCTTCTTGGTCGATCGCATCCGAGGCCCATAAATCTATGTCTTAACACTTGAATCCATTATTTTGATCCCTTTGACCAAACAGTTGACTTTTTCTGTGGACCCCGAAAGTATGTCGATATTAACCTTGTTGGAAAGATAATTTTATTTCGGACACTTTTCATGTTTTAAGTTTCTTGATCCGATGTCTAGAAAGCCTCCTAATCTCAATTTACAAGTTTTGAGTGTTTTAAGTGTGGTGGGGCCCACACCCACCCATTATAAGTACCCATCTCCTCTCCCTTTTCTCTCCCAATCGTCCCAGCGGTGCTGCCTGTGCACGAATGGAGGATTTTCCATCCTCTTTCTTCTTCCCTTGTTTTCTTCCTCACAAATCACCATTAAGCATTGCTCAAATCAAGAGAAGACCTTCACCAATCTTGTTCACCTAGTCAAGAGCTTTCAATTGGTACCATTTTTAGAAGGATTCATCAACTTCGAATTTCTCTTTGAGCTAACCTTGCTTATTTGAAGACTTTCTAGGTAAGTGATTCTCTCCATCTCCTAGATTTGTGTTTTCCTAGCCCATGAGACTCTCCATCTCCATTATTAGAAGCTTTTTCTTTGTATTTCTTGGTTTTGGGGTTTTGTGTAGATTTGGTGTCTTGGCTTGGAGAGGTGTTAATGGCTTGATTTTCTTAGCATTGGACCTAAGGCAAGTGGATGAAACGATTCTTATGTGTCTATCATGTTTTACGAAAAACTTTGATTTATCTTCATTGATAGTTTTAATGGTTTAACATGCTTAATAGTTTGATTCTAATGATTATTGAATGGTGATTTGATGAGTTGAGGAGGTCAAGAAAGGGCCCAAATACTCATGGAGTTGTGTTTGGAAGAAGGGGAAAGAAAGGAAATGGATAGGGATTGGACAAAAGAGGGATCCAACCAATTAGGCCGAGATTCGCCGCTGTCCGATCGATCGGACTGTGGGCATTTCAGGTCCGATCGATCGGACTGTGAATAACTGAGAGCATTTCAGGTCCGATCGATCGGACTGAAATGAGAAGAGCTGTAAAAAGGGGATTGTTGGACCGTTCTCCAGACTCACTTCAAGCCCATATTCAAGTCCAATTCAGCCCAATCCCTTTTCTTCTTATTTGAAGCCATTGGACCTGTGATGATGCTTAGAAGCCCATGAAAGATTTGGGTAAATTGTGATGTGATGTAGTGGGGAGGTATTGTTTGGAGCCCCAATGCTATGTAAGGACTTGTAAGGCGTTGTATGAAGTCCGGAGGAAGGAGAAACCTCATCCTGGAGATTTGGTGAGGATTTCTAGATTGGTCAATGTGCATAAGGACTCGGAATGTCTCTAATTCCTAAAGAGTACCAATTTATATCATGACCGACATACAGGACCCTATTCACACTGACTCAATTCTGGGAACCTCATTGTCTAGCCCGAAAATATATGAGAAACCATTCGTACTCGATTTTCAACCAAACTCTTATTTGGAATCTGAAACCTATGTGATATGACTAGACTGTCCCGAGAATATTAAAAGTGATGTGTTTAGCTTTTGCTAACCTGTATGTGTCAACCTGATGTGAATATGTATTTGTGCCTATTGGCACCCCGTTCCTTTACTATGCATTTGATTTGATTTCTCGTATTTGACCTATGAGTCGGCACCACTGAGCTTGGACAACCTTGTCGGTTTGATCCACCGACTTGGAGATCCTTCCCCTCCCGTTAGTCAGCTGCAGTCTGGAACCCGCAGAGTTTTTACCCGGTTCGCTACCGTGGTCCCACAGAGTATATATATATGTATATTATAGTATCTTATCGTTGTTCCTCCTCACCTTGTGTGACTGAGGTCAATGATCCCGTAGGGTATGTGCTCTCTTTACTTTAGTGAGAGAGGATTTAGCTTTGTGTGGTTGCCATCTTGACAGTTCCCGATCCTTGATACCCTTATTGTTTTAAATATACATGCTTCATACATGCTTTGAATGAAATACCGATTTGTTAAATGTTAATGCTTTGTACGTGTTTTAAATGAATCTCCAATTTGTAAATATTCATACTTTGTACATGTTTTAAATAAATTATCGATTTGTCAAATATCCATGTTTTACACCCGTTTCAAATGAATACATGTTTTGCTAAATATTCATGTTTTATACATGCTTTAAAGGAATACATGTCTTGTCAAATATTCTTGTTTTATACCATGAATACAGAATTTTGTCAAATACCATGATTTATCATATGTTTTATTTTTCAGCACTTGTATTATCTTTTCACCCACCTGCCAGACCGTCGTGTCTGACCCACTACTTTGGTACTCAAGTTCAGATATCTAGCCCGATCAGAGTGTACGTGTTGGCTATGGAGCCATGAGCTTGTAGGTTATTTTGTCGGCTACGTCGAGTAGACATTGAGCTTGACATCGGAGCTACGTCACATATGGGGTAGAGATTATTAGCTTGTTTTTGTATGGCTTTGATTAGCCCGTTTATTGGGATTGTAATTTATGCACATTGTTATTGTAACTTGAATATATATGGGAATATAATATCCAGATACTGTCAGCTATGTATTTTGTTATAATGGTTTGTTCCGGTCTGATATGTTCATTGATAAGATAATTATATGCTTGGGTTGAGTGCGACACGGAATCCGATGGCCACGGACTTCGGGTCGCAACGCCACGAAAGCTTTCGCAAAAATATTCAGGATGTGTTGGAACGTGTTATCCTCACACACGTGGATCTTGGGAGAAACATAATCATTACCTAACTCCCAATTTTCACGGCCCCTAAGGGTTTGGGGTCGTGACAGACTTGGCATCAATAAATACCAAAACGTCGTTATAAAATCGTCTTTGCAGCAGTCATGTCCATCCGTAGACCTTGGCGCTGATAGTGACTTAGTCTTTTCATCTGGAGGCTATACCTGCATCTCAGAAGAAAACCGATTTGGCAAGATGGATGTTGGGTTGGAGATCAACAATGACAATCTGGATGTTGTGCATGTGGATACAGAGTTTTGTAAAGAAGGATGCTACCCCTGGCTTCATGATAGGGAGGAAATTCCAGCTGCAAAGAATGGTGTCGGGTTGGTGATTGATAGTGACAATCCTGATTCTGTGCAATTGGTAACAGAAAGTTGTAAAGAAGGGGGCTACATCTCATATTTTATCCGAGAGTTGTGCACAAGGATTAGCAGGTTACAGCCAAGGAATACACAGGCATACTGAATATAGAATGGAGAAAATACAAATGCGAGACGCCACTTCCTCATTCCAAGACAACCCTTCAAGCGACTCCAAAGCTGAATATGTTGATACAGATGTCATTGTACTCGGGACTGTTCAGGCTGCCACAGATTTGGACAAGATAGCATTTATTATCGGTACCATGCAGGCAACGGATGATTTGATATCCACGCCACCCCATGAGGATTCGCCACACGAGATGTGGAAGGGTAGGGTGTTTAATAGCAGTGATACATTAAAAAGCACATTGGCCAAATTTGCGATGTATAAGAACTTTTGCGTGAAACCATTAAGGACCAATAGATTCGAAGCAACGGCAAGGTGTAGCCATCCTACATGTCCATGGCATATCCACACTTCCATTGTGGAGTCGGGTCCCCAATTTCAAGTTAGGTCGTACAATCCACATCATACTTGTGCAGGACCACTTAATGGAACGAATTATCCTCAGGCAACCTCAGTATTGATTGCGGATTTTATCAGAGAAAGACTAAGAGTCCATCAAGATTACAGGCTAAAGGAAATTATATCCAACTTTCAAAGGGAATTTGGCGTTCAAATTTCTTACCGGAAGGCCCATATCGCAAAGGAATTAGCTATGAAACAAATCCGCGGTTGTTTTGAGGATTCATACAAGATCCTATCTGATTATCGTTTGGAGCTGAAATGGTCTAACCCAGGCACATTTGATAACCTATGGACAGAAGATGATGACTCATTTCAGAGATGTTATGTATGTTTTGGTGGGTGTGCTCGATCTTTCAAATCATCAATCAGGCCACTAATTGCCCTTGATGGGACACACCTCCAGGGTAAATACCCAGGAGCACTACTAATTGCGGTTTGTCAGGATGGTGACTGTGGGCTTTTTCCACTAGCTTTTGCTATTGTAGAGTCCGAGTGCTATTCGACTTGGTCATGGTTTTTGGCAAATCTGGATTTAACCTTGGAACATGTACAAAATCTTACAATAGTGTCGGATAGAATGAAGGGACTAACCAATGCAGTGAAGGATGTAATCCCAACCACAAAACATTGTTACTGTTGCCGTCACATTTCCCAAAATATTCAAGCAAAACTCAAAAATGATGGAATTGTCATGAAGGCCGCACGTTCAACTCGCGTTTGTGAGTATGATAACTACATGGCAGAAATATTAGCAATTGATGTAGTGGCTCATGATTACATAAACGCCATCGGTCGCAAACAATGGGCAAATGCATTCATTGAGGGAAAACGCTATGATATGCTAACTACAAATATTGCAGAGAGCACAAATAACTTGTTGAAGGACATTAGGGAGCTACCCATCACACAGCAGATAGAGTCAATACGGGCAAAGCTGATGGAATTTTATCAAAGCCGGCGTGAAAAAGGGCTAAACATGAATACAAGAGTCACCCCATATGTAGATAAGATCATCAGTCACGAGGCGGAGGCCTCACGGAGACTCCAATGTTGGCAGGCTGGTGAATTCAAGTTCCAGGTATTGTCGCCAGAGTATATAGATGTGGTACATCTCGATAGATTGACGTGCACATGCCGCAAATGGGAAGTCCTTGGTATTCCTTGTTCACATGCCCTATGTGCTATAAAACTCAAGCGATATGATCCGTATGACTTCTGTGAGCATTGGTTTACCAGTGATTGCTATCGAGCAACTTATACTGATGTCATCCATGCCACACGCGACGGAAAACAGTGGACTCTAAAGAGTGACGAGCGTGTGTTGCCGCCAGTAGCACGCAGACAACCTGGAAGGCCGAAAAAATGTCGTATACGTACAGAAGGCAGGATGAGGAAACAGGTTACATGCTCCCATTGCAAGAAGCGTGGGCATAATAGACAGACATGTAGAGAACCACCTCCAAGGGGATGAATATTATTATCTCAATTTGGTGTAAATACGTGTTTATTGTGGTACAACGTATTGTTCTCATTATTTTGGATGTATCTCCAGATAATTGTGGGAGAACATCAGCTGTATATATTGATGTATAGACCCAAACCAATAACGAATTTTGGATAGGATAATTTAAAGATTTTTTGTATATCGGCACCATCAATATGGGTTGTTTGTGTTATCTATCAGTTCTTTACGTACCATTGTCTCTGTACGCTATGTTGTTTCAATCTTATGGGAATGTAACTTTTTCTTTTTGTTTATGTAATAACTCAATGTTATTTTCTTTCTTGTTCTTAAAACTGTGGCAAGTCATCCTATATTTTCTTGTTGGACACAAAAAATGGATGAAGAAATTATAAATGATGGTAATGATATCGTTATAAAAAAACAATGTCGGGCACAAATTCAAGTTCGTATGAGTAGGAATTCAAGTTCATATAATGTTGGGCCTATGATTTTACCTTAATACGCTAATTTATCCTCTATTCTTTTGTTTCCTAGTCATGTTTTTTTATGGTCGGTGAGAGATGACACCCATCATGTCTTTGTGATTTTGTACTGTGATGTTCCACCTTTTTTTACTAATTTTGTCTATGTATGCAAAGCCTCTTTCTCAGTGTATGTGTGTATGCAAACCCCTGGTTGACCACTTGTATGTACTTAGTGTGTTTGTCTCCATTCTTCTTTGACCTGTTTCCTTTTTCTGAGTTTAAGTCCATAGAATATGTACTGTTGGAAACCATTGGGTGGCCACTTTTAAGTGATTATTGTGTTTGCAAGCTGTCATTCAAGAGAAGATATCGTGAACTTCTCTGGATTTATTTAAATGTAATGGTGAAGTTCACGATATTTACTGAACTCCACAATGCATTTATTTCATTCCATAGCCTTCCCATTTTAGTACATTGCATTCCATTCATTTATTTTCAATCCAAAATGAATACAACCTCTTTACAACATAAGACGGTTACATTAAATTCACAACACTACTCAGTGTGTACATTCATGTGGAAAAAAGGGAGAGGCCTCTCAACATTTTTTATCACGAAAACGAGTTCTCTTCATAGATCCCATAAGTAAGGCTAAGAACAGCGACAAACATAAGAAAAAACATTTTATAATTGAAGATGGGATGATCTATAGATGGTTTTTAGGAGGGAAATCTTTAAGAACTTGAATTCCTACTCATACGAACTTGAATTTTTTTTTTAAATTGTTTTTTTTATAACAATATCGTTACCATTACCTGTAGTTTATTCATCCTTTTTTTGTGTCCAACGAGAAAATAATGGTAACTTTATATTGAGATGCATAAACAATAAGAAAAACTCACGATTTCACTCAAATCGAAAAGTTTTTAAAATCTTCTGATAACAATATCGTTACAATTTTTTATAGGTTCTTCCCCCATTTTTTTTGTCTCCAACAACAAAATGACAATGACTTTATAATAGGGTGCATAAACAATGAGAAAGACTCCAAATGACAATGACTTTATAATGGGGTGCTACTTTATAATGACAATGCTGAGTACCCCTGTTTAGGACACTTTTTAGCCCACTTCCCGAGGTTTTTTTTGCTGAGATTTGGGGATTTCCAAGACCATATCATGAACTTAAAATCTACTATTTTTCACTTAATCACAATCACGGTTGCCTGCGTTTCAAACCACGCACATTTGCAACTCAGTTAAGAAAATCAGCAGAAACCTTGCTGAGTACCCCTTTTTAGGACACTTTTTAGCCCACTTCCCGAGGTTTTTTTTTACTGAGATTTGGCGATTTCCAAGACCATATCATGAACTTAAAATCTGTTATTTTTCACTTAATTACAATCACGGTTGCCTGCATTTCAAACCGCGCACATTTGCAACTCGGTTAAGAAAATCAGCAGAAACCTTGCTGAGTACCCCTGTTTAGGACACTTTTTAGCCCACTTCCCGAGGTCTTTTTATGAGATTTGGCGATTTCCAAGACCATATTATGAACTTAAAATCTGCTATTTTCAGTTAATAATGATCACGTTTGCGATGTTTTCAACTTGGGCACTTTTTCAACCCGGTTA
Organism: Litsea cubeba; assembly: GCA_012931725.1. NCBI lineage: Eukaryota > Viridiplantae > Streptophyta > Magnoliopsida > Laurales > Lauraceae > Litsea > Litsea cubeba. Next base: position 37,188,477 of record CM022951.1, read on the forward strand.
ACACAAACATGCAGAAACATGGCTTCCCCAAACAATCCATGGTTATTTTTAAGGCACCCTTTGTAGTTTGTACTAAACCCACTGATAGATAAAATTGCTATTGGCCAGACAACAAAACTGCTATTGGCTAGACAACAAAAAAAAATCAACATGGCATTATCAATTGAGAATTCACAATGTTATTCATGCTACAAACAACAAATATACATCCTCCAAAGAGAAACTTGAATCAAACAGCAACTAAGTTGCAACTGTGTCTTCCAAACACCCACTTAAATACAAAGCAATAACAAAGAGTCACCAAATAGAGTGTTGTCTACATGTTAGGACAGTAACCTCAGCAATCATACGACTTAATTTAGGCTCTACAATCTCATTACCTCTGGAGAAAAGGAAAATAAAAAATATCATATATTCTGGGAATAAAAATGATATAGGAACTGCATATACCAGTTAAATCCAGCATAAACATGCCCAAATGTTCCCCTCCTAAGAAGTCTTCCCTTCTTCCATCTTGAATGGAGACCGGGCATGCTCTCATTTATCCCATTATTTCTTGACGAATGTGAATTAGGAGAACCCGATGGGATTGGTGTAAGTGAATTAGGAGAACCCGGTGGGAGTGGAAGAGGATGACACTTAGTCCTCCCATCTTCATTCTTCTCCATAGAAGACCCTGGACTGAAACCATTAACTCGGGCATGCAAAGGTGACGTTGGAAAAGCATGCCCTCTTAAACCTGGTCCTGGGCTCCTTGATCTTGGGTTGAATTCAAGCTCTATAGATGCTCTAGGACTACATAAGGTGCTCCCAGTGGGAGTAGATGAACCATGATATTCACTTCTTCGAGAAAAAAGAAATGTCTGGAACTCTGGAATGCTCTAGAATTGGACTGCTAGAAGAATGAGTCATGTTGTCCACAATGTGTTGCCGTCTATGTAAGTCGGGTTTCAGACTTCTGCCCCTTGGTGTGTTTGTGGGGTCTGAATATCTAACAATTGAAAGTGAAGAAAATAATTAGCAACATAACACTTCAGAATGGTTGCCAGATAAAATGTACAATGACTAACAAAAGAAACAAAAATCATATTTTTTTAAAAAAACACACACATGCAAGAAATTAATCACAATTACCAAAACACTCCAGATATTCTTCCTTTAACACAACTGATATGACAAAAGATATGAGAACATAAAGATATGTGATAGGAAGTAGTTTGTCAGCACAAAATTCCAACATCCTTGCACAATTATGATGCAGCTCAATAATTATTGTGACCAAGATGGGAACCATGCAACAATCTTCTAAATAAAAATGACTTCCAAAAGAAGTTCTCAAATTGTCCACCAAAGCCCTGAGATTAGATTCAGATAAAAATGATTGAACAAAAATAGGAACTACTGATGTACAACAAATATAGGAAATATTATAATTTTTCTCTCCCCTATGGGTTTTAGGACTATACCCATCTTTCCGTCATCAATAACAGCACTGCTTATCTTCTTAAACAGCTCATATAATGCTTCTATTTCGCTTACGTTGACTGCAAAAGTTGATATCACAATGCATTACAGTTTGTCATAAATTAATGATTGCAGCAAGCAAGAACAGCACACAAAGATCATTGAATTACCCAAATATAAAAAGGGAAGACTAAATGAAAAGATTTTACTCGAAGCCCTAATTGTTTGACTCTTTTATTGTCCACAAAGTTACATACATTTGATGATTTGAAAAATATCTGACAAAGAGTATAGGCCAATGAGATGTTTACTGGTATTTTCATAAATGCCATTTTATAATGAAACTAAAGTCCATCTTCAAAGATATGTGTGATGCAAAAGGGGGAAAATGCAGTAAAATGGAGGGCATAACAACAAAGACAACTCCAAAAATTATGAGACAGCGATCATGAAACTAACAATCATCTTCATAGAGACTGATCAAATCAACCACTAGGATGAAGTCCTCAAGATTATATTAAAACTTAAATGCAATGAAAACGTTTGGCAACATACCCACTGTTTCCCTCACTAAAACTTCAGGATCTTTGAGGCCTTTAGGCTGCTTATACAAATCGAGATCACAACATCTAAGCAGTACAGCTAACAGATGCTTGAAAGTTGAAACCATCTAGGCACTGCAACATGATATTTCCAGGTCATCAAAACACTCCATACCTACATTTGGAAAAAGAAAATTAGAAAATATTCAGGTCACTTCAGTGAAGATGAATATAGCCAAGATACAACCAGAAGGCACCTTGGAAAAGGAAAATAAACTTTACTACTTTGTGTTTCTGCTGACCCAAGCTCAAATGCAAGGACCATAGAAACCAAAGAGAATACCTAAAAACTTTATTTGTTATTGAAAATGAAAATAGTACAGTTATGACAGCTTGAGCATGCAAGAAATACACTTCAAGTCTCTATAGAAGTTCCAAACTAGCTACAGAATAAACCAACCATGTAATTTTTTTTTAAAAAAAATGAATTGGGCCTCGAGGTCAAATCCAATGCTGTACATGTCTGATTAAGTAAAATTATCAAATATCAATGTTCCCGGTATATCCCAAAAAACGCGAAAAGGCATAAACGACAAGGCAAAGATCCATGGACTTGTTTCCATGGTGCACATAACACAAGCGAGAATAAATTCTCCGCAGGAGAAGAAACCAAAAATCCAGGCAGTAAATAAACCATAGGACCAGAAATATAGAATTTCTTCATGGCTACACATCCACAGACGATATGCTTCCAAGTAAGAGATCAAAACAATGATAATCCTTATATGAGGATGAGTCCCACAACAAGACATATAATAACATGATTAAGAAGTTTATTTTGAAGTTCAAAATTATAAGCATAACATACACACCCGAAAATCCTACACCTCTGAAAGTAAATAATCTGAAGAGAGATACTGAACCAAAGATTTCCATGAAGTATTTGCTGGATAATTGATTAATAATATACAAGTTGTTAAAACAATCTCCAAGCAAAGATACATAAAAACTGAAGTATGCTAGGACATCTCATATGTGAACTTCTTTTTTGAAGTGAAGTGTGGTAGGTCATCTCATCTTCCAAAGACAATGGATTTTCGGGTCAAAATTATAAGCATAACATACACACCCGAAAATCCTACACCTCTGAAAGTAAATAATCTGAAGAGAGATACTGAACCAAAGATTTCCATGAAGTATTTGCTGGATAATTGATTAATAATATACAAGTTGTTAAAACAATCTCCAAGCAAAGATACTTAAAAAACTGAAGTATGCTAGGACATCTCATATGTGAACTTCTTTTTTGAAGTGAAGTGTGGTAGGTCATCTCATCTTCCAAAGAAAATGGAATCAAATCTTGACAATGATATCACCTGTAATCAAATGAATATTTAAAAAAATTAAAAAAATAAAAAAACCTTCAATCTTCATCATCATACATTTTGCATTCCTAAGAAAGGACTTTTCAGTAAAGGAGAAGGATCAAGTGTCGATGACGGAATCTGTATACAACCATCACTTTTTATTATTTATTTACTTATTTATTGAATGGTTACAACCATCAATTTTCATATAATGAAGAGCAGAAAACCATTTCTCTAGATAAGCTACCATCCACTTATTAAGTATCACACAATACCAACATGGATCTCTTTCTCAATGATTCATCCCCTCCCATTTCCTAGAAAAACACTTGGAAAATGCAATTATACCGAGTTCCACCACACTTGGCAACCCATTGCCATTAAAGGAATATACACATGCTGTGTCATCTTCAGCATCTCAAAAAACTTGTCAACTTCACATATGCACATCCCTTTTGAAGATTAAGCTCCAAATCGACACTCCATTCAACCCGTCAACATGCGTGTCCACACCATAATAGACTTTTCTCCCAAAGATCGAATTTCATAGTATGCCCTCTTTTTTCTACACATTCTATGACTATCTCCTTACAGACCTGCTTCACCCGCACATGGTTTTGGGCCTTTCACACACTTCATCACTTGCTTGTAATTACTACCATACCAAAATACAGCAATACGATAAGAAAAAAAAAGCAGCAGTGATTTGCTTGTTTATAGGAGGAAAAGAGCAAAATAGAACAAGGCAAATGCTATTTTTTTCCGTTTTTTTCTTTTTTGTTTCCCTAATTGCAACACCAAATTACTAGACAATGGAAAAACAGAAGAGCAAAAAAGGTGTTCCTCTAACCCCAACTGGCCTTAAGGTTGTCTTTTTCATGCATCTCAAACCACAAGCAATCTTAATATGTTAGGAGAACGATGATCAACAGATATCCATTTCTCTGTGTTTGGGGCAGTACCAGGATCACATATCACATTAACTAGGTCAAACTTTTTTTACAACTTCACCCAAACAATACTAGCAATGTGCTCTTAATGACCTGAGGAGAGGGGATAAAAAAAAGATCCAACCTCTAGCAGCTTCTAATTTTCATATGTCCACAAACACAATTGCAGTTCCCCAAAACACATCAAAAATCATCAAAGACTCCAAACACAAACCAATGCAATTTCAAGATCCCCAAACAATTGAAACAATCTAAGAGAGGAGATTGGGTGATGGAAAAAATGAAGAAAATGAGGGAAAGAAAGGTCCAACCCAACCTTGCGATTAAAGAAGGTGAACTGAGAAGAACAACCCTGACAATGAGATGCGTCCTCCACCCAATTGACTCCTTGCATTGATGGCTTTACAGGAAATCCAATCTTCTCCAACATCTTGCCTCTCCTCTCCTTTCTCTCTAGTTTCTAGTTTCTGCACACCATAGCAATCAAAGATCTCTTAACGCCTCTTCTCCGTTGCCCTCTAGTGAATGACGATTGCCACATCTGAGGCGAGACACGAATGAGAAGGGAAAGAGAAAGAGAAAAGGGGGGGATTTCTGCTCTCCTCTGCAATCGATCTCCATGGGACACTTTTCTTTGAGTGATTTTTGAGAAAGAGAGGAAATCTGCGAGAAATTTTGGGGAAGAAAGGAGAACGAAGGGTAAAAGGGTATGGGATTGAAAACGATGTTGTTTGAAACAAGGGTAAAACAGTAAAAAAAATCCATGTATGAACATCAAAATGGGCATTACCTTGTATTTCACACAAATTCGTATAATACAAGTATAGAACCACTTTTTTGGTAAAAACCCCATTTAACTTATCCATGTTTACATGAACTGATCTCCATTATCAGAAAATGTAGTTTAACTAATCTATATTACATGAAATGATTTCCTTTATCAGAAAATGTATTTACCATATCTACACAACAAATTATTGAAAGCATGAAAAATGCAATATATGGTGAGCTCAGAAACTAGAATAAGGGGCATGATCATGGGTTGTTATTCTGGGTGCTTTTCAACCCGAGCACATCGTCAATATAACTGGCAATGAATTCAGATCTTCTTTGAGGATTTTTCCCCCTTCTTCCGAGGATGTAGGAAATCGTGTGTGGCCCACTTGCCATGGGTCTCACGTCAGATAATGAAATGCAGATGCCAGCAGAGAATACAATCTCACTTAGAGTAAAACTTGATTTATCTCCACAAATAAGACTCCCAGTAGGATCAGTAGATGTTAATTTCTTGGCAAAAACTCTGCAGCTTTCTTTACTTGTTCTTTTAGAAACAAAAATAAAGCCATGTGCTATGTACAATGTTAAGAATTTTCTGCTTCCTAATGGGTGGGTGGATGTTTCCAACAGCAAAACTTGCAACTCAGCTCGAATTTGGATTCTTTGGGACCCGAGAATTTTTAATGTTTCTATTATTGCTATGGACGTTCAGTGTATCCATTGCCAAGTTTTTATGAACTATAATTCTCAACTCACAACATGTTATGGTGATAATAATCATGTTGTTCGTCGTGAACTCTGGAGTAGCGTTGTTAGGTTCTCAAAATCTATTTCAGGGGCTTGGCTAGTGGATGGTGACTTTAATTCTGTGAGATGGAGTTCGGATAAAAGGGGTCAAGCAACTCCAAGGTTAACAGGAGTTTTCTGATTTTAATGAGTGTATAAACCCATCGTGAAACACCCTGACCCCTAATACTATCTTAATTATAATTAATTGTGTGTTAGCTAATTAAGCGTATTTAGAGTCTTAGCAGGTCGGGTTTGATGTGTGGATCACGCGTGTGAAGTCTCACGCGATTCCGAGCGCGTAAGGGAAGAGTAGGGGGTTGATTTTCAATTTTGGAAAGTTTTTAGGGGCTTTTATGATATTATGAGTTTTCGCGAGTTTGGGTGCATCAGATAGGTCTCGGTATTTCACGAATTTAACCTTCAGTCACGTTTCGATTCGACGTGTCGAAGGGGCCCTAATGATCACTTTAGTGAAGCCAAGGACTAAACTGTAATTTCCCAAACCCCAAACCCTATTAATATCCAACTATTCCCTCATTTCTCCCTTTCTCACTTCACTCTCTCTAGCTCTCATTCTCTCATCTCCCTCACTGCCTCCTTGCCATTTTCGGCCACCGGAGCTCTGACGTTGCCGGCCGAACTTCACTTTTTCTTCCCCAAGTCTCCAAGACCTCACCCATCTCTTTTTTGAAACCTCTCCCTCAACACCCACTTCAAGGTAAGCTTCCAAGCTTTTAGGTTTAGGTCTCATTCATTCTTTTGCTTAGAAATGGATTAGAGAGATTCACCCCAACCCATTGCATGCATATTGTAGATCGATTTTGGGTTGAGAGTTGTTTCTCCAAGCTTGAGCTCATTTTGGGGGTTTTCCCCCTTTTTCTTATGTTAGAAGCTCTCCATCTTAAGGCAAGTTAATAAACATATGTGTATGCTTTGATATGTTTGTCTTTCTTTGAATTGATGATTAATGATGATTTAGATGAGCATTTGCTCAATTGATGTCTTGGATTTTGTAAAACATGATAATTAGGTTTATATGTTTAATGAAATGGATGAATGGATGGATGGGATTGAATGGACTTGTGATGAGGATGGCTAAGGGATTTGGAGAGGGCTAGGCCCTATTTTTCCTTGTCTGCATGGGTGGATGTAGGAGGGAGTGAAACTCCCATTTATGAACCAAATGCAGAATTCGCTTCAGAATTCTGGGAGCAGTCGGTTAATCGAACCTGGGTGTTGGTTAACCAAACTGCAGCTCGGTGACCCTCGGTGACCTGTCGGTCCCACTTCAAGAAAGAGGCATATTTTGGAGGAGTTGGTCATTCGGTCACATTGACAGTCAACCCCCTCGGTTGACTGAACTGTAGCTTGGCGACCTGTCGGTCCCAATTCTAGAAAGTGACATTTCTAGAAGAGTTGTGCGGTCGGTCATCCTGTCAGTCAACCCCTTGGGTAACCGAACTGGTTGGTTAACCGACTATGGTGTTTATCCTGACCAAACTTCCCTTTCTGAAAAGGGACTATCCCCTTGGTTTGAGGACTTAAGTGGAACCTTTGCTACCCCCTTTTGGACTCATTTGACTATGTGTGAAGATGTTTAGCAGATGTTCTTCACGGTTATTCCGGTTGTATTAGGATTCTTTTAGATCTATATAGTTTGCAATTTGATGACAGCATATGCATTCATTTTAAACATTTCTTGAAGCTTCTCATATGCATCTTTATCTAAAAAATCATGAATAAGTCTTGAGTGTTGAATACTTAGTTTTGACAAAATCGTTTTCTCAACTAACATATTTTAGTCGATCTCATCACATGTTCCATGTTGCCTTTCTTGACCCTAAAACTCTTCTTTTGAACATGTTTGCAAATATCATTTTCTCAAGGGTTTCAGCTTAGATCTTCAGGTCATCAGATATTGCTCAGTTTTCAACTGTAGGTGACCCGTCGGTCAAGTGTCGGCTAACCAAGATAGGAACCGACCCTCACCAAACCAAGTTCGGTTATAATTCCAGAGAGCTCATTTTTCTTATCGGTGACATGTCTGTCAGGTCTTGGTTAACTGAACTTACTTTTGATCCTCACCGAACCAAGTGCGGTTCATAAACCAGAGAGCTTGTTTTCCAGCATTTTTGTATGGTCGGTTAGGCTGTCGGTCAACTCAAGGTTAACCAACACATTTCGATGAACCAACATGGATCTCAGTTTGAAAAATTTATGACCATTGGGATATGACCGTTGAGTTCGGTTAACCGAACCCGAAATCCGATTAACCGACAAGAGAGCTGTTAGGAAATTTTCACTCTATAAAATTTGAGCCTTTCCTTGGGTTTTGAGCTAGCACTTTTGAAAAACCTTTGAAGAAAAATTAGACCAAGGATTGGGAAGGCAGCTAAGGAAATTAAGCTAGTGTGGGATTTGGGAAGCAGGCCTTTCATTTCATAAGTTACATCTCTTAGTAAGCTTTGCTTTCAACATCAAATGTTTCATGCTTTGCTTAAATGATTGGTAAATCAATTTTAGCATGCTAACTATGATTTGATGAATCCATTACATGTATTACATTTCAGATTACTTTGATATTTTGGATTCTTCATTTAGATTCAAACCAAGTTGTTTTTAACTCTTATATCATAATGAAATCATGCTTTGATAAAAACTTTGATTTCTCTCATAGCATGATTCTAATATTTGGTTGAATCTCTTGTTGTTTTTCCATTCCTTGAAACATATAGCTAAATTACTTTGTTTTGGAAACAGCAAGTATATTCATCACATGTTTTAGTTTTGAAAAACTTTCTTACAACCTGTAAACTCTTGTTAGGCATATCTTTATCAAGTTGTTTCTCATTTAACATGTGATTAGCATTTTCAATTCAATCTACATTTGGGTTTCAAACCTTCAAAAGCTTTAAGTTTATATCCATTGAGCTATCAATTTTAAAACTTCATTAAAATACTCATGCATACACATTGAGCATTCATCTTTGCATTTATAGTAGGTGTATGTGTATGAGTTGGATTTACATGTTCATATTCGCCTAGTTAAGAGGCATTTTAATTTAGTAAACTTGTATCTCTTCAAGTGTTGTGCAGATACTTTCTTAAGACAACCTATCATTTTTTAAAGGTTATTGCTAGGCCTAAGAAAAGCACAAGTACTGTAGATGTTAAGGGTGAACCTGAAAACCCAAGAGGTTATTGCTTAGCCTTGGAAAGCATAGTGTAGAGGTTATTGCTTAGCCCTAAAAAAGCATCTTGTAAAGGTTATTGCTTAGCCTATTAAAAACATAGATAGTGGAAATCCGGTGAGGTGTAAGATCACAAGCCGAATGTGGATGTAGGCATTGAGGCCGAACTACTATAAATCTTTGAGTTATGGTGAATGCATTGTGGTGATTATCTCTGTTAGCTTCTGCACTTACTTTCATAATAATCTCCAAGTGACTAATTGTCACGTCCCCCGAACCCGATTAGAGAATAAATCGGATCTGGGGAGAAAATTTTAGTGCTAATTAAAATTTTTGCCCTTTAGGCCCAAGGATCGTAAGTCTGTTGTGAGGATATTGCATTTCAAACCTCAAGTAATATAAGAACTATGGAATTCATACAATTCGAGGCGTATTGAGTATCAAAATAAATGAATAATAAATCTCATTAATAATTAATGTTGCATCATGAATAAATAAAATTAAACTAAGAGGTTAAATTATTAATAATGGTCATTCCAATATCCAAGACCATTTAAAGGGACACAAAGTCCATGAAAGAAAGGTCCAATGAAGAATAATAATGAATAAGTAAAAATCTAATGAATATCCTAATATGAGGCTCTTTCGTGTCGGGAATGATGACGCTAGTCTACGTCATCGGCACGCCACTCTCGCTTCTCCTCTGCTGGTTGGAGATCCTCTGGGATCTCCTCACCTGCCTGCTCCTCATAGTAGTCACCTGAGGTGTCTGCACACTAAGAAACAGAGTCAACGACATGTTGAGCAATAGAAAAGCAACGTAGAATAAACATGGCATGCATCAAGTATAAGAACAATGACAAGTGTATAATCATGTGAATATAAAGAAATGAAGCTAGGCATAAAACATGAATAATAATCATAAAAAATAATAACAGGAAATCCTAACATCAACTAGTAATAACCACTGTCCGTGCAATGCAATACGAGAATCAAGAGGGAAACTCGAGGATGTCCTAGCCACCTCACGGGGTATCAATAACAATCCAATAAAGACTACTGATACCAAAGTTCGGCTCCAGAGGGATCCTAGCTCCTAGTCCCGGAAATAGCAGCGCGGTCCTAGCCCGCTCCCAACTATTCAACGCCTTGGATGCCTTCCAAAACCGAATGCCCACCCCGATGTCCGAGTAGCCAACCCATCAATAAAACCCCAAATTGCAGTTGGCCATGATCATGATATGCAAACCTTTCCACAACGAATCTCACTGTAGTCGGGTAATAGTAGTGAAGTGGTGCTGACACGAGGAAACCAAGACAAGCAAGTTTGGCTAGTTCAATATACACGACATGCTCAAAGAGATTATCGCATTCAAGCCAAATACAAGACAAGTCCAACCACATGATAATCCCTTACAGTCTAGCCACACATGTTTATCAATTACATGACACAGGGTCCTAAAGTACACACTATGTCAGGTCTTAAGTCCTAATTCTAAAAGGATTTATATTTTCATAATTAGTTATGTATTTTATGCCAAGTGAGTGTATAAGGAACGATATCAACAGGTACAATTAATAAGTCAAGGAGGAATTACAATCCAAACATAGGCATGCGATGTCATCCTTGTACCCCACATGTTCTAATGGAGTATGTGTGGAAATTGAATCAATGAAGCTTCTAGGAAATCCCTTGATGTACAATCAAGTTAAGCATCGATCGATTCAGTTCCATACGCACTCGGTTACACCGTGCGTAATACATGAATACCTAGACAACGCATCGAAGCACACCAAGTCACGTGCTTTGATACCAATCCCCCTTAATGGTCTTGTAAGAGTAGATTCATGGGTTCCAACATCTAAGGCCCAAACCTAGGTTAACGGCTTTTTTTGCAACAAAATATAATCTGGATCATTAATCCCGATCATTACCTTAGTTCCTGATCTCTGATCATAATTAAACATATACCATTGGATTCTACGTTCCAAGAGCTTTCCAACGCTATATAGCTCACGAAATTCAGACGAACGGATCAAAAGTTATGGCCGTTTGAAAATCCGCCTAAAATCGGTTAATTACCAAGAGTTTTAACGTTCAGGAGGAGAGTTTGAATGTTCAGCCAAGAGTTTGAACGTTCGGGAGAAGAATACGAACATTCGTCCCAGGCCAATAACCCTAGAGGTCAAGAGTTCGAACGTTCAGGAGTAGAGTTCGAACGTTCATGTGCAGGAAGTGCTGCTTGCTGAGTTTTTGAGTTCTATTCGGTTTAGACCATCTCCACTCTGTTCTAAACCCTTCCAATGGCTATAACCTGCACAAAATTGAGCCACCATGCTCTCCTCCAAACCACAATCCATTCAGTCCATCAAGTCATACCCCCATCATCAATTAACCATCAATTAAGGTCCATTCATCCCATGATACCCAACTTAGCATATAAATCAAATTAACCATGACAAGCTTGGAATTCAGGGAATCTAGCATATGATCATTAACAATCAATAAAAGCATACATTCATATTCAATCATAAATTGCATATCTACTTGCCTCAACCAAGAAGAATATGAAATTGAGAAAAACTTGAGGAGAAGTCTTCTACCAAAAAACCCATCGATCTAACCCGCTCAAAAGCAATCTAGAACACCAAGAAGAAGAAAGGAAAGAAAAAGATTAAGAACAAACCTAAATCTAAACTAAAAGGAAACGATTAGGGAAATTGATGGTAGGAAAAATTTACTTAACTTGGATCAATGGAAAGAGGAGATAGAGAGGAAGAAGATAAGCGGTTCGGATCGCGGAGATGATCTCTCCCGGAGGGGCTTTGGAGCTTGAGAAGATGAGGAAGAAGAAGGGGCTGTTGTTGGAGTCTTCGTTGCAGAGAATGAATGAAAGATTAGGTTCAATCCTTACTTAAGGAGAAGGAAGGGGGAAAATACCACTTTGCCCTTAAGCGGGTCCGGTGAAGGAATGGAGCACTTGAAGTTTTTTTATAGTCGAATCGCGATGAACCAAGAGACAAAAACGATCAGCACGACGAGACCTTTCCAACAAACCCAAAATCACGGTGATGGGAATTTTCTGAAAAAACACTCAATTTTCCCTAAATTCTACCCCCTCTATGGTTAAACGAACTCGGAATCACACGAAACTTCACAAGACACTAATCTAGTGCTAAAAGAAACTCGCTCAAGGTTTAACCGACCTAATTATCAAACAATACAATTAACTACAATAATAACAAAATAAACGGGTCAACGAGCCTGTTAATGGGCTCAACTGACCTAGTATGGTCAGTGATCTTACACTAATTGACTAAGAAGTTAAGATTGGGCATAATTTGTTACTTATTAGAAGCTCACCCTATTCAACCCCCCAACTCTAGGGTAAGGATCCAGGACTTTCAGATTCAACCTAGCTCAATCGTGAATGGTGTAGGGCAACGGGATACCCTCTTTTATATTTATGCACGAAGATGATTTGTTCAAGTATCGTGAACCCTAATTCCTTTCGTTGACTGAGTTGGGATGTATGATGCTTCGGGATTAACATTGTACTTAGGACTGGATTGTGTATTGCCAATGATTTCGAATTGTATCGTCTGGTGCTTGTCTACATGTAACGAATATGTCCATTAGCTTGCTTGACCTTCTTTTGTTTGGAATCACATGAATAACTTAGATGATGAACTTATGATCCCTTTTGATATTCCATTTATTTTGAAGTTTGATTGAGGTGTTGAGACTAGGTGGCTTTGTTTGTAAAGGCTTGATGAGGACTGCTTATGGTAATGATGTTTCGAAGAAGCTTGCTTGTTTGGTCTTAATTTGATGATGAAAAGTAGTCTCTCTTATGTTAATGAATCTTGTCCACGCAAGAAAGCCTAGCCCCTCACTATTGTATGTTTAGGACTCCTTGTATCAGGCACCACTCAGTTGTTAACTCCAACACAGCTGGGGCACCACCATGTGTAGGGGCTTTGGAATTTTGACGTCTGCAATATGGATTTTTATATTTTAGATGGATGGACACCATCAGATACCCATTTGAAAAGAAGTATTGATGTTTCATTACGAATGGTATCCCTCTTGCTTGCTTCCCGGGTTTTTATCCCATGTCTTGAATATCTCTACCACAACTCTATGAGAGTAAGGGAGGGCAATGTTGAACTTGATGGACCGCGCTTCTGCTCGGTGCTACCGAGGTCGGCGGAAAAGGGAGTCCCTTTGATCCGACCCTTTCGCGCCCGGAGGGCAAAACGGGTATCAATATTTTTTTGTGTGAGTGTGCCAGATTTTCTATTTTACTCGGAATTGCAATTCGTGATCCGGAGATCGACCTTCGCAAGTAAAAAGGAAATCAACTTCTTTCAAGTTTTCATTGCACATATATTTAAGAAAAGAGACATTTTCTTTTTTATCTGCCGTGAAAGGCGATGTTTTGGCATTTATAGCCGATTTTTTGTGTTTATAGCCGATTTTGGCTTTTATAGCGGATTTACAATTCTTATCAATAATGAAATACAAGAGTTGTGATTTTTGTCTCTTTTAGAAAAATACAAAATACAATTAAAAGCAAGAAAAAGAGGATCTAACTTCTCAAGAGATTGTGGGGGACTCGTTCAGATTGACGATCGCAAGCCATGTGTGGACTTCACCATCATCTATGCAGATGAGGACAGAAGATGCTCTTGATTTGCTTGGCTTGGCTATAACCTCAGATTTTTAGAGGACAAAGACCAAGAGGAGGTCCTATGTCCAATAAAAAGCTAAGTAGACGGGCTGAAAAGCCACATCTAAGCCATTGGAGGCAGAAGGAGAAGGCAAGGGCCTTGGGGAGTACCCCCAAGGGACTTTTGTCACCTTGTAGCTGTGGTCGGTACAGAATTTCAGCAGAGTTTTCTCTCTTTCTTTCTCTGAATTTTCTGTGCTTTTCTCTGATCTGGGATTAGTTTTATTTCTTATTGGAATGCTTTCCTATTTATAGGCTTTTAGGTAGCCATTTAGGAGGATTTATGAGCCTTAATTGTCATAAAGCTACATAAAGGGAGGAGTTACAAGAATTATTTCTTTATTTTGTAACTCCTTTTTATTGGCTTCTGATTGGCCGGTGGAGATTGAGGGTATTTAGTCGCCTTTAATCACCATGATGGGAGGAGTTTCATGGGTTAAATGCCATGAATCAATTGACTTGTAACTCCTAGATGCTTGCTTCTGATTGGGCTGTCCAAAAAAATGAATTAATGACTGCAATAAAGCTAGTCAATTAATCGCATTAAGTGGTCACAGAGCAGTTGGAGAGTCGCGGGCCGTGCCGCGTCTTTTGGAATTCTTCCGGCGATGATCATCGATGGATCTACATGCTGATCAACATCAGATGACCATGTAACTTCAGACATTGATAGCTAACAGCAGGCTGGTGACATCTGTTTTGTCGATTTCTGGTTCGATCAGCTAGAAAGTGTGGTTTTTTTGGTCGACCGGTTGGCGATCAATGTTGATTTTGATACTCTTGAAGACGGACCCATGATTTTGTCGGATGTCGAAGGATTTGGTGCCTCAAAAGTATGAATTTTGGAAAATCTTAGAAGTTGGAAACTTCAAAATGTGAAAAACGACGGAAAACGGACTTTCTGGGGCGAACCCGGCGATCTGGAGCTCCACGGTCACCGGCGACCATGGGCCAGGGTCGCGGGCTGCGAGCCTGGGGGGATTTTTCCCCTTTTGGTCCCGTTTCGCGGCCGTTTCGAGGTTTTTTTTCATTCTTTTTTTATCCTGTATTTTTCTTGAAATTTTTACATATTTATTGGCCTGATTTCCCTATAGAAAACTTGACGAGAATCCTTGCATTTTGGAGTGCAAAGTTTCCAATTTTCCAGGAAAGTCGAAGACTTTGTCGCATAGAGCTGCGAGTTTTCCGTCAGAAGCTGAAACTGGGTCAAACGATGTCGGAATGACCTAAAATTTGAGATGAAGCCTCCTGAGCAATAAATAAGACCAACCATAGGTTTTATTTGAGTTTCGAAGCCGTATGTGTTCCTGTCGCCAGTAGACTTGATTTTGTCATGAGGAAGATGTCGCGCCTTGATGTGCGGCCAATCGGTGACGTGTAGCCCTTTGTAAGCATCTTGAAGCTGCCCATGTGCTCTGTTTGATGAGTGATGGCCTTGGTGGTTCTCTCCGCCGAGAGACTTGATTTAGCTGTTTGAGGGTTGATGTAGGGTCAAATGTTGTCGGTTTGACTTGGAACTAGGCGTAGACCTTTTGGACGTATTTTGAGACCATCCATAGGCTCTGATCGAAGATTTGGTGTCTCCGATGCTGTCGCCGCTGGGAGCTCCTGTTCAGTTATCGGAGAAGCGAAGTTATGCCAAATGATTTTGAAATGGCCTGAAACTTCTTGTGTACTCCTCGTTTGGCTGTCTTGAAGGATCTTGCAGTTTTTGTTTGATTCTGATAAGATTTGATATTTGAAGTAGCATTGCCTATTTATGGCAGGCTGCGATTTCATGTAGCTTTCTGGAGGTTGGAAAGGTAAAGTGACATTTTTTTTTGTGTCAACAGAACTATCCCGTGGTGAGTAGCTCATATGGACTGCCTACTTTAATAGATGTTTATGTTAGATTGTTTTGATTCAAATGCTACGCATTTCCTGTGATCTTGTCTATCGTTTACTCTGGTTCATACTACATATCTATGGAAGATGTATATATTGCTTGCCAACCGTCATGCCTGATGATACTACTCTTGGTGCATAGGTACCGAGCCCTTCTATCCCAAGGAGGAGACGATAGAGGAAGTTCAAGCGAATCAGCCTGATGACCTCCTAGATTATTGTACGGACGATGTTGTTTAGCCTTATTGACCCCGTACTCGAGAGCCTTCATGTTTATACCTGGCTAGATTCACCTTTTGGTTCTTTTGTCTTTTGATTAGGCCCGAGTTTTTGTGTGGCGTTTTATTGTAAATAATACTTTTGGCTAAACTGTTTCAAACTTGAACTTTAGTTAATTTATTTCAGTATTTCCTCTTAACTATACATTTTGAGATGCCACTTGTATTTATGAAGCTTCCACTATGGTTTATGTATTCGAGGAAATGTTTGTACCTCACATCGGTCTTCGATCCATATGGGACATGATTGGGGCTAAGTTTTATTAATGTTGGAAAATTTATTGGCCCTAATCTCATGCATAATCCCCGGTTCCACCAATGGGAGTGTGCACATCGGGCTTGGTAGATATTCCTTTAAATGGACCTTCATTCACATGGTCAAACATGGGTTCAGGCTACACCAGGATTGAATGTAAGTTGGACCGTGGATTGGAAAATAGTTTGTTCTTACAATCGAGTCCTTTTAAGGGTGAAGTGCTACTTCCTGGACTTTCTGACCACTCCCCACTGCCCTTTTCTTTGAATGATGATCAGGAAAACAGAACTCCTTTTCGGTAATTATTGGGCTAGACAGGAGGGTGTTTTTCAGGTGGTCAAAGATGTTAGGGATCGAAACACACGCGCGATCTACGAGACAATCAATCAATCACATAGACAATCCACGAGACACAGATTTACATAGTTCGGCAAGGTTGCCTATGTCCACGGGAGATTCACGCCAGTTCATTACTATTGGAGATACCCACAAGAGTACGATCACTCATTGTCTCTCTTGCTTTGTCTCAATCTCACTATAAGTACAATGCTCTCATTGCCCATTATAAATACATGAAGCCCTAAACCTCTAGACATCCACAACTGTCGGATCTGACCTTATAACAGATGATCTAGATTAAATCGACACATTACAGATAAGCCCCTGTAATCAAATAATTAAAGTCTAGATCAGGCTTCACCAACCCATCAATCTCCCACCTGAAGACTAGTCATACTAAATAGCTTTGACAATAACAGAACACGAGTAAGAATCTCGATATCCTATCTTCATGCTTGAAGACCAGCTGATATGAGGTTTCTCTTCAGGCTGGGTACATGCCTGACATCATTAGGGTTAGAGATTTTTAGAATTGGAAGTATTTTGATTTTGGGGATACTGATTTCGAGTCTAGGATTAGTGATTTTTGAAATTGTGAATAGAGATTTTTCAAAGATGATTAGGAATCTCAATTTGGGGTTAGGGATTTATGGAACTAGAAATATTTTAGTTTTGAGATTAGGGAATTCTGAAACTTGGATTAGTAATTTCAAATCTACAGTTAGCGTTTTTTATGATTGGAAATAGGGTTTTCAATCGGTGATGTTGGTTTTTCTTTTTAAATATATAATTTAATACATTTTTCAGCTTTTTGGTATCTAAACGTTAATGTGAAATAGAAAATGTGATTTTCTTTTGTACGTTTTGATTTAAAATTTTATTTAAAGAATGATAAAATCTAGCATATTGGTAAATCTACTTGCTATCTAGAAATTAATAGAAGCCATATTTTTTTATTTTTGTACATGGTGACAACATTGTTGACACCAAAAATGTCACTTTGCCTCTTCAAGATCCAAAGAGCTACATGAAGTCGCAACCTGCCATAAATAGGCAATGCTACTTCCAAAAAAATCAAATCTTATTAGAATCAAACAAAAACTGCAAGATCCTTCAAGACAGCCAAAAGAGGAGTACACAAGAAGTTTCGGGCCATTTCAAAATCATTTGGCCTAACTTCGCTTCTCCGGCAGCTGAAAAGGAGCTCCCGGCGGCGAAAACATCGGAGACACCAAATCTTCGATCAGAGCCGATGGATGGTCTCAAAATACATCCAAAAGGCTCCACGTCAAGTTCCGAGTCAAACCGATAATGTTTGACCCTACATCAACCCTCGAACAGCTAAATCAAGCCTCTCGACGGTGAGAACCACCGAGGCCATCGCTCATCAAATAGAGCACATGGACGGCTTCAAAATGCTTACAAAGGGCTACACGTCAAATTTCAGGTCATTTCGACAACATTTGACCATACTTTGACGCTCAGAAGCCAAATCAGGCCTCTCGGCGGCGAAGCTCCCCGGGACCATGGTTTCCAAGATAGAGCCTATAGATCATCTTAAAATGACTCCAATAGGTTCCCTGTCAAATCTCAAGTCAATCAGACATCGGTTGACCGCACATCAAACCGCGACATCTTCATCGCGACAAAAGCAAGTCTACTGGTGATAGGGCCCCAAATGGCTTCAAAACTCAAACAAAAGCCTATGTTGGTCTTATTTATTGCTTAGCAGGCTTCACCCCAAATTTTGGGTCATTCCGACATCGTTTGGCCCAGTTTCAGCTTCTGACAGAAAATCGGCAGCTCTGCGCAACAAAGTCTTCGGCTTTCTCGGAAAATTGGAAACTTTGCAAAATAAAATGTAAGGATTCTCATCAGATTTTCTACAGGGAAATCAGGCCAATAAATGATCAAAAATATCAAGGAAAAATACAGAAGAAAAAAGAATTGAAAAACAGCAAAAACGGACACAAAACGGGACAAAAGGGGAAAACCCCCCCCCCCCCCCCCCAGGGTCGCAGACCCCTGCGACCCTGGGGCCCGGGATCGCCCGGTGGGCCCCGAAAACCCCGTTTTTAGCCGGTTTTTCGCGATTCAAAGCGTCCGGCCTCTGGTTTTTTCCAAAATTCATACTTTTGAGACCCAAATCCTCTAACATCAGTCAAAAACACGGGTTAATCATCAAGAGTATCGAAATCAACATTAATCGCCGACTGGTCAACCAAAAAAAGTGTGCTTTCTACCCGACCGATCGAAAAATCGACAGGACAGATGGCACCGACCCGCTGTTGGCAACCAACACCTGAAGTCACATGGTCATCCGATGTCGATCTACATAAAGATCCATCGATGATCATCGCCAGAAGAATCCCAAAAGACGCGGCATGGCCCGCGACTCTTCAACTGCTCGGCAACCACTTAATGCGATTAATTGACTAGCTTTATTACAGTCATTAATCCATTTCTTTGGACGTACCAATCGGAAGCAAGCATCCGGGAGTTACAAGTCAAGAGATTCATGGCATTTAACCCATGAAACTCCTCCCATCATGGCGATTAAAGGCGATTAAATGCCCTCAATCTCCTCCGGCCAATCAGAAGCCAAGAAAAAGGAGTTACAAAATAAAGAATTCAATCTTGTAACTCCTCCCTTTATGTAGCTTTATGACAATTAAGGCTCATAAACCCTCCTAAATGGCTACCTAAGAGCCTATAAATAGGAGAGCTCTCCAAGAAGAAAAGAATCAGAAACACACAGACAACAGACTGCAGAAAATTCGGAAACTCAGACAGAAAAAGGCATTAGAAATCTAAGAGAGAAAACTTTGCGGAAGTTCTACACCGACCACCGCTACAAGGTGACAAAAGTCCCTTGGGGGGTACCACCCCCCCCCAAGGTCCTTGCCTTCTCCATCTGCCTCCAAATGGCTTAGACGTGGCCTTTCAGCCCGTCTACTCGGCTTTTTATTGGACATTGGACCTCCTTTTGGTCTTTGTCCTCTAAAAACCTGAGGTTATAGCTAAGCCAAGGGAATCAATAGCATCCTTTGTTCTCATCTGCATGGATGATGGCGAAGTCCAAATATGGCTTGCGACCGTCAATCTGAACGGGTCCCCCACAATCTCCTAAGAAGTTAGATCCTCCTTTTCTTGCTTTTCATTGTAGTTTGTGTTTTTCTAAAGAGACAAAAATCACAACTCTTGTCTTTCATTATTGATAAGGATTGTAAATCGGCTATAAACGCCAAAATCGGCTATAAAAGCCAAAAATCGGCTATAAACGCCAAAATCGGCTATAAATGCCAAAAAAATCGCCTTTCACGGCAAATCAAGAAAATGTCTCTTTTCTTAAATATATGTGTAATGGAAAACTTGAAAGAAGTTGATTTCTTTTTTACTTGCGAAGGTTGATCTCCGGATCACCACTTGCAATTCCAAGTAAAAATAGAAAATCTGGCACACCCACACAAAAGAAATGTTGATGCACGCCCTTGCCTCCCGGTTACGAAAGGGTCGGACCCAACGGACTCCCACGTCCGCCGACCTCGGTAGGACCAGGCAGGAGCACGGTCCATCAAGCTGGCTCCACCCGGTGGGACCCGTTCATTTGAGAACACGATACTAGAAATGAAATATTTGCTTATCATATCTTTTGCTCTATGCTTATATTTCTTTTCTTGATTCCTTGGTTACTTTCTAATTGGTGGCCTATGTTGGATTCCGCATCTAAAAAAAAATGAGATGAGATTTTTTGGAAATTTCTAATTCTTTGAATTTATTTCCACTCTTTCTCTTTTCAAAAAAAAAAAAAAACAAAAAAATAGATTTTCTCATTTTGGATTCAAAATTGAGAAACCTTGATCCTTTCCCATCGTTCATCGCGCTTACAGAAATGTTGAGCCTGTTCGACTAAGGTTTTGGGCCATCGTTTCTCTTCGATGAGTTCATTAAAGATCTAAAAAAAAAAAAAATTAGATTTCTCAGTTTGGATTCAAAATTGAGAAACCTTGATCCTTTCCCATCGTTCATCGTGCTTGCAGAAATGTTGAGCCTGTTCGACTAAGGTTTTGGGCCATCGTTTCTCTTCGATGAGTTCATTAAAGATCTAGAAAAAAAATAAAACAAAAAAAATTATTAGATTTCTCAGTTTGAATTCAAAATTGAGAAACCTTGATCCTTTCCTATCGTTCATCGCGCTTGCAGAAATGTTGAGCCTGTTCGACTAAGGCTTTGGGCCATCGTTTCTCTTCGATGAGTTCATTAAAGATCTAAAAAATATATATGTATATATAAAAATAAAAAATAAAAAAACAAAAAAAATCAGATTTCTCAGTTTGAATTCAAAATTGAGAAACCTTGATCCTTTCCTATCGTTCATCGTGATTGCAGAAATGTTGAGCCTGTTCGACTAAGGTTTTAGGCCATCGTTTCTCTTCGATGAGTTCATTAAAAATAAAAAAAATAAAAAATATATAAAAAAAAATCAAAAAAAGACATAGACCGCTAAGGTTAAACCAACTGTGTTCTTTGATCATGGTTGATTCAAGAAAAGCCTTGTCCAGAGTGTGGAGACAACTTGATTGTTCTAGGCAAGGGTCCTCCAAACGGGTTCATTAAGTAATCCTACCCTTACCTGGGGGCAATTCTATCAATCGAGATTTCATAAGACCGGATTAGGAGGCCTATGTGTACTCTCTCGTCTTTTAAATAAATTTTTTTTCAAAAATAAAATTTTTAAAAATAAATATTTTAAAATAAAAATAAAAAAAATAAAAAATTTCAAAAAAAAAATCTTTAAAAAATATAAAAAAATAAATAAATAATAAATAAATAAAAAAAGATTAAAAAAAAAACTTCCGTCATTTTGGGTTTAGATTGGAGAAATCTTGGTCTTCTCCTTTCTGAGCACTGGCGCTCGCGGAAATCGCTGAGCCCGTGTTCAGATTGGAGTGCCTTTTGCTCTCTTTGATGAACCCGATATTGGCCTTTCAAAAAAAAAACTCGTCATTTTTGGATTCAGATCCGAGAAATTATGGTTCATTTATTTCTGAGCACTGGCGCTCGCGGAAATCGCTGAGCCCATGTTCAGATCGGAATTCCATCTGCTCTCTTTGATGAATCCAATCTTGACCTTTCAAAACAGAGAATCTCATCTCATGGATGCGGTCTCAAAACATTTGTGTCTAGCGGTACTAGTACGCCCTTTCAGGGTCTACTGTATTGCGACCGGCATATTTGTAACTCCAACTTTATATTCTTCTTACCTCGAGCAAGCTCTGCTTCTCGATAAGTCGAATTTAAGTTCACAATTGCTTCTAGCAGTCACTGGAACGCTCATTCTGGGCTTACCATACCTGCGATCAGAACAATTGTACCCTCTATGGCGTTTTGCCTTCTTCATATTGCTTGGGTCATCTTCCTCGAGCAATTTGAAAAGACAAAACCATAGAACTTCCATTTATGATCATTATATTCTTGTGATTACTAATGGATGTGGTCTTGTTTCAGAAATTTTCGAAAAAAGACTAACAATGGCAGCATCACTTACCATTACTTTCGATGAGAGCAAGCACCAACTCATGCTTCAACAGAAGCAAACTACGCGCACCTACAAGCGCCCCATCAGCTGCCGAAGCGTCAACTCCCTCGGTAACTCTCTGAGCTCCGGGTCGACCTCGACTCCCCGGACTATCGTCTTGGGGACGCTGGGACCATTCCCACTTCCCGAGGAACAAGCTGCTCCTTCCAAGAAGCAGAAACTCGCCTCTCAATGTATCACTACCGTGACACCAAAGGCGGGCACCAGAAGGCCCGAAGCCCGTGGCAGCCCCACGAAGCGTCGACCAGCAAACGACCAGGTCTATCCCAAGACTTGGTCCCCAAGACCTTCACCAAAACAGAGAAGGTCCCAAACATCCACTAAGCCAGCATTCCTGGCCCCACTCAAGGAGAACCAGTTCTACCCTCTTGCTTACATGAAAGAGGAGAGACCCATCTCCAACCTGACTCCCAAGTCAAACCAGCATGAGCCGGCTTGTTCCTACAAGCCCAAAATCAAGTCATGCATCACAAGGCCTCTGCAAGCACCTGCTAAGGCCTACAAACCTGCAGTTCGACCCTTCATCTCTACAGGGGCCGAACTCCAAAAATTCAAAGCTTCCCTGCAACAGGCGAAGGACAGGGTTAGCATCCTGTCCTTGCCCAGCTGCAAAGAAGACAGGCTCGGTTGCTGCGCCCGAGGGAGCACATCCTTCGTTGTCAAAGCCCAGCCAGAGTTGACCGAAGCTCAAATTGCTCGTCGCATAGCCGCCGCGCGTCGTATAGGTAAAATAAACTAGAGAAGCAAAGGACTCAGCCTCCTACACTTCAAGTCTCTCCCAAATGGGTCGAAAAAGAAAGACCCAACCAAATTGTTGCCGTCCATATGGTTGGAAAAACCAGAAGGCGCCAAAAGCTAGCAACAAAAATCCATGTCCGACGTCCGATGACCTGCAGCGTCTCCTGGACAAGAAGACATTCGGAAGAATCTTCTGCTCCTTCAAGCAAAGGACGGCAGAGTGAACCTTCCTCAAGCTCTTCTTCAAAAAGAATGAGCCCCAGCTCAGTCACCAGGACAGTTTCTTCATTCGAATCACGAAGGATGAACGTCTTGGCTACAAATTCTGAGCCACCACCCCTCAATCCACCTCAAGATGATGCGATCACCCGCATCCAGCAGTTGGAACAAGGCCAACAGAGGATTGAAACTCTGATGGAAAACCTTCTCCTTGCCTTTCAAAATCAGGCGAACAATGAACCTCCTCTAAATCATCAAGACGATGAGGTAAATGGAGAAGATAATGAGTCACGCGCCCTTACCAAAAAGGACGTAGACAGTATCCTCGCCAAAGCAAAAGAAGAGGATATACTCAAAGAGCATGGGATCAAGCCACCATATCCTTTATGGATGGACTCGGTCCCGTTCCCCACCAAATTCAAGTATCCTACTCTCCAAACATATACGAGGAAAGGATCAGCCAGACAGCACGTCATCCATTTCAAGATCCTGACGGGAGCTATCGCGGATCAAGATGCACTCAAGATCCGCCTCTTTGCAAGTACCCTAAAAGGTACTGCCTTCGATTGGTACTCCACTCTGCCGGAGGACTCGATCCAAAACTGGGCCATGCTAGAGACACGCTTCCTGACTCACTTCAAAGGTGAAGATCATCCCGCTACTATGGCTCAGCTGTGCAGCCTAAAACAGGGGGAGAATGAATCAACATATGACTTCATTCATAAGTGGAATGCAATGGCGTACAAATGCTCTGATGTACTGCCACAAGCGTCGCTAGTCGACATCTGCCGAAACAACATGAGTGCCAAAATCCGCTCCATGATCATCGGCAACAAATCAAAAAACCTGGGAGAACTCCTAGAAGCTTCCATGGAAGTTGAAATGGTGATTAAAGACCTCAACAGTCAGAAATCATCAAGAAAAGAGCCAACCGCCATTGCAACCTCTAAACCAAAGAAGAAAGAGGTCCTCAATGTGCAGACCAAGTCAGCTCCTCAGCCACCAAAGAAAGCTGAAAACAAAGCTGCGGGTAAGAGACCTGAACTCTCAGATGCCTTCAAAAAACGAGTAGAGAAGAAATACCCGTTTGATGAAGATGTTGATGAAATCTTCGGGGCTCTTGTGGCAAACGGCAAGCTCACCTTGCCTGAACCAAAAAGACTGGGTGATGTTGGCAAAACCAACGATCCTCGGTACTGTCGATACCACCAGATGATCTCGCATCCTCTCAATCAATGCTTCATTGTGAGGGAGAAAATAAATGAGATGTGGAAAAACGGAGTCATCGCCTTTGACAAAAACTATGGGTTTGCCTCCGTCAACATGGTGACATGTGGACAAACATCAAAATCACCGAAGAAGAAGATCACTACTTCCTTCAAGGTGATAAACTCAATCCAAGCATCCGAGGAACTGGTTCCTTACCCGACACCAGACAGACAACCCATATGGGTACATCCCGATCTCCTGGAAGATGAAAATTGGGAGGTCGTGAAAACAAAGCCTACAGCTCAGCAGCGAAGGCAGGCTAGGAAACATCTCCTCAAGCTCAAAAGGCAAGAGAAGACCCAGCCAAAACAAGAAGTCAAAAAAAAGGCAGAGGCTTCCTCTACCGCTTCACTGGAGGCAACAAAAACATCCCTTCCAGAGACTTCAAAGGGGGTAAGAAAATTCACTCTTAGTGATTTCATGCCACCTCAATTCAAAGAAGCCATGCCGGAGGCATCATACTCTTGCAATTCGGTAGTTGGATTCTCCATTGATGGATATGAGTCCAGCGACACCGATGATGGATTCGAATCCAACTACACAGACGAGTGGGAGGAGTCCCTTGAAATAGGAGAATACCTCTCCGATGAAGAATGGGTTCCTGAGACTCATCTTATGCCAGTAATCTGGTATAACCCTCTACAGCCATAAGGATCCTGGTCTGATAATGAAGAAGACCAAGAGGCTGTACAAGAAAATGCTGCTGACCCAGCACCTCTCATTACTCCAGTGGAAATCAACCTTGTTGAGCCACAAAGAGTTGATGAAGAAGAAGATTTGACTCCCATGCCTGATCTTGAAGAATATGCAAGGATCTTGCAGCGTCTCGCTCTAGAACAAGAGCAAGGTCACGTCAACGAGCCTCCTCGCAATCCAGAGCCTGAAGTCCCTGAAGACCATCAGGTACATCCTCCCTTAACTCTTGAAAATGGAGAAAATTGCTGGATAGACGATCCTCTTACATCCGAGGATGAGTCTGACTCCGATCAGGCAACGTCTCCCGTCAGAGCTTCCTGTAATGTGATAATTCGGGATTATAGCTCTTTCGAAGCATCGTCTGATGAGAGCACTTACACTCCGGCGACGCCTAGCAATGTATCTTCTGGAGCCACCTCGTCTCACGTGACTTTCACTGAGATGACACCCTCTCAGGTTTCTTCTCCTGAGACTGTGACTTCAAAGTTCACACCCTTCCTGACTGAAGAATTCCCAGCTATTGATGCTTGGGACGATGAATTAGTCATCGAAGAAGAAAGGTTGCTGGATGCTATTCATGACTTGTTCTCGGAAAATGCTCCGTGCAACACAATCACTGAGGATGGCAACTCCGCTGCTGATACATCCTCAGCAAATGAAAAACGACAGCCTCTTTATCCTGAAGACAATCTTCCAAACGAAGACCCTTCTCAAGAAGCTCTCGAAGTTGGTAGAGGCACCCGCTCTGGCCGGGACTACCACAAAAATTACAACCAATCTTCCTTTACATATGTAAATCCTTCGGGAAAAGATGTTGTAAGCGCCCCTAGTGGCAACAATGATGAACATGCAGGCCCTAAGGAGGCTTTCAAGTATGACTTGATTGAACACTTCAAGCACATACCTGCACATCTGCACATCCTGAATTTATTGCGAATGTCTCCGCACACTCGTGATAATCTCATTTCAGAATTACAAAAGCTGAATGATGATGTCGACAAACATGCCCCGCAAGTCCTCCAAATTGAAATGGATTACCGGGTCAAAAACTCAGAAGCCTCCTCAAAGGGAGAAAAGAAGAAAACTGAGGGATCATGCATTGAATGCCTCTCGGTTAAAAAAACAGCCAGTGCAACCATCGCCTTCACAAAGGACGACCTCCTACTTGGCGAAACCAGGCACAACCAACCCCTGTACTTCACAGGGTACATCAAGGAAATGCCTATGCACAGAGTTCAGATCGACCCAGGTTCTGCACTCAACCTCATCTCCACATCGGCTCTCGAAGAGTTGGGCATCCCACCAAGCAAACTGAGCCACACATCTGTATCTATCTTTGGATATGATGGGAGTACTCAAAGGCCTATCAGCAAAATCAGGTTCAAGTTGCAAATCGGTGATCTTATTTCTGAGGTCACAGTACAGTGTATGCAATAAAAACCCCTTCATGCTACAACATCCTTCTCGGACGCCCTTGGATCCACGAGAATGGTGTTGTCCCTTCAACTCTACATCAATGCATCAAGTTTATTGGCGACGACGGCATGATACATCGAGTCTTTGCGGACAAAAAACCCTTCAAAGGTAAAGAAGTCCACTTCGCAGACTCACAAATGTATGAAGGTGAAAAAGAAGAAGAGGAGAAGCACACAGCACCCTTTACCGAAAATCTCCAGAAAGATAAAGGCAAGGCTCCTCAACAATCGCCGGAAGAAAACAAACCATCCGGTAAATCTGAAGAGAGCATTCAAACTCCCTTCATCATCTCCCTCAAACCTTCAAAGCCTTTGGTTATCACAACTAAATTGAAGAAGGTAAAGCAAAGGCCTGGGAGCAAATTTGTTGTCTCTTTCGTGTCTATCATGCAAGACACGGACTCAGATTCAGAGACAGAAGACGACACATCGTCAAGCCAAGCTGACACTCAGCAAGTTCAGCCTGCTCTTACTCCAATGGAGACAACTTCTGACATAGAAGATCCTACGTCAGCTTCCTTCGTTGTTCCAGCAACTTCAGCAAAGGAAAAGCCGATATTCTTCCATAGATCGGATGCTTCTTCATCAAACTCCATGTTTGAACCTTTCCAAAATGAAGGTATGCCTCAACTATCCTTATATAGTTCTGTGGCACAAGCTATTATGAAGAAAATGGGCTATGACGCTCAAAACCCAGTCGGTTTGGGAGAAGGACGCGGTATTCTCACGCCATTGGGGCCCGTCTTGACCAAAAGCCAGCTAGAAGATTGGAGACTCTACGGCTATGTAGAAAAGTATTCACACGGGTTAGGGTATGATCCCGACACTCCCCTGAGACAGTTGACACAAAGGCTTAAAAGTCAATATACTGACCAAGCCTCAACATCTCAAGTCCATGAAGACATCGATCTCCCTGGATATCTCTTTGATGAGTCACCTGACAAAGATCCAGGAAGCTCATCCAATTGGCACGATTTCTCCGAAAATGAAGAGGAGTTGTCTGATGGCACAGACATGTGGTCTTCTGACCCAGAAGAACCCTCATCTCCAAAAGAAGTAGCCTACTTCGACCCGGTTTCAACAAGCGATTGGGATCATCTCATAGCAAGCCTTGGGAGAATTACCGATCAAGAAGACCCATGGAAAGGAACAAAGCCTTGGTCTGGAAATGCCCTTGAAACCCCAGAAGGTTTCGTTGAGCTGGAAGCCTCCGAAAATATTGTGGAGGAACCACCTTTGAACATTCCAACAGAAGATCCTGTTCAAAAGATAGACTTGGGAACACCAGATAACCCACGTCCTGTATTCATAAGCAAGAATATAAAGGATGATGAGTTACCTGAGTATATCGCCTTTCTTCGTGAGTTCATTGATTGCTTTGCATGGTCTTACGCTGAAATGCCTGGCTTAGACCCCAAAATAGCGGTTCACAAACTCAATCTTCAAGAAGACATCAAGCCTGTCAAGCAAGGCCAAAGAAGATTCCGTCCAGATGTGATGGATAAAATTGAACAAGAAGTTCAAAAACTCAAAAGCGTCGGCTTCATCCGTGAGGAACAACATCCTGAATGGTTGGCCAACATTGTCCCCGTGACAAAGAAAAACGGGTAGATCAGGGTCTGTATTGACTATAGAGACCTGAATGGCGCATGCCCTAAAGATGAATTTCCGCTCCCCATACCAGAGGTAATGATTGATAATACCTGTGGATTCGAGCGAATGACATTCATGGATGGTTTCTCTGGCTACAATCAGATAAAAATGTATCCTGAAGATGAAATACATACATCTTTTCGGACCCCATTTGGCGTGTATTGTTACACTGTCATGCCATTTGGTCTGAAAAATGCTGGTGCCACATATCAGAGGGCTATGATGAAAGTATTCCAAGATATGCAGCACAAGACGGTTGAATGTTACGTTGATGACCTCGCCGTCAAAAGCAAAAGAAAAGAAGATCATCTCGAAAACCTTCGAGAAGTCTTCCTCCGGCTTCGCAAACACAAACTGCGAATGAATCCTTTGAAATGCTTCTTTGGCGTCTCGTCGGGTAAGTTCCTCGGATTCTTAGTTTGGAAAGCTAGAATAGAGGTTGACCCCATAAAAGTCAAAGCCATTCTAGAAATGCCCTCTCCAAGAACCTTGAGAGAACTCAAAGGGCTTCAAGGGAGATTGGCCTACATCAGACGGTTCATCTCCAATCTTTCAGGAAAATGCCGTCCATTCTCCCGGTTGATGAAAAAAGGTGTAAACTTTGTCTGGGATGCTGACTGTGAAGCTGCTTTCCAAGACATCAAGTCATACCTGACAAAACCTCCAGTGTTAGCTGCTCCTACCACTGGAAAACCATTCATCTTGTACACAAGAACCCTTGATCACTCTTTGGGAGCTCTGCTTGCGCAAGAAAATGATCAAAGAAAAGAAGCTGCTCTATATTACCTCAGCCGTATGCTAGTAGGTGCAGAGCATCGCTACTCTCCAGTCGAAAAAGAATGTCTTGCAGTGATGTTCGCCGTACAAAAACTGCATCACTACTTGCTTTCCAACACAGTCTACCTGGTCTCAAGGGTCAACCTCTTGAAGGTCCTTGTCACAAAGGTAGGTTCTCTCAATGCTTGACTGGCAAAATGGTCCATCCTTCTGTCACAATTTGATATTAGGTATGTACCACAAAAGGCAATCAAAGGGCAAGCTCTAGCAGACTTCCTCGCAGAGCATCCATTACCCAAAGATTCTCCGCTCAGAGATGATCTCCAAGACGAACCAGTCTACAATGTGGAGACTTTCTCACAAAGTGCCTCCTGGGACATGTACTTTGACGGTGCAATCAGGACAAATGAAAAAAGACAGCTGATCTCGGGAGTTGGCATCCTCTTTGTTAGCCCCGACAAATACATGATTCCACACACTTTCTCGCTACTGGAACCATGCATAAACAATGCAGCTGAATATCAAACTCTGATCCTAGGATTAAAACTCGCCATCGAATCCGGTATCACCATGCTGGAAGTCTTTGGAGACTCTCAACTGATCGTCAACCAGATGAATCAGAAATTTGAAGTCAGGAAGCCAGATTTGCTGCCTTACTACAACAAAGCACAATCACCTTTACAAAAGTTTGACATCTGTCACATCACCCACATTCATGGAGGTGAAAACATACGTGCAGATGCCCTAGCTGGACTTGCCGCATCCATGGCAATCCAGGAAGGGGAAAACATGCAAATCACAGTGTGTGAAAAAAGAATCCTTCCTCCTCTTAACACACACCAAGCAGTTGCTGAATGCCACCAAGTGGTTGGAAGTCAGATTTCAATCCTTCAAACTTCAATCGGCGACTGGAGGGATCCGTTCATTGATTACATTATGTTCGGAATCCTACCTGAAGATCCAAAAGAACGGGTAAGCATCCAAAGGCGAACCCCAAGCTTTCATTTGGATATTCCTTCAAAATTCTTTTACAGGGAATCCTTCAACGGAGTACTTCTACGCTGCTTGTCACAACAAGAGGCTGAAGAAACACTCAAAGAAGTTCATGCTAGTCTTTACGGAGCTCATCAGGCTGGTCCTAAGCTCTATGATCAGATAAAAAGGTTAGGTTATTACTGGCCTACCATGGTAGCTGACGCAATGCAATTTGCTAAGCGCTGCCAACAATGCCAAGTTCATGGAGATTACATTCACATGCCTCCAGAATGGCTGCATCCTACAGTGATTTCATGGCCTTTCGAAGCCTGGGGTATGGACATCATAGGTCTTATTTCTCCCCCTTCGAGCAAAGGTCATCGCTTCATCTTCGCCGCTACGGATTATTTCTCCAAGTGGTCAGAAGCATTTGCGTTCAACGAAATGAAGACCTCATCAGTCCTTCAGTTCCTGCGCACCAACATCATTTGTCGTTTCGGCATACCCAAAAGATTCGTCCATGATAACGGACCACAATTCCGGGATCATCGATTCTACAGGTTCTGCGACAAATACAAAATCCAAAGCTGTCCTTCGACTCCATACAATCCGGCAGCAAACGGATTAGCAGAAGCTTTCAACAAGACACTCTGCAAAATCCTCAAAAAAATGCTCTCTAGTCACAAAAGAGACTGGAGCGATAAAATGTCTGAAGCTTTGTGGGCCTATCGAACCACCGTTCGAGGACCAACCCATAGCACACCATTCTCCTTGGTCTATGGATGCGAAGCTGTCGTGCCCTTGGAAGTACAAATTCCTTCCTTGAGGGTATCCTTGCAAAATGACATGACTCAAGAAAGCAATGTCAAATTGCGACTCCATGAGCTGGACAATCTCGATGAGAGACGGCTCGAAGCTTAACAAAGCATTGAACTTTACTAAGCACGCATGGCAGGGTCTTTCGACAAAAAGGTCAGGCAACGCGCCTACAAAAAGGGTGACTTAGTTCTTGCGGTAAAAAGACCAATGGTCTTCGCTCACAAGTCCAAAGGCAAATTTGAGCCAAAATGGGAGGGACCCTACGTCATCGACAAAGTTTTCTCCAACGGCGCATATGCACTCCTAAACATGGAAGGTGACAGATGTATGCTGCCCATCAATGGCAAGTTCTTAAAGCGGTACTACCTTTGAAGACTTACCCAACTGGGTAAGAGCAATGCCTGTATGGCCAAAACCGGTTTCCAGGTACACGCTCGCTAAACCCACCTTTTTTTAGAATTTTCATATCAAATGTTGAAATTTCTAGAAATTTAAACAATGCTTACTTTCATCGTTTCATTGTTTAAAAAAAACCCCAAGTTTAGGAACCTTTCCCTAACTTGACCAAAATTTTCAACCCGTAAACCCAAAATTCATGGTTTGAAACAAAATCCGGATTCAGGGATTTCCACCCTAGTCCACCCTGCCTTTTACCGCCAAAATGGTTTTAGGTCAAAACTTATGACCCTCGTGTCTTTAAAAAAAAAAAAGGTTTTTCAAAAAAAAAAATCCGCGGGGAAGCGACGCTTAGTCGATACTCGCACAAATCGAAAGCATGCGAACCACGTTCGACACTTCCAAAATCGCAGGGAAGCGACATTTCATCGATACTAGCGAAATCCAAAACCGTGGAGATGCAACATTTCAGTTGATATCCAGAACCCAAATTTCAAAGGTTCGAAAAAAAAACCTAAAAAACCATGGAGACGCAACATTTCAGTTGATATCCATAACCCAAAGGTTCGAGAAAACCACAAATTTCAAAAAAATCGTGGGGAAACGACATCACCCGTAAAACCAAAATTTTTGAAAAGCAAGGATACGACATTCCATCGATACTTGCACCCAAATTCACGAGGATGCGACATTCCATCTGATGGACCGCGCTCCTGCTTGGTTCTACCGAGGTCGGCGGACGTGGGAGTCCGTCGGGTCCGACCCTTTCGTAACCGGGGGGCAAGGGCGTGCATCAACATTTCTTTTTTTGTGGGTGTGCCAGATTTTCTATTTTTACTTGGAATTGCAAGTGGTGATCCGGAGATCAACCTTCGCAAGTAAAAAGGAAATCAACTTCTTTCAAGTTTTCCATTGCACATATATTTAAGAAAAGAGACATTTTCTTGATTTGCCGTGAAAGGCGATTTTTTTGGCATTTATAGCCGATTTTGGCGTTTATAGCCGATTTTTGGCGTTTATAGCCGATTTTGGCGTTTATAGCCGATTTTACAATCCTTATCAACAATGAAAGACAAGAATTGTGATTTTTGTCTCTTTTGAAAAAAATACAAACTACAATGAAAAGCAAGAAAAGGAGGATCTAACTTCTCAGGAGATTGTGGGGGACTCGTTTAGATTGACGGTCGCAAGCCACATGTGGGCTTCGCCATCATCCATGCAGATGAGAACAGAGGATGCTATTTGATTCACTTGGCTTGGCTATAACCTCGGGTTTTTAGAAGACAAAGACCAAAGGAAGGTCCTATGTCCAATAAAAAACCGAGTAGACGGGCTGAAAAGCCACATCTAAGCCATTGGAGGCAGGAGGAGAAGGCAAGGACCTTGGGGGGGGGGTACCCCCCAAGGGACTTTTGTCACCTTGTTGCGGTGGCCGGTGTAGAACTTCCGCAGAGTTTTCTCTCTTTTTCTTTTCTCTGGATTTCTGACTGCTGTCTGATGTTTGTTGTGTGTTTTTTCCGATCTGGATTCCTTTGGAGTGCTCTCCTATTTATAGGCTCTTGGTAGCCATTTAGGAGAGTTTATGGGCTTTTAATGTCATTAAGCCGCATAATGGGAGGAGTTACAAAATTGAATTGTTTATTTTGTAACTCCTTTTTCTTGGCTTCTGATTGGCCGGAGGAGATTGAGGGCATTTAATCGCCTTTAATCGCCATGATGGGAGGAGTTTCATGGGTTAAATGCCATGAATTTCTTGACTTGTAACTCCCGAATGCTTGCTTCTGATTGGGCCGTCCAAAGAAATGGATTAATGACTGTAATAAAGCTAGTCAATTAACCGCATTAAGTGGTCGCCGAGCAGCTGAAGAGTCGCGGGCCGTGCCACGTCTTTTGAGATTCTTCTGTTGATGATCATCGATGGATCTTCATGTAGATCGACATCAGATGATCATGTAATTTCAGATGTTTGTTGCCAACAGCGGGTCGGTGCCATCTGTCCTGTCGATTTCTCGATCGGTCGGGTGGAAAGCACACTTTTTTTGGTTGACCGGGTGGCGATCAATACTGTCTTCGATACTCTTGATGTTTTACCCGTGTTTTGGACGGATATCAGAGGACTTGGTGTCTCAAAAGCATGAATTTTGGAAAGTACCAGAGGCTGGGCTCCTCGAATCGCGAAAAAAACGGCGAAAACCGGGGTTTCCGGGGCTTTCCCGGCGACCCCGGGGTCCATGGTCGCCGGCGACCCTGGCCCAGGGTCGCAGGGGTCTGCGACCCTGGGGGGTTTTCCCCCTTTCTGGTCCCGTTTTGCGTCCGTTTTTGCTTTTTTTCTGATTCTTTTTTCTTCTGTACTTTTCTTTGACATTTTGACCATTTATTGGCCTGATTTCTTTGTAAGAAACCTGATGAGAATCCTTGCATTTTATTTTGCAAAGTTTCCAATTTCCTGAGAAAGCCGAAGACTTTGTCGCGCAGAGCTGCCGATTTTCTGTCAAAAGCTGAAACTGGGTCAAACGATGTCGGAATGACCTGAAATTTGGTGTGAAGCCTCCTGAGCAATAAATAAGACCAACCACAGGCTTTTGTTTGAGTTTCGAAGCCGTTTGGGGTCCTATCACCTGCAGACTTGCTTTTTGTCGCGATGAAGATGTCGCGGTTTGATGTGCGGTCAACCGA
Organism: Litsea cubeba; assembly: GCA_012931725.1. Classification (NCBI taxonomy): domain Eukaryota; kingdom Viridiplantae; phylum Streptophyta; class Magnoliopsida; order Laurales; family Lauraceae; genus Litsea; species Litsea cubeba. Next base: position 37,222,339 of record CM022951.1, read on the forward strand.
TGTCCGATTGACTTGAAATTTGACAGGGAACCTATTGGAGTCATTTTAAGATGATCCATAGGTTCTGTCTTGGAAATCATGGTCCCGGAGAGCTTTACCGCCGAGAGCTCCTTTTCGGCTGTCGGAGAAGCGAAGTTAGGCCAAATGATTTTGAAATGGCCCGAAACTTCTTGTGTACTCCTCTTTTGGCTGTCTGGAAGAATCTTGCAGTTTTTGTTTGATTCTGACAAGATTTTATTTTTGGAAGCAGCATTGCCTATTTATGGCAGGTTGCGACTTCATGTAGCTCTTTGGATCTTGAAAAGGCAAAGTGACATTTTTGGTGTCAACAAATGCCCCCTCGAGGTACAGCGGCGAGTTGCTTAACTTTTGTAGTCGATGTGCCTCGAAGAGATTTTTGAAGGAGAGCCTGTGACTTGACCAAGAGTCTTTGAGCAATCTTTCTTTTGGTATTTGTAGCCTTTTGAGCTTCCAGGGAAATTTTATGATAGTGAAAGGGATCACGTACCATTTCGAGGCAAAGTTTTGAAGATGACATCAGGGATGTGGATTTGGGTTTTGACCTTGTGACCTAACAGGCTATATATGGCAGGTTAGGGGGTCGGGTTTGGTTTTGATCGTGTGACCCAACAAGCTGTATGTGGAATGTTGGGGGATCAATTTTGGTTTTGATCTTGTGACCTAACAGGCTGTATGTGGCAAGTTAGGGGATCAGGTTTTGGTTTTTGGTTTTGGTCTTGTGACCTAACAGGCTGTATGTGGCAAGTTAGGGGACCAGGATTTGGTTTGATGGAATGTCAATTTCAAGAATTTGGCTCAATTTGGTAGATGAGGTTTGATGGTTTGATTTTTGGAAGCTCATGGGGCTTGGAATTTTCTTTTGTATGGTCCAATCAACTCAAAAGAGGCATGGAACCATTTTTGTATGCTCTTGGTAAGAGGGATTTCTCTTTGACTAAAAGCCCAAAATTTTCTTCTTTTTTTTTTTTTTTTTTTTTTTTTGTGCCTAGGTGGTCAAACCTGGCTCATATGGGCTAACCCATGGGACCTTAAGCTTTTGAAATGGCTTAGATCTCATATGGTGTCATTTTTGCAAAGAATATCCAAAAATATCTCATTTGGATAGAGAATATCTAAGAATATCTTTACTTGGAGAGAATCTCTCATGATCCCTTTATTTTTGGGATAGGATATCTCAAGATATCTTTCTTTTGGGAAAGAATCCGTCATAGATTGATTTTTGGGAGAAAATCTCTCATTGATTTCTTTTTGGGAGAGAATCCCTCAAGATATCTTTCTTTTGGGAAAGAATCTTTCTAATTTCTTTCTTTTGGTAAGGTTACTAATTAGTAACACTTACCTCTTTCTTCTTTCCTTCTTTGGTTTGCTCTCCTCTATAAAAGCAAGGAGAAGGTTGGATCTCTTGCTCTTATTACTTTCTTTTGCAATAATCTCAAGAGGGCTTCAAGACCAAGAGCTTTTCTTCTTCAAGATCTTCAAGAGTTTTCTTCTTCTTCTCCATCAATGGCTTCAAGTAAGTTCTCCTTTTTTTCAAGAAAACTTCATTGTAGGAAAAAAAGTTCTTTCTCCTTTTTGTTTCTTTCTTTTTCTTTTCTTCTCTTTCTTTTTCTTTTTTTTTTCTTTTCCACGTGTTTTCCCCTTTTTTTTTTTACACGTGTTTTTTTTTTTTTGCTTTCTTTTCTTTTTTTTTTTCATGTTTTTTTTTTATTGTGTGGGCTGTACGGACAGATCCGTACGGATCTGGCCGTACGGCCACGTGGCCTGTGGGCCAGCCCGTTTTTTTTTTTCTTCTTCTTTTTTTTTTCTTTCCCTCCCTTTTTTTTTGAGAGAGTTTCGTTTCCTTTTTTGTTTTCTTTCTCCTCCCTTTTTTTTTTTTTTTTTTTTTTTTTTTTTTTTTTAGAGAAAGTTTCTTTTCTTTTCTCTTCTTTCTTTTTTTTTTTGTTTGCTCATCATGATAATGCATTTTTTTTCGCAAATCTAGATGTTCATGCATGCCTTTAATTTGTAAATTAAATTTGTAGCATGATGTGATTGCATACCTGAAAGTTTTTGCAAATTTGGGAACTTGGAGCTCGCAGTGATGTTGAGCCCTTCCTGATTTTGCGGAGACTTTTAGGTTTCGAAAGTTTGGAGTTTTGGAGCTCGCAGCGATGTTGAGCCCATCTTCAAGCTTTCTATTTCTTTCGGGATAGTTCCTTTTCTTCGGAATTGCCCCGTCATCATGTCAAAATTTCGCCAGATTTTTTTTAGCGAGATTCTGTCATTTTGATGTTTGATCTTTTTTTTTTTCTTTTCCATCCTTTTCAGGTGGTTCCTCCAGAGCGAACAAGGGTAAAGAGCCTGCTACAAGCGTACCTCGTCGATCTTCTAGATCTTCTAATCCGGCCATTCAGCAGGCTTTCGAGAAGGTCCAGTATGTTGAGAGAAATCTGGAAGAGTGCGACTCCCTCAACAGAGATGAGATGAGGCAGCGACTGATCACTCTCAAGGGAGAGGAATTCTATAAGATCATGGTAAGCAGTCGTCCATGGGTGATGGAAGATCAGAGCATTCTGCCCAAGCCTACCTTCTTCTTTGGTGATGCGGTCCCTGACGACATTACATACCAGAGGAGATCTTTTCAGTTTTCCTTCACAGCAGATGGTGAGAAGAAGACTGTTACTACCCGGTCGATGTTTGATCGCACCGTCTCGATTCTGAGCCTTGCCCCCACGTGCCCTAAGAGGGAAGATCCTCCAAGTTGGGTGAGAAGGACAAATGTAATCAAGACCGGGGTTTTTGTTGGCGGTTCTCCTGGATATACGGAGAGGTCGCCTGTTGACATGGACCTGTTGATGCCATCCAGCGGCTACCAGGGCTCTGATTATCCGTCGGTCGATTTGAGACCGGTGGGCCTTGGTATTTTCAGTGGTGACGGCAGCAATTGGATCAAGCCTTTCCGACTTCGTGGCCGCTTCAATGCTGACTCCGAGTGGAAGTCGTGGACTGATCGCGTCCTGCTGATTGGTGGCGCCGTTTTGAAGGAAGCCGGGATTTTTGATGCGGTCCGAGCTTTTAGGGAGACCGTGATCTTTTCCGACGAGGCCTTCATGGCTATGCTGGAGTCGTTCCTCCCTCAAACCAATACCTTCGTTGTGACGAATGGTGAGATTGGTTTTTCTTTGAAGGAGCTGAGCGCTATTACCGGATTGCCCATCCTCGGCAAACTCTATGAGGAGTTTATGCCGATTGACAGCGTCCTCGAGGGGCAGTCTGAGGAGTTCAGGCTTTTATACTTTCAGCTCGTCGCCTTCTATGATTTTTTGAAGGAGAAGGGGGGTTCGAAAGTTAGATCCAGCAGTTGGAAGAGTTTTTGCTCTTCATTCCCCAACTTCTTTGATAGCAGGGGGCCTTCTGATAGCATGACCCAGGAAGCTGGAGCTCAGGATCCAAGTTCAAAGAAGATCTTGGCCATGCAAGAAGAGTTGAGAGATTTCTGTGCAAGCACAAACGCCATATGTCCTGACATTGCACTGCGGAGAGATCTCGCTGTTTACCTCACTTATTGGCTTGGTGAGGCTATTTTTGCTGGAGGAGATGGAACGCACATCAGGCCGCATTGTATTTTCCCGGCTTGTCAGATGGCGTTTGGAGAGCAGCTTGCTTTGGTGCCTGCTCTTTACTCCTACCTGTGTACCGAACTGCAGGCTGCTGCTTTTCTAGTTCGGCTTGGGCTTCCCATGAATAGGGTATTTTCAGCCCATATCTTTTATTCGTGGTATGTATACCACTGTCCTGGCTTCCATCGGCTGGGTGTTGCACAGGATGATGATCCTCTGATGATTCGACTGGCTAAGGGCAAAGCCGTGTCCGAATCACTTTTGTTTGCCCGCATGAGGATCCGACGGTTCAGGGACGTCGAGATGGGGCAATCTTCAGTAAAGCTTTCTCCGGAGTTGCGGAAGAAGGCTTTTGATTTTGGTGCCTCCCGAGACTCTACCAGGGCGGGGTCGGGAAGGCATTATTCCTTGACAAATGCAGAGAGAGAGTGGCTTTTCAGCATACGTGTCGGCACGATGGTGTACCGCAGACATCTTTTCGTCGACATCCAGCCGTATGTACCTTCTCGCTTTGCTTTGCAGCTTGGCTTTTCTCAAGGCGTTGTTGGAGCGCCTTCAAGTATGGTGAAGCGCTTTGGAGGCTTACAGGACGGGAGAAATGCATGGGCTTTCTATAGTGCTGAAGACACTACAGCCATGATTTCTTATCCTGTGTTGTTGACTTCCCGTACTGCCGGCTTTGCGAAGTGGTTCGCGGAGAGCTTTTCGGCATATCGGGGACTTTCCAGGAAGGAGCTTGATGTGAAGCTGGCATCTGGAAAGGGCCTTGGAAAGTCGGATGGCATCCGGCGAGAGGAAGTTTGGTCCTTCCTTTCTGGAGAGAAGCACAAGATAGGCTTTCTCGGTGACCAGGGCGTCATCGGTTCTGAAGCTGTTCGAGAAATACCTGACGAGGCTTTGGAGCAGCTAGAACAGGAGGAAGCCGAACTTGGTGCTTTGGATGCAGGCGGCACAAAGGCAAGCTTCCGTGGAGTCTACTGGCAAGAGCAGACCATCCAGTGATGAGTCAAGTGGGAAACCTGACTCTGACAGCGGGGTAGGTTCTTCTAAGAAGCGAGCCCGCAGAAGTAAGAGGAGGAGGAGTCATCATAGTAGCAAGGGGCAGCATGAGGGTTCTCCTAACTTGGAAGTTCCTCTTACTATCAATGAGGATGTGCCAGTGGATGCTGACGAGCCTCCGGAGAAGAGAAGCCGAGAAGAAGAGACCGTCGGTGAAGGTATGATTCTTCCTTTTTCTCTTTCTATTTCTTTTCATGGGATTTTTCCATGTTATGATTTGCTTCTTGTTTCTGCTTTTCTTCTCTTTTTTTTTTTTAGCAGAGGAAGACTTGGTGATGCCTGAGGTCCCAACCGATGAGGTGGTGATGGATCCTGTTGAGGCACCTGAAGAAGAACCGACGGGCTCTGGAGTAAATCCAGAATCTCCAATTGGTACGACTTCTTTTGCTCTTCTTTTTTTTTTTTTTTTTTTTTTGACTTGGCTTCCTAACACACATTTTTTTTGTTGCCAGCTGACTTGCCACAGGGTTCTGATGACTTTGAACCATCGATGGACGCAAATGTTGATGATGCTTTCGATGAGTTCATGGAGGAAGAAAGTGTTCCGCCAGTCGTCGAAGAAGGTATTTTGTAGTTATAACTCTGATAATGATTTTCAAACAGGGTCATATTCATACCTTTTTGTGTTTCCTTTGCAGGTTTTGAAGTGGCAGAGGAGGATCCGTTGCTTCCAGGGCAAGAGATGCCAGAGGTTGATCCAGAGGTAGAGATTCCTGGGACCAGCTCTGACAATATTGAGGAGATTCCTCGCGCTGAGATTCCTTCCCGAGCAGGAGCAGCTTCAGCTGGAAAGAGTTCTTTTGTTACTCTTTCAACAGATGATGACATGAGTAGCCGACCAACGGAGTTGGGCGAATCCTCAGCTGGGCCATCTCTTCTTTTTGCGAAGAAGGTGGTGGTGCGAGTTGTGAGCTCTTGGGTTGAGACTCTCCTTTCTGGGCACTTGGAAGTTGGATTTGGCATGATCCAGCATGTGCAGGAGATTCTCAGTGATGCTGAAGAGGCTGGTCTGGATGTCACAGGTGCCAGGGCGATCGTTGATAGGATCATTGCACTGGGTGACAAGTGGTTTGAGACCGTGAGTTTGGCTGATGACCAGTTCTTCAAGGAGATGTTCCTGGATCCTGCTGATAAGGCTAAGTCTGACCTGGATGAGGCTACAGAAAGCAGGAAGGTGGCAGTCCGAAAGAGGAATAGAGAAGAGCTAACCATCATCGGGTTGACACATGACCTTAACATCCTTGATAGGGAGGTCGATGAGGCCAGGAAACGTCTTGAGCATCTGCAGGCACAAGTTGCTGCCAAGTGGACTGCCATAATAGAAGCTCGCGACAGGGAGAGTGCTCTGATTCACCAGGTTGCCGATGCCGAACAGGTTCTCAAAAGGAAGTCTGATGAGGATGAACAATGGCAAGCTGCTCGAGGTAAGCTTCCTGGTGTGAGAGAAGGGGTACAGCCCACTCCAGCATCTCATGGCAAGTTCCTGAAGAAGCGTGCCTTGGAATCCTTGACAGCTGAAGCTAAAAGTCTGCTTGGGGAGCTGAACTCTTGGCTGGAGACCATTTTTGATTGAGCTCCTGTATACAGAAACCATCCTTCTCTCTTTTTTTTTGGTACCACTTGTATATTTTTTTTTGGTACTTATTTTTTGTAGTGCTTGTGAACACTCTTTTTTTTTGGTACCACATGTATATATATTTTTTTTTGGTACTCTTTTTTTTGTAGTGCTTGTGAACACTTTCTTTTTTTTTTTTGTTATCCCTACGCTCACTTGAATCTTTTTGTGATAAAAGTAATTGCTAAATGGGATTGATTTTTTTTTGTTATCCCTACGCTCACTTGAATCTTTTTGTGATAAAAGTAATTGCTAAATGGGATTTGATCAAAAGGTTGTCATTTTGTGAAAATCTTTTGTCAAATGATTGTTTTGGCATGAAAGCCAGGTTTTTGTTTGTGGCATGGAAGCCAATTTTGGCATGAGAGCCAGCTTTTCTTGTGGCATTGATAGCCGAGTTTTTTTTTGTGTGGCATCTATAGCCAATTTTGGTGGCATTGATAGCCGAATTTGTTTTGTGGCATCTATAGCCGGTTTTTGGTGGCATTGATAGCCTGTTTTGTTTTGGTGGCATTGATAGCCGGTTTGTTTTGGTGGCATTGATAGCCGTTTTTGAAATCCAAGTTTTTTTTTTTGTGTGGCATTGATAGCCGGTTTTGTTTTGGTGGCATTGATAGCCGGTTTGTGGCATTTATAGCCTGTTTTGATGGCATTTATAGCCGGTTTGGTTTTCAAAAAATGCAAGTATCGACTAAAAGTCGCCTCCCTGCTGAATGTTCTTGCAAGTATCGATGGAATGTCGCATCCTTGCTCATTCGGTTGCGAGTATCGATGGAATGTCGCATCCTCGCGGATTTGGGTGCAAGTATCGATGGAATGTCGCATCCTTGCTTTTCAAAAAATTTTGGTTTTGCGGGTACTGACTTGATGTCGTTTCCCCACAATTTTTGAAATTTGTGGTTTTCTCGAACCTTTGGGTTATGGATATCAGCTGAAATGTTGCGTCTCCATGGTTTTTTAGGTTTTTTCGAACCTTTGAAATTTGGGTTGTGGATATCAACTGAAATGTTGCATCTCCACAGTTTTTTTTTTTTTTTTTTTTAGGTTTTTTCGAACCTTTGAAATTTGGGTTGTGGATATCAACTGAAATGTTGCGTCTCCACAGTTTTGGATTTTGCAAGTATCGACGAAATGTCGCTTCCCTGCGATTTTGGAAGTTTCGAACGAGGTTCGCTTGCTTCCGATTTGTGCGAGTATCGACTAAGCGTCGCTTCCTCGCGGGTTTTTTGAAAAACCATTTTTTTTTTGTTTAAAGACACGAGGGTCATAAATTTTGACCTAAAACCATTTTGGCGGTAAAAGGCAGGGTGGACTAGGGTGGAAATCCCTGAATCCGGATTTTGTTTCAAACCATGAATTTTGGGTTCAAGGGTTGAAAATTTTGGTCAAGTTAGGGAAAGGTTCCTAAACTTGGAATTTTTTTTTTTTGAACAATGAAACGATGAAAGTAAGCATTGTTTTAGATTTCTAGAAATTTCAATATTTGACATGAAAATTCTAAAAAAGGGTGGGTTTAGCGAGCGTGTACCTGGAAACCGGTTTTGGCCGTACAGGCATTGCTCTTACCCAGTTGGGTAAGTCTTCAAGGGTAGTACCGCTTTAAGAACTTGCCGTTGATGGGCAGCATACATCTGTCACCTTCCATGTTTAGGAGTGCGTATGCGCCATTGGAGAAAACTTTGTCGATGACGTAGGGTCCCTCCCATTTCGGCTCAAATTTGCCTTTGGACTTGTGAGCGAAGACCATTGGTCTTTTTACCGCAAGAACCAAGTCATTCTTTTTGTAGGCGCGTTGCCTGACCTTTTTATCGAAAGATCCCGCCATGCGTGCTTGGTAAAGTTCAATGCTTTGTTGAGCTTCGAGCCGTCTCTCATCGAGATTGTCCAGCTCATGGAGCCGCAATTTGACATTGCTTTCTTGAGTCATGTCATTTTGCAAGGATACCCTCAAGGAAGGAATTTGTACTTCCAAGGGCACGACAGCTTCGCATCCATAGACCAAGGAGAATGGTGTGCTATGGGTTGGTCCTCGAACGGTGGTTCGATAGGCCTACAAAGCTTCAGACATTTTGTCGCTCCAGTCTCTTTTGTGACTAGAGACCATTTTTTTGAGGATTTTGCAGAGTGTCTTGTTGAAAGCTTCTGCTAACCCGTTTGCTGCCGGATTGTATGGAGTCGAAGGACAGCTTTGGATTTTGTATTTGTCGCAGAACCTGTAGAATCGATGATCCCGGAACTGTGGTCCGTTATCATGGACGAATCTTTTGGGTATGCCGAAACGACAAATGATGTTGGTGCGCAGGAACTGAAGGACTGATGAGGTCTTCATTTCGTTAAACGCAAATGCTTCTGACCACTTGGAGAAGTAATCCGTAGCGGCGAAGATGAACCGATGACCTTTGCTTGAAGGGGGAAAAATAGGACCTATAATGTCCATACCCCAGGCTTCGAAAGGCCATGAGATCGCTGTAGGATGCAGCCATTCTGGAGGCATGTGAATGTAATCTCCATGAACTTGGCATTGTTGGCAGCGCTTAGCAAATTGCATTGCGTCAGCTACCATGGTAGGCCAGTAATATCCTAACCTTTTTATCTGATCATAGAGCTTAGGTCCAGCCTGATGAGCTCCACAAAGACCAGCATGAACTTCTTTGAGTGTTTCTTCAGCCTCTTGTTGTGACAAGCAGCGTAGAAGTACTCCGTTGAAGGATTTCCTGTAAAGGATTTTTGAAGGAATATCCAAATGAAAGCTTGGGGTTCGCCTTTGGATGCTTACCCGTTCTTTTGGATCTTCAGGTAGGATTCCGAACATAATGTAATCAATGAACGGATCCCTCCAGTCGCCAATTGAAGTTTGAAGGATTGAAATCCGACTTCCGACCACTTGGTGGCATTCAGCAACTGCTTGGTGTGTGTTAAGAGGAGGAAGGATTCTTCTTTCGCACACTGTGATTTGCATGTTTTCCCCTTCCTGGATTGCCATGGATGCGGCAAGTCCGGCTAGGGCATCTGCACGTATGTTTTCACCTCTACGAATGTGGGTGATGTGACAGATGTCAAACTTTTGCAGAAGTGACTGTGCCTTGTTGTAGTAGGGCAACAAATCTGGCTTCCTGACTTCAAATTTCTGATTCATCTGGTTGACGATCAGTTGAGAGTCTCCAAAGACTTCCAGCATGGTGATACCGGATTCGATGGCGAGTTCCAATCCTAAGATCAGAGCTTGATATTCAGCTGCATTGTTTGTGCATGGTTCCAGTAGCGAGAAAGCGTGTGGAATCATGTATTTGTCGGGGCTAACAAAGAGGATGCCAACTCCCGAGATCAGCTGTCTTTTTTCATTTGTCCTGGTTGCACCGTCAAAGTACATGTCCCAGGAGGCACTTCGTGAGAAAGTCTCCACATTGTAGACTGGTTCGTCTGGGAGATCATCTCTGAGTGGAGAATCTTTAGGCAATGGATGCTCTGCGAGGAAGTCTGCTAGAGCTTGCCCTTTGATTGCTTTTTGTGGTACATACCTAATATCAAATTGTGACAGAAGGATGGACCATTTTGCCAGTCGAGCATTGAGAGAACCTGCCTTTGTGACAAGGACCTTCAAGAGGTTGACCCTCGAGACCAGGTAGACTGTATTGGAAAGCAAGTAGTGATGCAGCTTTTGTACGGCGAACATCACTGCAAGACATTCTTTTTCGACTGGAGAGTAGCGATGCTCTGCACCTACTAGCATGCGGCTGAGGTAATATAGAGCAGCTTCTTTTCTTTGATCATTTTCTTGCGCAAGCAGAGCTCCCAGAGAGTGATCAAGGGCTCTTGTGTACAAGATGAATGGTTTTCCAGTGGTAGGAGCAGCTAACACTGGAGGTTTTGTCAGGTATGACTTGATGTCTTGGAAAGCAGCTTCACAGTCAGCATCCCAGACAAAGTTTACACCTTTTTTCATCAACCGGGAGAATGGACGGCATTTCCCCGAAAGATTGGAGATGAACCGTCTGATGTAGGCTAATCTCCCTTGAAGCCCTTTGAGTTCTCTCAAGGTTCTTGGAGAGGGCATTTCTAGAATGGCTTTGACTTTTATGGGGTCAAGCTCTATTCCAGCTTTCCGAACTAAGAATCCGAGGAACTTACCCGACGAGACGCCGAAGAAGCATTTCAATGGATTCATTCGCAGTTTGTGTTTGCGAAGCCGGAGGAAGACTTCTCGAAGGTTTTCGAGATGATCTTCTTTTCTTTTGCTTTTGACGGCGAGATCATCAACGTAACATTCAACCGTCTTGTGCTGCATATCTTGGAATATTTTCATCATAGCCCTCTGATATGTGGCACCAGCATTCTTCAAACCGAATGGCATGACAGTGTAGCAATACATGCCAAATGGGGTTCGAAAGGATGTATGTTTTTCATCCTCAGGATGCATCTTTATCTGATTGTAGCCAGAGAAACCATCCATGAATGTCATTCGCTCGAATCCACAGGTATTATCAATCATTACCTCTGGTATGGGGAGCGGAAATTCATCTTTTGGGCATGCGCCATTCAGGTCTCTATAGTCAATACAGACCCTGATCTGCCCATTTTTCTTTGTCACGGGGACAATGTTGGCCAACCATTCAGGATGTTGTTCCTCACGGATGAAGCCGACGCTTTTGAGTTTTTGAACTTCTTGTTCAATTTTATCCATCACATCTGGACGGAATCTTCTTTGGCCTTGCTTGACAGGCTTGATGTCTTCTTGAAGATTGAGTTTGTGAACTGCTATTTTGGGGTCTAAGCCTGGCATTTCAGCATAAGACCATGCAAAGCAATCAACGAACTCACGAAGAAAAGCGATATACTCGGGTAACTCATCATCCTTTATATTCTTGCTTATGAATACAGGACGTGGGTTATCTGGTGTTCCCAAGTCTATCTTTTGAACAAGATCTTCTGTTGGAAGGTTCGAAGGTGGTTCCTCCACAATATTTTCGGAGGCTTCCAGCTCAACGAAACCTTCTGGGGTTTCAAGGGCATTTCCAGACCAAGGTTTTGTTCCTTTCCACGGGTCTTCTTGATCGGTAATTTTCCCAAGGCTTGCTATGAGATGATCCCAATCGCCTGTTGAAACCGAGTCGAAGTAGGCTACTTCTTTTGGAGATGAGGGTTCTTCTGAGTCAGAAGTCCACACGTCTGTGCCATCGGACAACTCCTCTTCATTTTCGGAGAAATCGTGCCAATTGGATGAGCTTCCTGGATCTTTGTCAGGTGACTCATCAAAGAAATATCCAGGGAGATCGATGTCTTCATGGATTTGAGATGTTGAGGCTTGGTCAGTATATTGACTTTTAAGCCTTTGTGTCAACTGTCTCAAGGGAGTGTCAGGATCATACCCTAACCCTTGTGAAGACTTTTCTACATAGCCGTAGAGTCTCCAATCTTCCAGCTGGCTTTTGGTCAAGACGGGCCCCAATGGCGTGAGAATACCGCGTCCTTCTCCCAAACCGACTGGGTTTTGAGCGTCATAGCCCATTTTCTTCATAATAGCTTGTGCCACAGAACTGTATAAGGATAGTTGAGGCGTACCTTTATTTTGGAAAGGTTCAAGCATGGAGTTTGATGAAGAAGCATCCGATCTATGGAAGAAGATCGGTTTTTCCTTTGCTGAAGTTGCTGGAACAATGAAGGAAGCTGACGTAGGATCTTCTATGTCAGAAGTTGTCTCCATTGGAGTAAGAGCAGGCTGAACTTGCTGAGTGTCAGCTTGGCTTGACGATGTGTCGTCTTCTAGCTCTGAATCCGAGTCCGTGTCTTGCATGATAGACACGAAAGAGACAACAAATTTGCCCCCAGGCTTTTGTTTTGCCTTCTTCACTTTAGTTGTGATGACCAAAGGCTTTGAAGATTTGAGGGAGATGATGAAGGGAGTTTGTATGCTCTCTTCAGATTTACCGGATGGTTTGTTTTCTTCCGGTGATTGTTGAGGAGCTTTGCCTTTATCTTTCTGGAGATTTTCGGCAAAGGATGCTGTATGATTCTCCTCTTCTTCTTTTTCACCTTCATACATTTGTGAGTCTGCGAAGTGGATTTCTTTACCTTTGAAGGGTTTTCTGTCCGCAAAGACTCGATGTATCATGCCGTCGTCGCCAACAAACTTGATGCATTGATGTAGAGTTGAAGGGACAACACCATTCTCATGGATCCAAGGGCGTCCGAGAAGGATGTTGTAGCATGAAGGGGTCTTTATTGCATACACTGTGACCTCAGAAATAAGATCACCTATCTGCAATTTGAACCTGATTTTGCCGATAGGCCTTTGAGTACTCCCATCGTATCCAAAGATAGATACAGATGTGTGGCTCAGTGATGGACCGCGCTCCTGCTCGAGTTCTACCGAGGTCGGCGGACGTGGGAGTCCGTCGGGTCCGACCCTTTCGTAACCGGGGGGCAGGGGCGTGCATCAACATTTCTTTTTTTTTTGTGGGTGTGCCAGATTTTCTATTTTACTTGGAATTGCAAATGGTGATCCGGAGATCAACCTTCGCAAGTAAAAAGGAAATCAACTTCTTTCAAGTTTTCCATTGCACATATATTTAAGAAAAGAGACATTTTCTTGATTTGCCGTGAAAGGCGATTTTTTTGGCATTTATAGCCGATTTTGGCGTTTATAGCCGATTTTTGGCGTTTATAGCCGATTTTTGGCGTTTATAGCCGATTTTGGCGTTTATAGCCGATTTACAATCCTTATCAACAATGAAAGACAAGAATTGTGATTTTTGTCTCTTTTAAAAAAATACAAACTACAATGAAAAGCAAGAAAAGGAGGATCTAACTTCTCAGGAGATTGTGGAGGACTCGTTTAGATTGACGGTCGCAAGCCATATGTGGGCTTCGCCATCATCCATGCAGATGAGAACAGAGGATGCTATTGATTCGCTTGACTTGGCTATAACCTCGGGTTTTTAGAAGACAAAGACCAAAGGAAGGTCCTATGTCCAATAAAAAAACCGAGTAGACGGGCTGAAAAGCCATATCTAAGCCATTGGAGGCAGGAGGAGAAGGCAAGGACCTTGGGGGGGGGGGTACCCCCCAAGGGACTTTTGTCACCTTGTTGCGGTGGCCGGTGTAGAACTTCCGCAGAGTTTTCTCTCTTTTTCCTTTCTCTGGATTTCTGTGCTTCTCTCTGTCTGTGTGTCTGTCTCTTTTTTCCGATCTGGATTCCTTTGGAGTGCTCTCCTATTTATAGGCTCTTGGTAGCCATTTAGGAGAGTTTATGGGCTTTTAATGTCATTAAGCCACATAATGGGAGGAGTTACAAAATTGAATTGTTTATTTTGTAACTCCTTTTTTCTTGGCTTCTGATTGGCCGGAGGAGATTGAGGGCATTTAATCGCCTTTAATCGCCATGATGGGAGGAGTTTCATGGGTTAAATGCCATGAATCTCTTGACTTGTAACTCCCGAATGCTTGCTTCTGATTGGGCCGTCCAAAGAAATGGATTAATGACTGTAATAAAGCTAGTCAATTAATCGCATTAAGTGGTCGCCGAGCAGCTGAAGAGTCGCGGGCCGTGCCACGTCTTTTGGAATTCTTCTGTCGATGATTATCGATGGATCTTCATGTAGATCGACATCAGATGACCATGTAATTTCAGGTGTTTGTTGCCAACAGCGGGTCGGTGCCATCTGTCCTGTCGATTTCTCGATCGGTCGGGTGGAAAGCACACTTTTTTTTGGTTGACCGGGTGGCGATCAATACTGTCTTTGATACTCTTGATGATTTACCCGTGTTTTGGACGGATATCAGAGGACTTGGTGTCTCAAAAGCATGAATTTTGGAAAGTACCAGAGGCTGGGCTCCTCGAATCGCGAAAAAAACGGTGAAAACCGGGGTTTCCGGGGCTTTCCCGGCGACCCCGGGGTCCATGGTCGCCGGCGACCCTGGCCCAGGGTCGCAGGGGCCTGCGACCTTGGGCCAGGGTCGCAGGGGCCTGCGACCCTGGCCCAGGGTCGCAGGGGTCTGCGACCCTGGGGGGGTTTTCGCCCCTTTTGGTCCCGTTTTGCGTCCGTTTTTGCTCTTTTTTTATTCTTTTTTCTTCTGTACTTTTCTTTGACATTTTGATCATTTATTGGCCTGATTTCTTTGTAGGAAACCTGATGAGAATCCTTGCATTTTATTTTGCAAAGTTTCCAATTTCCTGAGAAAGCCGAAGACTTTGTCGCGCAGAGTTGCCGATTTCCTGTCAGAAGCTGAAACTGGGTCAAACGATGTCGGAATGACCTGAAATTTGGTGTGAAGCGTCCTGAGCAATAAATAAGACCAACCATAGGCTTTTGTTTGTGTTTTGAAGCCGTTTGGGGTCCTATCACCTGCAGACTTGCTTTTTGTCGCGATGTAGATGTCGCGGTTTGATGTGCGGTCAACCGATGTCCGATTGACTTGAAATTTGACAGGGAACCTATTGGAGTCATTTTAAGATGATCCATAGGTTCTGTCTTGGAAATCATGGTCCCGGAGAGCTTTACCGCCGAGAGGCTTGATTTGGCTGTCGGAGAAGCGAAGTTAGGCCAAATGATCTTGAAATGGCTTGAAACTTCTTGTGTACTCCTCTTTTGGCTGTCTGGAAGAATCTTGCAGTTTTTGTTTGATTCTGACAAGATTTTATTTTTGGAAGCAGCATTGCCTATTTATGGCAGGTTGCGACTTCATGTAGCTCTTTGGATCTTGAAAAGGCAAAGTGACATTTTTTGTGTCAACAAATGCCCCCTCGAGGTACAGCGGCGAGTTGCTTAACTTTTGTAGTCGATGTGCCTCGAAGAGATTTTTTGAAGGAGAGCCTGTGACTTGACCAAGAGTCTTTGAGCAATCTTTCTTTTTGGTATTTGTAGCCTTTTGAACTTCCAGGGGAATTTTATGGTAGTGAAAGGGATCACGTACTATCTCGAGGCAAAGTTTTGAAGATGACATCAGGGATGTGGATTTGGGTTTTGACCTTGTGACCTAACAGGCTATATATGGCAGGTTAGGGGGTCAGGTTTGGTTTTGATCGTGTGACCCAACAAGCTGTATGTGGAATGTTGGGGGATCGATTTTGGTCTTGATCTTGTGACCTAACAGGCTGTATGTGGCAAGTTAGGGGATCAGGTTTTGGTTTTTGGTTTTGGTCTTGTGACCTAACAGGCTGTATGTGGCAGGTTAGGGGACCAGGTTTTGGTTTGATTTTTGTGAAATGTCAATTTCAAGATTTTGGCTCAATTTGGTATATGAGGCTGGATGGTTTGATTTTTGGAAGCTCATAGGGCTTGGAATTTTCTTTTGTATGGTCCAATCAACTCAAAAGAGGCATGGAACCATTTTTGTATGCTCTTGGTAAGAGGGATTTCTCTTTGACTAAAAGCCCAAATTTTTTTTTTTTTTTTTTTTTTTTTGTGCCTAGGTGGTCAAACCTGGCTCATATGGGCTAACCCATGGGACCTTAAGCTTTTGAAATGGCTTAGATCTCATATGGTATCATTTTTGTAAAGAATATCCAAAAATATCTCATTTGGATAGAGAATATCTAAGAATATCTTTTCTTGGAGAGAATCTCTCATGATCCCTTTATTTTTGGGATAGAATATCTCAAGATATCTTTCTTTTGGGAAAGAATCCGTCATAGATTGATTTTAGGAGAAAATCTCTCAAGATCCCTTTATTTTGGGATAGGATATCTCAAGATATCTTTCTTTTGGGAAAGAATCCGTCATAGATTGATTTTTGGAGAAAATCTCTCAAGATCCCTTTATTTTGGGATAGGATATCTCAAGATATCTTTCTTTTGGAAAGAATCTTTCTAATTTCTTTCTTTTGGTAAGGTTACTAATTAGTAACACTTACCTCTTTCTTCTTTCCTTCTTTGGTTTGCTCTCCTCTATAAAAGCAAGGAGAAGGTTGGATCTCTTGCTCTTATTACTTTCTTTTGCAATAATCTCAAGAGGGCTTCAAGACCAAGAGCTTTTCTTCTTCAAGATCTTCAAGAGTTTTCTTCTTCTTCTCCATCAATGGCTTCAAGTAAGTTCTTCTTTTTCAAGAAAATTCCATTGTAGGAAAAAAAAAGTTCTTCTCTCTTTTTTTTTTGTTTCTTTCTTTTCTTCTCTTTTTTTTTTCTTGTTCACGTGTTTGCCTTTCTTCTTTTTTTTTCACACGTTTTTTTTTTTTTTTTGCTTTCTTTTCTTTCTTTTTTTTTTTATGTTTGTTTTTTTTTTTTTTTTTATGTGGGCCGTACGGACAGATCCGTACGGATCTGGCCGTACGGCCACGTGGCCTGTGGGCCACGGCCTGTGGGCCAGTCCTCTTTTTTTTTTTTTTTTTTTTTTTTTTTTTTTTTTTTTTTTTTTTCCTCCCTTTTTTTTTTGAGAGAGTTTCTTTTCTTTCTTTTTTTT
Organism: Litsea cubeba; assembly: GCA_012931725.1. Taxonomy (NCBI): domain Eukaryota; kingdom Viridiplantae; phylum Streptophyta; class Magnoliopsida; order Laurales; family Lauraceae; genus Litsea; species Litsea cubeba. The sequence continues at coordinate 37,239,027 of CM022951.1, forward strand.
TTTGTTTTCTTTCCCCTCTTTTTTTTTTTTTTAGAGAAAGTTTCTTTTTTTTTTCTCTCATCATGATAATGCATTTTTTCGCAAATCTAGATGTTCATGCATGCCTTTAATTTGTAAATTAAATTTGTAGCATGATGTGATTGCATACCTGAAAGTGTTTGCAAATTTGGGAACTTGGAGCTCGCAGTGATGTTGAGCCCTTCCTGATTTTGCGGAGACTTTTAGGTTTCGAAAGTTTGGAGTTTCGGAGCTCGCAGCGATGTTGAGCCCATCTTCAAGCTTTCTATTTCTTTCGGGATAGTTCCTTTTCTTCGGAATTGCCCCGTCATCATGTCAAAATCTCGCCAGATTTTTTTTTTTTTTAGCGAGATTCTGTCATTTTGATGTTTGATCTTTTTCTTTTCCATCCTTTTCAGGTGGTTCCTCTAGAGCGAACAAGGGTAAAGAGCCTGCTACAAGCGTACCTCGTCGGTCTTCTAGATCCTCTAATCCGGCCGTTCAGCAGGCTTTCGAGAAGGTCCAGTATGTTGAAAGAAACCTGGAAGAGTGTGACTCCCTCAACAGAGATGAGATGAGGCAGCGACTGATCACTCTCAAGGGAGAGGAATTCTATAAGATCATGGTAAGCAGTCGTCCATGGCTGATGGAAGATCAGAGCATTTTGCCCAAGCCTACCTTCTTCTTTGGTGATGCAGTCCCTGACGACATTACATACCAGAGGAGATCTTTTCAGTTTTCCTTCACAGCAAATGGTGAGAAGAAGACTGTTACTACCCGGTCGATGTTTGATCGCACCGTCTCGATTCTGAGCCTTGCCCCCACGTGCCCCAAGAGGGAAGATCCTCCAAGCTGGGTGAGAAGGACAAATGTAATCAAGACCGGGGTTTTTGTTGGCGGTTCTCCTGGATATACGGAGAGGTCGCCTGTTGACATGGACCTGTTGATGCCATCCAGCGGCTACCAGGGCTCTGATTATCCGTCGGTCGATTTGAGACCGGTGGGCCTTGGTATTTTCAGCGGTGACGGCAGCAATTGGATCAAGCCTTTTCGACTTCGAGGTCGTTTCAATGCTGACTCCGAGTGGAAGTCGTGGACTGATCGCGTCCTGCTGATTGGTGGCGCCGTTTTGAAGGAAGCCGGGATTTTTGATGCGGTCCGCGCTTTTGGGGAGACCGTGATCTTTTCCGACGAGGCCTTCATGGCTATGCTGGAGTCGTTCCTCCCTCAAACCAATACCTTCGTCGTGACGAATGGTGAGATTGGTTTTTCTTTGAAGGAGTTGAGCGCCATTACCGGATTGCCCATCCTCGGCAAACTCTATGAGGAGTTTATGCCGATTGACAGCGTCCTCGAGGGGCAGTCTGAGGAGTTCAGGCTTTTATACTTTCAACTCGTCGCCTTCTATGATTTTTTGAAGGAGAAGGGGGGTTCGAAAGTTAGATCCAGCAGTTGGAAGAGTTTTTGCTCTTCATTCCCCAACTTCTTTGATAGTAGGGAGCCTTCCGATAGCATGACCCAGGAAGCTGGAGCTCAGGATCCAAGTTCAAAGAAGATTTTGGCCATGCAAGAAGAGTTGAGAGATTTCTGTGCAAGTACAAACGCCATATGTCCTGACATTGCACTGAGGAGAGATCTCGCTGTGTACCTCACTTATTGGCTTGGTGAGGCTATTTTTGCTGGAGGAGATGGAACGCACATCAGGCCGCATTGTATTTTCCCGGCTTGTCAGATGGCGTTTGGAGAGCAGCTTGCTTTGGTGCCTGCTCTTTACTCCTACCTGTGTACCGAACTGCAGGCTGCTGCTTTTCTGGTTCGGCTTGGGCTTCCCATGAATAGGGTATTTTCAGCCCATATCTTTTATTCGTGGTATGTATACCACTGTCCTGGCTTCCATCGGCTGGGTGTTGCACAGGATGATGATCCTCTGATGATTCGACTGGCTAAGGGCAAAGCCGTGTCCGAATCACTTTTGTTTGCCCGCATGAGGATCCGACGGTTCAGGGACGTCGAGATGGGGCAATCTTCAGTAAAGCTTTCTCCGGAGTTGCGGAAGAAGGCTTTTGATTTTGGTGCCTCCCGAGACTCTACCAGGGCGGGGTCGGGAAGGCATTATTCCTTGACAAATGCAGAGAGAGAGTGGCTTTTCAGCATACGTGTCGGCACGATGGTGTACCGCAGACATCTTTTCGTCGATATCCAGCCGTATGTACCTTCTCGCTTTGCCTTGCAACTTGGCTTTTCTCAAGGCGTTGTTGGAGCGCCTTCAAGTATGGTGAAGCGCTTTGGAGGCTTACAGGACGGGAGAAATGCATGGGCTTTTTATAGTGCTGAAGACACCTACTGCCATGATTTCTTATCCTGTGTTGCTGACTTCCCGGACTGCCGGCTTTGCGAAGTGGTTCGCGGAGAGCTTCTCGGCATATCGGGGACTTTCCAGGAAGGAGCTTGATGTGAAGCTGGTATCTGGAAAGGGCCTTGGAAAGTCGGATGGCATCCGGCGAGAGGAAGTTTGGGCCTTCCTTTCTGGAGAGAAGCACAAGATAGGCTTTCTCGGTGACCAGGGCGTCATCGGTTCTGAAGCTGTTCGAGAAATACCTGACGAGGCTTTGGAGCAGCTAGAACAGGAGGAAGCTGAACTTGGCGCTTGGATGCAGGCGGCACAGAGGCAAGCTTCCGTGGAGTCTACTGGCAAGAGCAGACCATCCAGTGATGAGTCAAGTGGGAAACCTGACTCTGACAGCGGGGTAGGTTCCTCTAAGAAGCGAGCCCGCAGAAGTAAGAGGAGGAGGAGTCATCATAGTAGCAAGGGGCAACATGAGGATTCTCCTAACTTGGAAGTTCCTCTTACTATCAATGAGGATGTGCCAGTGGATGCTGACGAGCCTCCAGAGAAGAGAAGCCGAGAAGAAGAGACCGTCGGTGAAGGTATGATTCTTCCTTTTTCTCTTTCCATTTCTTTTCATGGGATTTTTCCATGTTATGATTTGCTTCTTGTTTCTGCTTTTCTTCTTTTCTCTTTTTTTTTTTTTAGCAGAGGAAGACTTGGTGATGCCTGAGGTTCCAACCGATGAGGTGGTGATGGATCCTGTTGAGGCACCTGAAGAAGAACCGAGGGACTCTGGAGTAAATCCAGAATCTCCAATTGGTATGACTTCTTTTGATCCCTTTTTTTTTGTTTGTGACTCGGCTTGCTAACACATTTTTTGTTGCCAGCTGACTTGCCACAGGGTTCTGATGACTTTGAACCATCGATGGACGCAAATGTTGATGATGCTTTCGATGAGTTCATGGAGGAGGAAAGTGTCCCGCCAGTCGTCGAAGAAGGTATTTTGTAGTTATAACTCTGATAATGATTTTCAAACAGGGTCATATTCATACCTTTTTGTGTTTCCTTTGCAGGTTTTGAAGTGGCAGAGGAGGATCCGTTGCTTCCAGAGCAAGAGATGCCAGAGGTTGATCCAGAGGTAGAGATTCCTGGGACCAGCTCTGACAATATTGAGGAGATTCCTCGCACTGAGATTCCTTCCCGAGCAGGAGCAGCTTCAGCTGGAAAGAGTTCTTTTGTTACTCTTTCAACAGATGATGACATGAGTAGCCGACCAACGGAGTTGGGCGAATCCTCAGCTGGGCCATCTCTTCTTTTTGCGAAGAAGGTGGTGGTGCGAGTTGTGCACTCTTGGATTGAGACTCTCCTTTCTGGGCACTTGGAAGTCGGATTTGGTATGATCCAGCATGTGCAGGAGATTCTCAGTGATGCTGAAGAGGCTGGTCTGGATGTCACAGGTGCCAGGGCGATCGTTGATAGGATCATTGCACTGGGTGACAAGTGGTTTGAGACCGTGAGTTTGGCTGATGACCAGTTCTTCAAGGAGATGTTCCTGGACCCTGCTGATAAGGCTAAGTCTGACCTAGATGAGGCTACAGAAAGCAGGAAGGTGGCAGTCCGAAGGAGGAATAGAGAAGAGGTAACCATCATCGAGCTGACACATGACCTTAACATCCTTGATAGGGAGGTCGATGAGGCCAGGAAACGTCTTGAGCTTCTGCAGGCACAAGTCGCTGCCAAGTGGACTGCCATAATAGAAGCTCGCGACAGGGAGAGTGTCCTGATTCACCAGGTTGCAGATGCCGAACGGGTTCTCAAAAGGAAGTCTGATGAGGATAAACAATGGCAAGCTGCTCGAGGTAAGCTTCCTGGTGTGAGAGAAGGGGTACAGCCCACTCCAGCATCTCATGGCAAGTTCCTGAAGAAGCGTGCCTTGGAATCCTTGACAGCTGAAGCTAAAAGTCTGCTTGGGGAGCTGAACTCTTGGCTGGAGACCATTTTTGATTGAGCTCCTGTATACAGAAACCATCCTTCTCTCTTTTTTTTTTTTTTGCAGTGCTTGTGAACATTCTCTTCTTTTTTTTTTTTTGGTACCACATGTATTTTTTTGGTACTCTCTTTTTTTTGTAGTGCTTGTGAACACTTTCTTTTTTTTTGGTACCACATGTATTTTTTTTTGGTACTCTTTGTAGTGCTTGTGAACACTTTCTTTTTTTTTTGTTATCCCTACGCTCACTTTAATCTTTTTGTGATAAAAGTAATTGCTAAATGGGATTTGATCAAAAGGTTGTCATTTTGTGAAAATCTTTTGTCAAATGATTGTTTTGGCATGAAAGCCAGGTTTTTGTTTGTGGCATGGAAGCCAATTTTGGCATGAGAGCCAGCTTTTCTTGTGGCATTGATAGCCTGTTTTTTTTTGTTCGTGGCATCTATAGCCAGTTTTGGTGGCATTGATAGCCGGTTTGTTTTGTGGCATCTATAGCCGGTTTTTGGTGGCATTGATAGCCTGTTTTGTTTTGGTGGCATTGATAGCCTTTTTTGAAATCCAAGTTTTTTTTTTTTGTTTGTGGCATTGATAGCCGGTTTTGTTTTGGTGGCATTGATAGCCGGTTTGTGGCATTTATAGCCTGTTTTGATGGCATTTATAGCCGGTTTGGTTTTCAAAAAATGCAAGTATCGACTAAAAGTCGCCTCCCTGCTGAATGTTCTTGCAAGTATCGATGGAATGTCGCATCCTTGCTCATTCGATTGCGAGTATCGATGGAATGTCGCATCCTCGCGGATTTGGGTGCAAGTATCGATGGAATGTCGCATCCTTGCTTTTCAAAAATTTTGGTTTTGCGGGTACTGACTTGATGTCGTTTCCCCACGATTTTTGAAATTTGTGGTTTTCTCGAACCTTTGGGTTATGGATATCAACTGAAATGTTGCGTCTCCATGGTTTTTTAGGTTTTTTCGAACCTCTGAAATTTGGGTTGTGGATATCAACTGAAATGTTGCGTCTCCACAGTTTTTGATTTTGCAAGTATCGACGAAATGTCGATTCCCTGCGATTTTGGAAGTGTCGAACGTGGTTCGCTTGCTTCCGATTTGTGCGAGTATCGACTAAGTGTCGCTTCCTCGCGGGTTTTTGAAAAACCATTTTTTTTTTTTTTGTTTAAAGACACGAGGGTCATAAGTTTTGACCTAAAACCATTTTGGCGGTAAAAGGCAGGGTGGACTAGGGTGGAAATCCCTGAATCCGGATTTTGTTTCAAACTATGAATTTTGGGTTCAAGGGTTGAAAATTTTGGTCAAGTTAGGGAAAGGTTCCTAAACTTGGATTTTTGTTGAACAATGAAACGATGAAAGTAAGCATTGTTTTAGATTTCTAGAAATTTCAACATTTGATATGAAAATTCTAAAAAAGGGTGGGTTTGGCGAGCGTGTACCTGGAAACCGGTTTTGGCCGTACAGGCATTGCTCTTACCCAGTTGGGTAAGTCTTCAAGGGTAGTACCGCTTTAAGAACTTGCCATTGATGGGCAGCATACATCTGTCACCTTCCATGTTTAGGAGTGCGTATGCGCCGTTAGAGAAAACCTTGTCGATGACGTAGGGTCCCTCCCATTTTGGCTCAAATTTGCCTTTGGACTTGTGAGCGAAGACCATTGGTCTTTTTACCGCAAGAACCAAGTCATTCTTTTTGTAGGCGCGTTGCCTGACCTTTTTATCGAAAGATCCCGCCATGCGTGCTTGGTAAAGTTCAATGCTTTGTTGAGCTTCGAGCCGTCTCTCATCGAGATTGTCCAGCTCATGGAGTCGCAATTTGACATTGCTTTCTTGAGTCATGTCATTTTGCAAGGATACCCTCAAGGAAGGAATTTGTACTTCCAAGGGCACGACAGCTTCGCATCCATAGACCAAGGAGAATGGTGTGCTATGGGTTGGTCCTCGAACAGTGGTTCGATAGGCCCACAAAGCTTCAGACATTTTGTCGCTCCAGTCTCTTTTGTGATTAGAGACCATTTTTTTGAGGATTTTGCAGAGTGTCTTGTTGAAAGCTTCTGCTAACCCGTTTGCTGCCGGATTGTATGGAGTCGAAGGACAGCTTTGGATTTTGTATTTGTCGCAGAACCTGTAGAATCGATGATCCCGGAACTGTGGTCCGTTATCATGGACGAATCTTTTGGGTATGCCGAAACGACAAATGATGTTGGTGCGCAGGAACTGAAGGACTGATGAGGTCTTCATTTCGTTAAACGCAAATGCTTCTGACCACTTGGAGAAATAATCCGTAGCGGCGAAGATGAAGCGATGACCTTTGCTTGAAGGGGGAGAAATAGGACCTATGATGTCCATACCCCAGGCTTCGAAAGGCCATGAGATCGCTGTAGGATGCAGCCATTCTGGAGGCATGTGAATGTAATCTCCATGAACTTGGCATTGTTGGCAGCGCTTAGCAAATTGCATTGCGTCAGCTACCATGGTAGGCCAGTAATATCCTAACCTTTTTATCTGATCATAGAGCTTAGGTCCAGCCTGATGAGCTCCACAAAGACCAGCATGAACTTCTTTGAGTGTTTCTTCAGCCTCTTGTTGTGACAAGCAGCGTAGAAGTACTCCGTTGAAGGATTTCCTGTAAAGGATTTTTGAAGGAATATCCAAATGGAAGCTTGGGGTTCGCCTTTGGATGCTTACCCGTTCTTTTGGATCTTCAGGTAGGATTCCGAACATAATGTAATCAATGAACGGATCCCTCCAGTCGCCGATTGAAGTTTGAAGGATTGAAATCCGACTTCCGACCACTTGGTGGCATTCAGCAACTGCTTGGTGTGTGTTAAGAGGAGGAAGGATTCTTCTTTCGCACACTGTGACTTGCATGTTTTCCCCTTCCTGGATTGCCATGGATGCGGCGAGTCCGGCTAGGGCATCTGCACGTATGTTTTCACCTCTACGAATGTGGGTGATGTGACAGATGTCAAACTTTTGCAGAAGTGATTGTGCCTTGTTGTAGTAGGGCAGCAAATCTGGCTTTCTGACTTCAAATTTCTGATTCATCTGGTTGACGATCAGTTGAGAGTCTCCAAAGACTTCCAGCATGGTGATACCGGATTCGATGGCGAGTTCCAATCCTAAGATCAGAGCTTGATATTCAGCTGCATTGTTTGTGCATGGTTCCAGTAGCGAGAAAGCGTGTGGAATCATGTATTTGTCGGGGCTAACAAAGAGGATGCCAACTCCCGAGATCAGCTGTCTTTTTTCATTTGTCCTGGTTGCACCGTCAAAGTACATGTCCCAGGAGGCACTTTGTGAGAAAGTCTCCACATTGTAGACTGGTTCGTCTGGGAGATCATCTCTGAGTGGAGAATCTTTAGGCAATGGATGCTCTGCGAGGAAGTCCGCTAGAGCTTGCCCTTTGATTGCTTTTTGTGGTACATACCTAATATCAAATTGTGACAGAAGGATGGACCATTTTGCCAGTCGAGCATTGAGAGAACCTGCCTTTGTGACAAGGACCTTCAAGAGGTTGACCCTCGAGACCAGGTAGACTGTGTTGGAAAGCAAGTAGTGACGCAGCTTTTGTACGGCGAACATCACTGCAAGACATTCTTTTTCGACTGGAGAGTAGCGATGCTCTGCACCTACTAGCATGCGGCTGAGGTAATATAGAGCAGCTTCTTTTCTTTGATCATTTTCTTGCGCAAGCAGAGCTCCCAGAGAGTGATCAAGGGCTCTTGTGTACAAGATGAATGGTTTTCCAGTGGTAGGAGCAGCTAACACTGGAGGTTTTGTCAGGTATGACTTGATGTCTTGGAAAGCAGCTTCACAGTCAGCATCCCAGACAAAGTTTACACCTTTTTTCATCAACCGGGAGAATGGACGGCATTTCCCCGAAAGATTGGAGATGAACCGTCTGATGTAGGCTAATCTCCCTTGAAGCCCTTTGAGTTCTCTCAAGGTTCTTGGAGAGGGCATTTCTAGAATGGCTTTGACTTTTATGGGGTCAAGCTCTATTCCATCTTTCCGAACTAAGAATCCGAGGAACTTACCCGACGAAACGCCGAAGAAGCATTTCAATGGATTCATTCGCAGTTTGTGTTTGCGAAGCCGGAGGAAGACTTCTCGGAGGTTTTCGAGATGATCTTCTTTTCTTTTGCTTTTGACGGCGAGGTCATCAACGTAACATTCAACCGTCTTGTGCTGCATATCTTGGAATATTTTCATCATAGCCCTCTGATATGTGGCACCAGCATTCTTCAAACCGAATGGCATGACAGTGTAGCAGTACACGCCAAATGGGGTTCGAAAGGATGTATGTTTTTCATCCTCAGGATGCATCTTTATCTGATTGTAGCCAGAGAAACCATCCATGAATGTCATTCGCTCGAATCCACAGGTATTATCAATCATTACCTCTGGTATGGGGAGCGGAAATTCATCTTTTGGGCATGCGCCATTCAGGTCTCTATAGTCAATACAGACCCTGATCTGCCCATTTTTCTTTGTCACGGGGACAATGTTGGCCAACCATTCAGGATGTTGTTCCTCACGGATGAAGCCGACGCTTTTGAGTTTTTGAACTTCTTGTTCAATTTTATCCATCACATCTGGACGGAATCTTCTTTGGCCTTGCTTGACAGGCTTGATGTCTTCTTGAAGATTGAGTTTGTGAACTGCTATTTTGGGGTCTAAGCCTGGCATTTCAGCATAAGACCATGCAAAGCAATCAACGAACTCACGAAGAAAAGCGATATACTCGGGTAACTCATCATCCTTTATATTCTTGCTTATGAATACAGGACGTGGGTTATCTGGTGTTCCCAAGTCTATCTTTTGAACAGGATCTTCTGTTGGAAGGTTCGAAGGTGGTTCCTCCACAATATTTTCGGAGGCTTCCAGCTCAACGAAACCTTCTGGGGTTTCAAGGGCATTTCCAGACCAAGGTTTTGTTCCTTTCCACGGGTCTTCTTGATCGGTAATTTTCCCAAGGCTTGCTATGAGATGATCCCAATCGCCTGTTGAAACCGAGTCGAAGTAGGCTATTTCTTTTGGAGATGAGGGTTCTTCTGGGTCAGAAGTCCACACGTCTGTGCCATCGGACAACTCCTCTTCATTTTCGGAGAAATCGTGCCAATTGGATGAGCTTCCTGGATCTTTGTCAGGTGACTCATCAAAGAGATATCCGGGGAGATCGATGTCTTCATGGGCTTGAGATGTTGAGGCTTGGTCAGTATATTGACTTTTAAGCCTTTGTGTCAACTGTCTCAAGGGGGTGTCAGGATCATACCCTAACCCGTGTGAAGACTTTTCTACATAGCCGTAGAGTCTCCAATCTTCCAGCTGGCTTTTGGTCAAGACGGGCCCCAATGGTGTGAGAATACCGCGTCCTTCTCCCAAACCGACTGGGTTTTGAGCGTCATAGCCCATTTTCTTCATAATAGCTTGTGCCACAGAACTATATAAGGATAGTTGAGGCGTACCTTTATTTTGGAAAGGTTCAAGCATGGAGTTTGATGAAGAAGCATCCGATCTATGGAAGAAGATCGGCTTTTCCTTTGTTGAAGTTGCTGGAACAACGAAGGAAGCTGACGTAGGATCTTCTATGTCAGAAGTTGTCTCCATTGGAGTAAGAGCAGGCTGAACTTGCTGAGTGTCAGCTTGGCTTGACGATGTGTCGTCTTCTGGCTCTGAATCCGAGTCCGTGTCTTGCATGATAGACACGAAAGAGACAACAAATTTGCCCCCAGGCTTTTGTTTTGCCTTCTTCACTTTAGTTGTGATGACCAAAGGCTTTGAAGATTTGAGGGAGATGATGAAGGGAGTTTGCATGCTCTCTTCAGATTTACCGGATGGTTTGTTTTCTTCCGGTGATTGTTGAGGAGCTTTGCCTTTATCTTTCTGGAGACTTTCGGCAAAGGATGCTGTATGCTTCTCCTCTTCTTCTTTTTCACCTTCATACATCTGTGAGTCTGCGAAGTGGATTTCTTTACCTTTGAAGGGTTTTCTATCCGCAAAGACTCGATGTATCATGCCGTCGTCGCCAACAAACTTGATGCATTGATGTAGAGTTGAAGGGACAACACCATTCTCATGGATCCAAGGGCGTCCGAGAAGGATGTTGTAGCATGAAGGGGTCTTTATTGCATACACTGTGACCTCAGAGATAAGATCACCGATCTGCAATTTGAACCTGATTTTGCCGATAGGCCTTTGAGTACTCCCATCGTATCCAAAGATAGATACAGATGTGTGGCTCAGTTTGCTGGGTGGGATGCCCAACTCTTCAAGAGCCGATGTGGAGATAAGGTTGAGTGCAGAACCTGGGTCGATCTGAACTCTATGCATAGGCATTTCCTTGATATACCCTGTGAAGTACAGGGGTCGGTTATGCCTGGTTTCGCCAAGTAGGAGGTCGTCCTTTGTGAAGGCGATGGTTGCACTGGCTGCTTTTTTAACCGAGAGGCATTCAATGCATGATCCCTCAGTTTTCTTCTTTTCTCCCTTTGAGGAGGCTTCTGAGTTTTTGACCCGGTAATCCATTTCAATTTGGAGGACTTGCGGGGCATGTTTGTCGACATCCTCATTCAGTTTTTGTAATTCTGAGATGAGATTATCACGAGTGTGCGGAGACATTCGCAACAAATCTAGGATGTGCAGACGTGCAGGTATGTGCTTGAAGTGTTCAATCAAGTCATACTTGAAAGCCTCCTTAGGGCCTGCATGTTCATCATTGTTGCCACTAGGGGCGCTTACAACATCTTTTCCCGAAGGATTTACATATGTAAAGGAAGATTGGTTGTAATTTTTGTGATAGTCCCGGCCAGAGCGGGTGCCTCTACCAACTTCGAGAGCTTCTTGAGAAGGGTCTTCGTTTGGAAGATTGTCTTCAGGATCAAGAGGCTGTCGTTTTTCATTTGCTGAGGATGCATCAGCAGCAGAGTTACCATCCTCAGTGATTGTGTTGCATGGAGCATTTTCCGGGAACAAGTCCTGAACAGCATCCAGCAATCTTTCTTCTTCGTTGACTAATTCATCGTCCCAAGCATCAATAGCTGGGAATTCTTCAGTCAGGAAGGGTGTGAACTTTGAAGTCACAGTCTCAGGAGAAGAAACCTGAGAGGGTGTCATCTCAGTGAAAGTCACGTGAGACGAGGTGGCTCCAGAAGATACATTGCTAGGCGTCGCCGGAGTGTAAGTGCTCTCATCAGACGATGCTTCGGAAGAGCTATAATCCCGAATTATCACATTACAGGAAGCTCTGACGGGAGACGTTGCCTGATCGGAGTCAGACTCATCCTCGGATGTGAGAGGATCGTCTACCCAGCAATTTTCTCCATTTTCAGGAGTTAAGGGAGGATGTACCTGGTGGTCTTCAGGGACTTCAGGCTCTGGATTGCGAGGAGGCTCGTTGACGCGTTCTTGCTCTTGTTCTAGAGCGAGTCGCTGCAAGATCCTTGCATATTCTTCAAGATCAGGCATGGGAGCCGGATCTTCTTCTTCATCATCTCTTTGTGGCTCAACATGGTTGATTTCCACTGGAGTGATGAGAGGTGCTGGGTCAGCAGCATTTTCTTGTACAGCCTCTTGGTCTTCTTCATCATCAGACCAGGATCCTTGTGGCTGTAGGGGGTTATACCAGATTACTGGCATAAGATGAGATTCAGGAACCCATTCTTCATCGGAGAGATATTCTCCTGTTTCAAAGGGACTCCTCCCACTCATCTGTGTAGTTGGATTCGAATCCATCATCGGTGTCGCTGGACTCGTATCCATCAATGGAGAATCCAACTACCGAATTGCAAGAGTATGATGTCTCCTGCATGGCTTCTCTGAATTGAGGTGGCATGAAATCACTGAGAGTGAATTTCCTTACCCCCTTTGAAGTCTCTGGAAGGGATGTTTTTGTTACCTCCAGTGAAGCGGTAGAGGAAGCCTCTGCCTTTTCTTTGACCTCTAGTTTTGGCTGGGTCTTCTCTTGCCGTTTGAGCTTGAGGAGATGTTTCCTAGCCTGCCTTCGCTGTCGAGCTGTAGGCTTTATTTTCACGACCTCCCAATTTTCATCTTCCAGGAGATCGGGATGTACCCATATCGGTTGTCCGTCTGGTGTCGGGTAAGGAACCAGTTCCTCGGACGCTTCGATTGAGTTTATCACCTTGAAGGAAGTAGTGATCTTCTTCTTCGGTGATCTTGATGTTTGTCCACATGTCACCATGTTGACGGAGGCAGACCCATAGTTTTTGTCAAAGGTGATGACTCCGTTTTTCCACATCTCATTTATTTTCTCTCTCACAACGAAGCATTGATTGAGAGGATGCGAGATCATCTGGTGGTATGGACAGTACCGAGGATCGTTGGTTTTGCCAACATCGCCCGGTCTTTTTTGGTTCAGGCAAGGTGAGCTTGCCGTTTGCCACAAGAGCCCCGAAGATTTCATCAACATCTTCATCAAACGGGTATTTCTTCTCTACTCGTTCTTTGAAGGCATCAGAGAGTTCAGGGGTCTTACCAGCAGCTTTGTTTTCAGCTTTCTTTGATGGCTGAGGAGCTGGCTTGGTCTGCACATTGAGGACCTCTTTCTTCTTTGGTTTAGAGGTTGCAATGGCGGTTGGCTCTTTTCTTGATGATTTCTGACTGTTGAGGTCTTTAATCACCGTTTCAGCTTCCATGGAAGCTTCTAGGAGTTCTCCCAGGTTTTTTGATTTGTTGCCGATGATCATGGAGCGGATTCTGGCTCTCATGTGTGTTTCGGCAGATGTCGACTAGCGACGCTGTGGCAATACATCAGAGCATTTGTATGCCATTGCTTTCCACTTGTGAATGAAGTCATATGTTGATTCATTCTCCCCCTGTTTTAGGCTGCACAGCTGAGCCATAGTAGCGGGATGATCCTCACCTTTGAAGTGAGTCAGGAAGCGTGTCTCTAGCATGGCCCAATTTTGGATTGAGTCCTCCGGCAGAGTGGAGTACCAATCGAAGGCCGTACCTTTTAGGGTACTTGCAAAGAGGCGGATCTTGAGTCTTGATGATCTGATCGCATACTCCCGTCAA